>JAHHFK020003818.1:0-460030 GCA_024533555.2 Aedes koreicus
TAGTTGCAGTGTGTATGCGCTCAAAACTCTCGACGGTGTACAACACGCGTCGATTTCGGACGCCACGACCTAACATTGAGCTACTACGGGAAACCGAAGTTGCCCAGGAATACGCGCAACAGCTAGAAGCAGCCCTACCAACGGAAGAGCAGCTTGGCGCAGCTACTCTTGAGGATGGCTGGAGAAATATTCGAACCGCCATTGGTAGCACTGCATTAGTGACACTAGGTACTTCTGCACCGAATCGACAAAATGACTGGTTTGATGGCGAATGCAAGCAGTTAGTAGAGGAGAAGAATGCAGCACGGGCGAGAATGCTGCAACACCGTACGAGAGCGAATGGGGATCGGTATAGACAGGCACGGAACAGACAAAATTCTATTCTTCGAAGGAAAAAGCGCCAGAGGGAAGATCGAGACCGCGAAGAAATGGAAGCACTGTACCGTGCTAACGACACACGCAAATTCTACGAGAAGTTAAACAGCTCGCGCAAAGGCTACATACCACTAGCTGATATTTGCAGACACCTGGATGGCAACCTTCTCACAGGAGAGTGTGAGGTGATTGAAAGGTGGAAGCAGTACTTCGACGAGCAGCTGAACGGTAATGTTACAGCGAACGAAAGTGGCACGGTAATAAATCTAGGAACACGCACAGAAGATGACACGACCCCGACCCCAACCCTTCAGGAACTCCCAAGCCAGCTATTAAAATACGGTGGTGAAGCACTGGCCAGAAGCGCTGCACCGGGTAATTACCAAGATTTGGGAGGAGGAATGTCTACCGGAGGATCGGGATGGCTGGAATAGTGTGTCCCATCTATAAAAAGGGCGACAAGCTGGATTGCTGCAATTACCGTGCGATCACGCTACTGAGCCGCTGCCTATGCATTTTTATCTTCCAAATTTATGCCGCCGCCCGTCACCAAGTAAAAAGGCGTTCATGGGGCAATACCAAGGGTGATTCATGAGGGCCCGCGCTACCACGGACGAGATTTTCGCGATTCAGCAAGCGCTGCAGAAATGCCGCGAATACAACGTGCCCACACATCATCATTTCATCGATTTCAAATCAGCGTATGATACAATCAATCGAGACTAGCTATGGCAAGATCGCTCCAGAAATATGGATTTCCAGAAAAACTGACGCGGCTGATCAACGCAACGATGCATCCAGTAATATGTGTCGTCCGAGTCTCAGGGACACTCTAGAGTCCCTTCGAATCTCGGAGATGGTTACGGCAAGATGATGGATTGTCGTGTTTGCTGTTTGTATATTGCATTGGAGGGTAATGATTCGACGAGCGAGGATAAACACGAGTGGCACGGTCTTCAGGAAGTCCGTCCAACTATTTGGCTTCGCAAACGACGTTGATTTCAGAAGCACGTAACTTTGAGACGATGGCGGAAACAAGTAAGTCAGACTGAGGGCTGAAGCTGGTAGGATTGGGTTTGGCACCTGTGGTTAACATCCAACCTGGGTCGCGGAGTTGGCAGGGGGGGTATTAAGGATTGGGCTCGTTATTAATGTGTTGAAGGCAACATACAACAAAGGAAGAGGCTCACAAGAAGACAATGCTAGCCTCCCGAGCTCAAGTTCAGACCGACGGTGATGAAATCGAGGAGTTAGACAAATTCGCGTATCTGAGCTCATTGGTGACCGCCGATAATGACACCAGTATAGAAATACAAAGGCGCATTATGGCTGGGAATCGTGCCTACTTTGGACTCCGAAGGACGCGCGAGATCGAACAAAGTTCGCCGAACCACAAAGTTGACCATCTACAAGACATTAATTGGTACCGGTAGTTCTCTACGGTCACGAAACATGGACATTGTTAGTGGAGGACCAACGCGCCCTTGGTGTCTTTGAACGGAAGGTGCTGCGTACGATCTACGGTTGAGTGCAGATGGAAGACGGAACGTGGAGGAGGCGAATGAACCACGAATTGCATCAGTTGCTGGGAGAACCTCCCATCGTACACATAGCAAAAATCGGTCGACTACGGTATGCAGGGCATGTCTTAGAATGTCGGACGACAGCCCTGTGAAAACGGTTCTCGAAAACGAACCGACAGGTACAAGAAAGAAGAGGCGCGCAACGAGCAAGGTGGATTGATCAAGTAGAAGGCGACCTGCGGACCCTCCGCAGACAGCGAGGCTGGCGAGGTACAGCCATGGGCCGATTACAATGGAAACAATTCGGTGTATAGCAGAGGCCACACCGGCCTTAGTCTGATTGAACAAAAACAACAAGTTTCCCATCAGGATTGGAGGTGCCCTATGGTAGGAAACCTTTGTAGGCTTGAAATATGTTTTGGTGGCATCTCTATGCATAAATCAATCATCGGTGTTGTGTTGGCGTGGAACTCTCGCTTTAGCATTCAACGTGTTAATAATATTTTTATTCAAACAGATTTCTTGCTTCCCTAGGAATATTTCATGAAGGTATTTTTCTGAATTGTTATAAAATGTGTAAGAGATAACTCCTTCAATATACCTCCTATTCCGCGTCATTGAACCACACTAGCATAATATGCAGTGGTATATCTACATACCGAAGCAAACTAGCTACAGATCTCTACTTATATATTAGGTGCGCAACTAAGTTCCCGCTGTTTAGCAAAAGATGGCGCCAGTAGTAAGTGCTGATCGAATGTTGTACATCTCAAGCGTCATAAACCAAGCTCAGACATATGGTAAACAAACCGCTTTGCCAAATCAGTGATTTTGGTTTAGTGTTATATATTTTGGTTGTTTGAAGATGTCTGATTTCGTGCCAAAAATCGTCATTTGCGGGAAGTGTTGATTTTCTTCTTTCATTCGAAGAAAACGGCGGCTGAAGCACATCGAGAGCTCCAAAAAGTATACGGTGATGCTGCTCTGAGTGAAACAACGTGTCGTGATTGGTTTCGTCGCTTCAAAAACGGTGATTTCAGTGTTGATGATCGTCCGCGTGAAGGAAGGCCAAAAAACTTCGAAGACTCTGAATTGGAGGCATTGCTCGATGAGGATCCGTGTCAAACGCAAGAAGAGCTTGGTTCAGGATTAGGAGTTTCCCGCCAAGCCGTTTCTAAGCGATTGCATGCGTTGGGAATGATTCAAAAGCAAGGAACTTGGGTTCCTTACGACTTGAAGCCAAGAGATGTTGAGCGTCGTTTTTTCGTCTGGGAACAACTGCTCCAGCGGCAAAAAAGGAAGAGTTTTCTACATCGCATTGTGACGGGTGACGAAAAATGGATTCATTACAGTAACCCAAAACGGAAACATTCATGGGGACTGCCCGGGCATGCTTCAACATCGTCGCCTAGGCCGAATATTCACGCTGCGAAGGTTATGCTGTGTATTTGGTGGGACCAAGTTGGTGTTATTTATTATGAGCTGTTGAAACCAAACGAAACCATTACCGGGGAACGGTATCGAACTCAATTGATGCGATTGAGCCGAGCACTGCACGAAAAACGGCCACAATACGAGCACAGACACGAAAAAGTGATTCTTCAGCATGACAACGCTCGACCTCACGTTGCGAAACCCGTGAAAACCTACTTGGAAACGCTCAAATGGGAAGTCCTACCCCACCCGCCATATTCTCCTGATATTGCACCGTCCGATTATTACTTGTTCCGTTCGATGGCACATGGTCTCACTGGTCAGCAATTCCACTCATATGATGACATCTCAAAATGGCTTGATTCTTGGATAGCATCAAAAGACGAACAGTTCTATCGAAATGGTATTCACGTTCTACCAGAAAGATGGGAAAAAGTCGTAGCTAGTGATGGGCAATACTTTGAATAATTCGTTTGTAACCTTTGTTTTCAAAATAAAGTTTCTTTTTCACCAAAAAACAGCAAGAACTTAGTTGCACACCTAATATATATATATTTCTTGTCTCGTTTATTTGGCAGACTCAGGCGCCAATTGGAGTGTAGTAGTGTAAAATACGAAAATTTCTCAAACCGTTCTTCTATTATCATTATCAGAAACAAAGTCACAAAGCTGGAAGAACCCTCATTCATCCGGAGGCAGAATGGTTATCAAGAGCATACAAAACCAGGACAAGATCGATAAGGTCTTGAACAAGAAGGAAAGTAAACAGAAAAGGAAAGAAACAACGAAGATTGGTAAGAATGTTACAGTTTTACTTATTATATACATAAAACCATAACTAAATACGCGCCAGAATCATAAACTGAATTTTGATTCTGGAAGTGTGATTGCATCTCATGTATCCATTTGAAATATGGGAGTATTCATGCGGGGCTTATTGCATATGATAGCGACCTCAGAATGTACGTGTAGAAACAGGCATTCTTGAAATGGGTCATTGGAACTGCAATAGAGCTATCACCTTTTATCTCCAGGGCTAAAAGTGTTTGCACCTATAGATAGCATAATGTCAAAATAGGTGCAGACAAATTTCTTCCATAAAAGCACTGCCGGTCAGCCGGAGGAGAATTGCACACACACACACACACACACACACACACACACACACACACACACACACACACACACACACACACACACACACACACACACACATATCTATGTATATAAAAATGGATTTCTGTCTGTCTGTCTGTCTGTCTGTCTGTCTGTCTGTCTGTCTGTCTGTCTGTCTGACCCTAATAGGCTCGGAGACTACTGAACGGATCGGCGTGAAAATTTGTATGCAGGGGTTTTTGGGGCCGGGGAAGGTTCTTAAGATAGTGAGAGACCCTTCCCTTTTCAAAAAGGGGGGCTCCCATACAAATGAAACACATATTTCTGCATAACTCAACAACTGATCAAGCAAAAGAATCCAAATTTAGCATGCGGAAGTTTTTGGAGGCCAGAAATGTTCCTATGGTAGTTTGCGATCCCTCCCCTCTCTTAAAGGGAGGCTCCCATACAAATGAAACAGAAGTTTCTGCATATCTCAAGAACTAATCTAGTAAATGGAACCAAATTTGGCATGTGGGGTTTTCTGGTGGCGAAAAATGTTTCTATGGTGGTTTGAGACCCCTCCCCTCTCCTAGAAGGGGAGTGCTGTCATACAAATGAAACTGTTTTTTCTTCATAACTCTAGATCTAATAAAGCAAATGGAACCAAATTTGGATTGCGGGGATTTAAAGGCAATAAATGTTTCTACGGTGCTTCGAGACCCCTCCTCTCTCTCTAATAGGGGGGGGGGACTCCCATACAAATGAAACACACGTTTCTGCATAACTCGAGAACTAATCAAGTAAATGGAACCAAATTTGGCAGCTGGAGGTTTTTGAAGGCAAGAAATGTTTCTATGGTAACTCAAGACCCATCCGCCCTCTGTAAGAGGGGGGCTCTCATACTAATGAAACACAAATTTGTGCATAACTCGAGAAATAATCAAGCATATGGCACCAAATTTGGCATGTGGAGGAGTTTTTGGAGGAGAGAAATGTTTCTATGGAAGTTTGAGACTCATCCGCCATCTGGAAGGGGGAGGGAGGGGAGTTTTCAAACAAATCCAACACAAATTTCTGCATAACTCGAGAACTAATCAAGTAAATGGAACCACATTTGGCAGGTGGAGGTTTTTGAAGGCAAGTAATGGTTCTAAGTTGACTCGAGCCCCTCCCATCTCTGAAAGGGGGGGGGGGGGGAGGGGGGATATACAAATGGAACACACATTTCTGAATAACTAGAGAACTTATCAAGTTAATGGAACCCAATTTGGCATGTGGAGGTTTTCGAAGGCTATGATTCGTATTGTGGTTTGAGACTCCTCCGCTCACTGAAAGAGGGGTTTCTCATACAAAAGAAACACGAATTTCTGCATAACTCGATAAAAATTAAATCAAATGGAACCAAATTTGGCATGTGGAGGTTTTTGAGAGAAATAAATGTTTCTAATGTAGTTTGAGACTCCTCTACCCTCTGGAAGGGGAGACTCCCAAACAAATGAAACATAATTTTTTGCATAACTCGAGAGCTAATGAAGCAAATGGAACCACATTTGGCAGATTGAGGTTTTTGAAGGCAAGAAATGTTTCAACGGTAGTTCAATACCCCTCCCCATTTTGAAGGGGGGGGGGGGGTTGCTCCCATACAAATAAAAAGCAAATTTCTGCATAACTCGTGAACTAATTAAGTAAATGAAAACCCTTTTAGCAAACCCCAATGAGGGTTTTTGGAGGCTAGATTTCTACATACATAAACATGAATTTCTGTCTGTCAGACCCTTATAGACACGGAAAGTTCTAAGCCGACCAACGTGAAAATTTATATGAAGGGGTTTTTGGGGCTGGGGAAGGTTCTTATGATTGTTTGAGACCCCTTCTCTCTCAGGAAGGAGCGCTCTCATACAAATGAGACACAAATTTCATCATAACCCGAGAACTAATCAAGCAAATTGAATCAAATTTTGCATGTGGGGTGTTTTGAAGGCAAAAATGTTTCTATGGTAGTTCAAGACGCCTCCCCTCTCTGAAGAAGGGGGGGTGGGGGAGCTTCAAACAAATGAAACTCAAATTTTCATTATAATCGATGAGCAAAATGCGATGGTTCGAGAACTAATTAAGCAAATGGAACCAAATTTGGCATGTGGGGGGTTTCGAAGGCAATGATTGTATGGTGGTTTGAGACACCTGGAAGGGAGGGCTCCCATACAAATGAAACATAAATTTCTACCAAAAATGAGAATTGTCCAGGTTACTTAAACACAAAACGTGTATTTCTCGGGTAAGAAGCATGTTTTGATAGAAGTTTGAACCCCTGCTTATTCACCTGCTATAGAAAAAAAAAAATATCTAAAAAAAAACATAAACATGCCAGTTATATATATATATTTTTATATATAGTTAGTATATATATATATATATATATATATATATACAGGGTGTTTGGTTCCTTATTAAGAATCTTTCAGGGGCTGAAAGAAGATCATATTTGATGAAAAAAATCATTCTACGCATATGGTCAAATCTCAACTATTACAGAGTTATTGAACTTTTTTATTTCGGTGGTATGTTTGCACTTAACTTCCACTAACGCAAAGATTATACTATTGAGAGTAAATCACAGACGTTCATTTGAAAGCTAAGAAAATTTGCTTTAAATCCTTATCACAAAATTGTGCTGTTGAATGATACAAGTTACATTTTAAGAGTAACAAAGTTTGAAATTGGTAATTTTTCGGACATTTTTGCAGATTTTTTCCAATAAATGCATGATAAACTCGATTATTTTTTCTGACAAAACTGAGCCTCTTCTCATGTTCTATGATTCGTACTTTGACACCAACCATCTATCTCTTTTAGTTTTCGTGCAATTTCATTATTAGCACACGATGTTAGGTCTTCAATTGGCATCTTAAAAAACCACCCATTTCACCCCACTGTGCTAACGATTTCGACCCGTGCATATCGCGCACAGCACACTTGATCGAATCGTATAGCATTCCCATTTGGCGCGCGTTTGTAAGCAGAACGATGCTGATGACGGTTAATTTAAACGCATTTACGAGGCTCCAGCATCAATTTGAGAACAATTTAGAAGAGTATTTGACAAGTTTAATAATTATTCTTTTTGCATGTTTAGTTTCAATTTGTCTGAGTGATCCTTTTAGTTTCAAGAAATGTTGAAAACGCTGTTTGTTCGGTGCAGAATTTTTGAATGGAAATGGACTAAAGACGACACATGCTCGTGACGAATTAGGCCACGCTGATGCTTCAAACTATGTCTAGGCTCGGTATTCAACCATCGGAGGACAGCTGGACCGGTATTCTAGACCGTGTTTAAGAGTGAGTAACTGAAGGATCCTACTCAAATGCTTAATGTTCTGAATTGGACTTTATAAGCAACTTATGCATTACTTAAAATTGTGCAATATGCAAGCACTTATTTTTTATTTTACAGAGATAGCATATTCCTTTTTGATTACGATTAGACTGGAACTGTTTATGGGATATACCAATATTATTCAGCGATAGGAGCTCTCTCTTTTAATTGTAAATGACATTGATAATAATTCCGATAGCTTTCCCAATACTCTGTTTAAAGTATAGTCGGTTACAGTTGTTTACAGATTCGTTATCAGCTGTACGCGTTGTTTGCGAGCAAACCGCAAATAATGAGACCCGCAGTATATGGAATTTTGACTAATTGGAGAGAGTTGTTAATTATCTGTGCTGTTTTACAATTCATAAACATCTAATGTTTTCGGCAAAGTTGTTGTACTGGGTAAAACCAATATGTGTGTCATTGGAACTGTACCGCTAGAGGCGCTGAATTTCATGTTACTCCAAATGGGTGGTATAGCACTTTGGGATTTGAGCTTGTTTGTTTCAACCTAGGATATCTCAACACTAAGGACATTGTTACCTTCAGCAATATTGTTCAAGTGTCCAAGCCGTTACGCTTGGTGGTTGGCAAAGTTCAGATTAGTAAAATGGTGATGAGTAAAATTCACTCACTACGTGGTACCAGTGATTTTTTAAGGTTTCTGTTAATGCAATATCTCGAGACAATGACGAATAGAGAATTATGTTCTAAGACAATGTTATCCAAGTAACCAAGTCCTTTCGGGTGTTAATGAGAGAAGTTGCAAACTTCCCCACAACGCAGTGCTAGAATCCATATCATCTTTTTGTTTAAGCATTTGAGAACCTGGTTAAATATGATCTTGCTGCTTTGTACTAATATTGTCCAGATGACCAAGTCCTTGCACATGGTTTTTAACTAAGTTCACATTTCTAGCATCGCGGGGCTATTTGTTAAGGCGATTTTTTAAGAATCAAAAAGATATTGCTACTTTCTGCAATTTTGATTAGGTATCTTTTCCATGTGTGTTTCAAAGTTTTCTAAAGGTAGTACCACTCTCATTAAGTAGTGCCACCTCACACCCTGACGTACGGCCAGTTTTTTGACGTAGGACTACGTCTTTGTTTTTAATATAGGGGTACACGTTGCGAGTACGAAAATTTGGAGCGTCACGAAATATGCTTAGGTTTTGAAAGTTAATAACTAAGTCATTTCATGACCGATTTTCAAAATTTTTGCACCTATCGATTGCAAATCTTTCTACTCATCAATTTCATTATTGAAAACTATTAGTTTTAAATAAAAAACTATTGAAATTCTTATAAATATAAAAATGAATTTTTATCGAACTGACCCTTATAGACATAAAAACTACTTAACCGACTGGCGTGAAAATTTGTATGCTGGGGCTTTTAGGACCGGGCAAGCTTCTTATGATGGTTTAAGACCCCCTCCCCCCCCCCTATGGAATGGGGGGCTCTCATACAAATGAAACACAAATTTCAGCATAATTCAAGAACTAATCAAGCAAATGGAACCAAATTTGGCATGTGCAAGTTTTTGAAAGCAAGAAAGGTTTCTATGGCAATTTGAGACCCCTCCCACCTTTAGAAAGGGGGGGGGGCTCCTATACAAATGATACAGGAACTTCTAATAACTCAATAACTAATCAAGTAAATGGAACCAAATTTGATATGTGGAAGTACTTGAAGGCAAGAAATGTTTCTATGGTAGATTGAGACCCCTCCCACCTCTAGAAGGGGGAGTGGGCTCCCATACAAATTAAACAGGAACTTCTGATAACTCGAGAACTAATCAAGTAAATTGAATAAAATTTGACATGTGGAAGTTTTTGAAGACAAGAAATGATTATTTGGCAGTTCGAGACCCCTCCCACTTCCCGAATGGGGGGCTCCCATACAAATGAAACTGGTTTTTTTTGCATAACTCGAGAACTAACTAAGTAAATGGAACCATATTTGGTATGTCGAAGTTTTTGAAGGCAAAAAATGTTTCTACTGTGGTTCGAGACCCCCCCTCTCTGGAAGGGGGGATGCTTTCACACAAACGAAACTCAGAATTCAACCAAACATGAGAATATATCATATTTATTATTCGATACATTATAAATGTTACATAATATGATTCAGATTTGCAGATCACTAAGGGTCGTTTGATGTGTGCTTATTTGCAATCACAGTCCACTGTTTGATGGCATGCAATAATTTCTGTTTGATGGCATGTGAAGTGTTAAGTTCGTTGATAATATTATCTTCGAATTCCAATCAGTGTTTAAAAGTGTTTCTTGCGTTCTAGTGGTATGGACAGAGTCTATACCATTCGATAAGAATCAAATTATTCTGAGGAAGTGTAAGTAAAATGTCGCAGCATATGGTTGCAAACTATATACGTGAGTTGCTCAAACTTTAAGCTTCAGCTTGATGACGAAGTGAGGTGGCTGCACTAGCTGTTCCCTTGACCCTAAAACGGCCCCTTTCAAGACCTCAAAAATAACTGGAAAAGAAAGTGGTTCGAAATGGGCGGTGGCGAAAAATATCGTATGTCGAAGCCATAGTGTTTTCGACATTTGCACTTTTTGCGATGTTGTACACACATAGGCCTAGAAGAAATCGTACGCAATTGGTGGTGGATGAAGCCAGTCTCTTGGGTAAAAATGTCCTAAATGTCTACCCGCACAAACAATAACCATAAGAAGCACCTAACCACCAATTCGGGTTATCATCCCAACTGTAACCGGTACGGTTAAACCATAGACTAACTCTAAGACCAGTAGGTCCCGCACAAATACGATTTTTTTCTTGGCTCAGTCAGTACTACCACATCAGTCCCAAGCTCGGTCCTAAGCTTAATAATACGCCCCTAATAATGAACTCACACGAACACACGCTCAAATATTCTGTCAAAATAACACAGCAAATCGAAACAAAGGCGCAAATATGTAAAGCAAGGTGCTGGCTACAAGGTGTACTTCGGGCCTAGGGGTTCTACAACAGTGAATCAATTTTAAATCGCTAATTGCATATTGATTGTTGGTTAAACCATCTGTAATATCGTTCTTGTATATTACATGTTTATTAGGGTAACCTGTTTAGTGTATTGCAGTTAATTTTTGAGCGAAACCAGTTTCGAAAACCCTTTAAACAATTAGGCAACTGGAGGCGAATTCGATTGCACATTGCTACATAGTCCTACGTTACCTTTGCGTACAACCCCATTGGGCTGAACCTTGTAGTTTTTTTTTGGTAATAAGCACGCGATTTCTTGTGTATGGGTTAATGGCAAATAAAATTAGGTCTTGAATATAATTAAAAGCTACAAAAACGTTTCGGCGACTAGTTTGCGTTTTCAATTCATAGAGCATTCTATGCCCAACGTTATGGTGAGTCTTGTTGTCAATATTCTCATGGAAGAATAACAAACAAACCCTTTCATTTTGTCTTGGTTATATGCATGCTACCCAACACACGTGAAGTGCTGTCAAATGATCTACTTCATGCGAGAAATTTATTTTTGGATGTAGTAGTGGAGAGCGTTAACTTGTTTATATTTTCAACGTAGGACTACGTTTCTCTTTTCTATACCGGGTGTCATTTCAAAATTTTGAAAAATGAGAGCGTTACGGAAAAGTGAAAGGTTTTTGAACACTAATAACTCTCGTTTGACTGAACAGAATGACTTTATTTATACATCATTTGATCAGAAAAAACTTACAAATGTTTCGGATTAAAATTTCAATTTAGTGCTATTAGAGTAAGTAGTTAAATTTTTTAATTAAAAATGACCCACTTTTGCTCCCATACAAATCTGCATATGAACAAGTTGAGCTCAAGATAGGTACCGCTTCCCTAGATCAATTGTCAACATTCCGCTTGGTAATATTGAACAAAATTCCGTAACCTCTCTACTTTTGAAGTCGATACTGGTCTATATAGCATAAGAGCACGATGTGGACGCATTTGAAAAATATAACTGGTTCTTTTAAAGGTTTTATTTCAGTAATTGTTCAAAATGCCCACCATTTTCATGAATACACATGTTTATTCTTCTTTTTGTTTCTTGCACCAAATTAATACTGTACATTTTTTCTTGTACGTTCCGCGAAGCAAGAAACACTCTTCCGATGAGCTCCTCTCGGGTGATGATAGGAGTGGAATAAATTTCTTCCTTCATGTAACCCCATAAGAAAAAATCCATTGGTGTCGAATCCGGGCTTCGTGGAGGCCAACAAATTGGCCCGTTCCGGCCAATCCAAGGTTCGCGAAAGTTGGTGTTCAGGAAATTCTTCACTGCATTCGTTGAATGTGGTGGCGCACCGTCCTGTTGAAAAATCAAGCATCGTCTCGTTCTAAGCTGTACATTTTCCAGCAATATCGGGAGATCGTTTTTCAAAAAATCCAAGTACTTGGCGTTATTCAAAGTTTCTTCAAAAATGTATGGGCCGATAAGCATAATGCAACCTTAAATAATGAAATTCAAATAATGTGAGTAAGATCAAAATGTTACTCATCACCATTTTACTAATCTGAACTTTGCCAACCACCAAGCGTAACGGCTTGGACACTTGAACAATATTGCTGAAGGTAACAATGTCCTTAGTGTTGAGATATCCTAGGTTGAAACAAACAAGCTCAAATCCCAAAGTGCTATACCACCCATTTGGAGTAACATGAAATTCAGCGCCTCTAGCGGTACAGTTCCAATGACACACATATTGGTTTTACCCAGTACAACAACTTTGCCGAAAACATTAGATGTTTATGAATTGTAAAACAGCACAGATAATTAACAACTCTCTCCAATTAGTCAAAATTCCATATACTGCGGGTCTCATTATTTGCGGTTTGCTCGCAAACAACGCGTACAGCTGATAACGAATCTGTAAACAACTGTAACCGACTATACTTTAAACAGAGTATTGGGAAAGCTATCGGAATTATTATCAATGTCATTTACAATTAAAAGAGAGAGCTCCTATCGCTGAATAATATTGGTATATCCCATAAACAGTCCCAGTCTAATCGTAATCAAAAAGGAATATGCTATCTCTGTAAAATAAAAAATAAGTGCTTGCATATGGCACAATTTTAAGTAATGCATAAGTTGCTTATAAAGTCCAATTCAGAACATTAAGCATTTGAGTAGGATCCTTCAGTTACTCACTCTTAAACACGGTCTAGAATACCGGTCCAGCTGTCCTCCGATGGTTGAATACCGAGCCTAGACATAGTTTGAAGCATCAGCGTGGCCTAATTCGTCACGAGCATGTGTCGTCTTTAGTCCATTTCAATTCAAAAATTCTGCACCGAACAAACAGCGTTTTCAACATTTCTTGAAACTAAAAGGATCACTCAGACAAATTGAAACTAAACATGCAAAAAGAATAATTATTAAACTTGTCAAATACTCTTCTAAATTGTTCTCAAATTGATGCTGGAGTCTCGTAAATGCGTTTAAATTAACCGTCATCAGCATCGTTCTGCTTACAAACGCGCGC
This sequence comes from Aedes koreicus, assembly GCA_024533555.2. Lineage (NCBI taxonomy): Eukaryota > Metazoa > Arthropoda > Insecta > Diptera > Culicidae > Aedes > Aedes koreicus. The sequence goes on from JAHHFK020003818.1 coordinate 13,301, forward strand.
CAAATGGGAATGCTATACGATTCGATCAAGTGTGCTGTGCGCGATATGCACGGGTCCAAAATGTTTAGCACAGTGGAGTGAAATGGGTGGTTTTTTAAGATGCCAATTGAAGACCTAACATCGTGTGCTTATAATGAAATTGTACGAAAACTAAAAGAGATAGATGGTTGGTGTCAAAGTACGAATCATAGAACATGAGAAGAGGCTCAGTTTTGTCAGAAAAAATAATCGAGTTTATCATGCATTTATTGGAAAAAATCTGCAAAATTGTCCGAAAAATTTCCAATTTCAAACTTTGTTACTCTTAAAATGTAGCTTGTATCATTCAACAGCACAATTTTGTGATAAGGATTTAAAGCAAATTTTCTTAGCTTTCAAATGAACGTCTGTGATTTACTCGCAATAGTATAATCTTTACGTTAGTGGAAGTTAAGTGCAAACATACCACCGAAATAAAAAAGTTCAATAACTCTGTAATAGTTGAGATTTGACCATATGCGTAGAATGATTTTTTTCATCAAATATGATCTTCTTTCAGCCCCTGAAAGATTCTTAATAAGGAACCAAACACCCTGTATATATATATATATATATATATATATATATATATATATATATATATATATATATATATATATATATATATATATATATATATATATATATATATATATATATATATATATATATATATATATATATATATATATATATATATATATATATATATATATATATATATATATATATATATATATATATATATATATATATATATATATATATATATATATATATATATATATATATATATATATATATATATATATATATATATATATATATATATATCATTCAAATTTAATAATATGTTAAACTGTAAAGAGACACCAAGCTGTATATTATTATCATATGCCTATCATTATTAATTATTTCAACATATTACTTCATTTACAACCATATTGCAATATTTTATATGTATAACCATTCCTCAAATAAAATATTGAAACTCGCCAATTTTTTATCTCTTGAACGTCTATGAAGGTTGTTTGGGTTCCCAGCACTTTCGGTAATAGATTTCAAGACAAATTTTCAAACAGTTGTAAGAACGTAGCCAGGTGCGCAGAGAGAAGCGCGTCTACGACACTTTAAATGTTTGGCGAAATGTTGAGTGGAAGTGGATTGGCTTATCTCGGTGACTCCCCCACGCTTTGTGCAAAGGTTCTATGCTATGCTATGCTATTAGCATTCGGTGAACTAACTTTCCTTTAATTAACCGGAAAAGATGGAGCTCCACTTCCGATAAATCCATACAATCAGGAAGTCGGTTGAGGACTGCGCAGGTGGACCAGAGGAACCAAATATACTCTGCGAGTTTGAAACCCAGCCCAAGTCCAAAAGCTACTGAAATTGACGAAGCTAGTTGACGGAAATGACGTCGAAATAGTCCCACATCCAAACTTAAATATTAGCAGATGTGTCATCTCTTGCTACCATCTCATTAACATGGAGGAAAAAGACATACTGTTGAGAATATGTAAGGAAAAGGTCATCCGGGTTCAAAGGATAACCAAGAGAGAAGGTGACACAAGAGTCAAAACGCTAGCGCTGATTATAACGTGTTGTAAATCCACCTATCCGAAATAGATTAAAGTTGGCCTTTTGCGGCTGTTTTCAGTATGGTCATACCCGCGCTTGATGCCCTGGACCACAACGCTGTTTTAATTGCTCTGGTGACTTCCAAGTAGAAGAAGAATGTGGTGAAAAACTGCAAAAACTGTAAGGGTAATCACCGATTAACTAGCCGTCAGTGTCGGACATACAAAAAAAAGTCGAAGTTATAAAAATAAAAGTCCGCGATAAACGAATGGATTCAGGGAGGTTGACTTCATAAAATCCAAACCCAACATTCAAAGGACGGAACGAAAATCAATTTTCAATAAAGAAAATCTTGATTTTCATGAAAATGTGCAATTTTGTGAATGAAAACCCTGTTTATTTCATCAATCTTACGTGTTGCGAAAAATCTGTGTTCACGAATGGATTCAGGGAGGTCCATTCCATAAAATCCAAGTCCAACTTGCAAAGGGCAGAGCCAATATTCTGGTTGTTAGGTAGATCATATTACTACGGAAGTACGTGTTTTTGTGAGTTTGAATCACATTTTTCTCAAAAAACTTGATTTGTCTACATGCATTTCTGAGCTCATATTTGGATTCAGCGTGGCAAAATCTATAAAATCTAACCAGAAATGCCGACGGGAGCGGAAAAAGTTCTGATTTTGCCGACTAGTGTAATCTATCTTTCCGGGAAGCGAGAAAACGAGCTGAACCACAACCCGTAGGCAGCTACAGTCAAGTAACCGCAAGAGCAAAGCGCATTCGAAAGAAGGTTAAGCCATCTGGAAGCGTCCAGTGAAGAAATAAAAAACACGAAATAGCCAAAATGCACGAAGAAAACAAAATTCTGGAAAGATGAGAAAATCTGGATCATGGTGAACCTCATTCAGCAATTTAAGCAGCAAGCTGCCAGCAACGATCAACCGCAAGCCACCAATACGGAAAAACCACATCACAGCAGAGAAAAATTAGTAGGCCCTCAAACTCGTTCAAGGCACAATTCTCCGGCTGTTGCCGTTCAGGAAACAAAACGTGGACGCCCTCCTAAATATAACTACAACCAATTCGTAGCTAAAAAACAAATCGCTAGGCATAAGCACGCCTCCAAAAAAAAAACTGCCACCACAACACGCGTTCAACCACAAATAGATTTGTCCAGTGACGAGCCCGAGATATCGGAGACACCTCCAAACCAGCAACTTCGATAGTTACACTCCTCAACGATGTTTGGTCAATGATGACGACTTACGCATGAACATTGACAACGAGACAGATCGGTTCGGAAGATAGGAAAGTGTTGTACCCATTCTAACACAAGTGCAGCGGTTGAAGGAACCATCCGGGACGACTAACCCCAACCTGTTGATGGTGAACTCTTCTCTGTAGCCGATGGAACCACGAACAAACTCATACCACCACGACCAAGATCCTACGAATGCCGACAGCTAGACAACGACATCACATTATCAACATCACCAATAGTGACATAATTAGGAACAACAGCACCGAGATCGACAAAACTACATAAAGTCTTTCCCCAGTGTCTGCTGTGGCCGGTAGTTCTGGAAGAAATTGTGCAGTTTCGGCAATGGCTGGCACTGTTGGATAAGACGTCCCACAGGTCAGTCTTGTTTATTTCCATTCACCGACAAATACTGCCGCGCCCAATATTGTTACAGGTAACCACCACACAGCGTCTGAAAACGAAACATCACGAACACGTTGGATAAATATTACACAAAGCGCTTCCCCATTGCCGGCTGTTGTCGGAATTGGCAAAACTTGTGTAAGTGGTTCGACTGCAGCTGGTATTGTGAACAAAGCATCCCACAGGCAAATTCCAGTTTTGTACTACACCTGCGGTTGTTATCGCACCACCTTTCTCTCGCGGCGCCGGCCCGCCATTGTTAAGAGCATCCACATCGTCGTCTGCCAGCCGATCCGTTACAGATAGCCACCTTGATGGCCTTTTTGCAATACAGTGGAACCTGCGTTGCCTCAGGGCCAATATCAGCGAGTTAAAACTCCTCATCGCCGATCTAGGTCTTGCGTCGTGGCAATACAGGAGACGAAAACGAACCAAACCGTCGTCCCACCAGACTTTATAGGTAGGCTTTACACGCTGCCTCTGAAGTGAAACAGTGCTCACTACTGGCAACACGGAGGTGGCCTTGCCGTCCGGGAAGGTATACCATTTGAGCGTGTGCTGATCGATACCACCCAGCACCTCATCGCTGTTCGCATTCACGCACCGATCATGGTAACTGTTGTGTCTGTCTATATTATGCCGAGCTCTGCGCAGTGTCAGGCTGCCTTGGGTGAGTTGTTCGAGCAGCTGAAAGGTCCAGTGCTTTTTTCTGGGGGACTTCAACGTGCAACATCTTGCGTGGGGATCCCACAAATCGAACTCGCTTGGCCAATTTATCGCTGAGATGTCTTTGACCAAACAGTTGGTGGTGTTGAGCGGCAAAGTCCATACCACGAACCCGCGGGAAAATTGGGCCGAAGGTGGTACCGTGGTGGTGCCCTGAAGCAAAAACAGCTATCCGACAGCGGTGAAGGTGCCTTTGATCTCTCTGACGTCTTCAGCAATCCGATCCAGATCAACCCGAAGCATTGGTGAGGTTCTAGCAGGCAAGAAAAGCAACACGAAAGGCGGTCAACAAAGCAAACGAACAGTCGTGGCAAAACTTCGTGGGGAAGATATCACTGCGTAGCACGGCAATCGAATTATGGCGGACGGTGAAAACTTTGCGTGGCAGTCGGCAACAGCGCCCGGTAATCCTCAAGCGAATGGAAGGGTTCACGGACGACCCCGAAGAAGTGACAAAAGTACTGGCGAATGTTTACTGCGAAAGGTCAGCGACTTCCAGCTACCCTCCATCATTCCAGATGGCGAAAGCGGCAGCTGATTGAGGGTCTATAGATTTCTCGCACAACAACGATGATGTGTATAACATCGACATCACCATGAACGAACTTCTGTGGGCCCTCGACAAATGGCAAGGCGCCTCAACAGGCCCAGATTCGATCGGGGATCTTCTGCTGCAGCGTCTTCCACTGTTTGTGAAAACGACAATCCTCAAGCTGCTGAACGATATCTGGCACAGTGGCGAGCTTCCCGCCAGCTGGCGGAATGCCATTATCGTGCCGATACCGAAGCCGAACTGCCATAAATCCGGACCGAATGCTTTCCGACCAATATCGCTCACCAGCTGCATGGCGAAGCTCCTCGAGGGCATTATTAATCGACGACTAATCACCGAGCTAGGGTCGAGTGGACGGCTCGACAAGCGACAGTACGCTTTTCGTGCAGGTCGTGGCACCGACACGTACTTTGCCGAGCTTGAACGGTCGCTACCTATTACCGACGAGCACCGCCTGATAGCGTCTTTGGACCTGTCGAAGGCGTACGAACGCAGAACGCACGTTCCAGGTGTCCATACCCCATAGTAATGTGAGTACCCGCTGGAGAATGGAGTGCCACAAGGCTCCGTATTATCTGTGACACTATTCGGTTTTCCGAATATTTCCGCTTCGAACTTTCTCCATACCAACGCATCCGCTTTGAAAGAATACTCAATCGCTGTACATGGGTGTCGAGGACCTCAGTAATATTAGTTTCAGTGAGGTCAGGGAGCTCTGCGGGCTTGACAATTTCAGCAACGTGACGAACTAGCCTCGCTGATCGATTTCCCCTCTTGTACTGCGTTAACCGACCAATTTTGGTTCGTAGTATGGTGATTCGTCTCTCCAACCGCATCATCCATGCGGGTTTTATATTTATTCATAGTTATTTATTTCGTCAAACTAACGTAGACTATTACCACGGACTAATTACGGACGTAATTGGGTATCATAGAGCACATGAGTCGTGAGCAGAGCAGACTACGCCTTCTAGTACAAGTGGTTCAACATCCGCTGGGAGCAAACGAATGACCTACATCGAAACTTCATTGGCTTTGTGTGTTCTCTGTACAGTTTCCTCTGTTCATTCTTAGTGCAAAATAAGCCACGTCGAAATTGACCGTTTGGTAAGTGCTGCCATTAAATTTACGATTCAAAATAATTCTAATAACGCAACATTTCAGCGATACCTTAAAACTGTTTTCCCTAGTAGTACTCATTACCAATGCCATGTTCAGCAGTTGAACCAAACTGGGCTGCTCCTTCGATACCAATAAGTGCAGCCCAGAGACTCCCGGTAGTTCTATGATGCGTGGAATGACTCTACCGCTGGCCGGTAGTGGAACACCATCGCTAAACTTCCAGCTGAATCAACAGCAAAAAAATGCGACAACAGCAACAACAGCATCATCATCATTACCATCACCATAGGCAGCATCGACATTCGACACCTTCGCCATCGTTTACAATGGGATCCCTTGTGGCTGGATCGACTATCGGTAACAACAGCACTAAAAGGGCACTAATAGGCACTAATAGCAGACAAAACAATCCATAGTTCTGACCGTGACCTCTGAATAGAAAGCGCACTCACACTCATGCGAATTCTATAACGAAAAACATAAGGCAAAATGAAGCAACAAAAATACAAAAATGAAATTTCATCAATGTATTGGTTTTTTAAGATGATAACTGATTACATACACACCTAGATAAAATTCATAAGGTTATTTATGAGCTTATTAAAGGTCATCCATCAATGACGTAGCATTTTAGGGGAGAGGGGGGTCTAGTGTATTTGTGACAATATGCTACGAGGCGGAGGGGACACTAATGAATATTGAACATGGCACCATTGATGATGGCCATTTAGAAGTATCACCTCGAAAAATCTTGAAGTTTGATACCCATATTGATATGGTTCCGGACATTTTCCAAATTGGCCACTTCCCCTGGGGCACCTGGAACCTACTACAGAGTGGTCATGGCAGCTGCTGGTTCTAAAATGCATTTAGAAGTATCACCTCAAAAAATCTTGAAGTTTGATACCCATTTTGATATGGTTCAAGACATTTTCCAAATTGGCCACTTCCCCCGGGGCACCTGGAACCTACTACAGAGTGGTCATGGCAGCTGTTGGTTCTTAAATGCATTTAGAAGTATCACCTCGAAAAATCTTGAAGTTTGATACCCATATTACTACAGAGTGGTCATGGCAGCTGCTGGTTCTAAAATGCATTTAGAAGTATCACCTCGAAAAATCTTAAAGTTTGATACCCATTTTGATATGGTTCAAGACATTTTCCAAATTGGCCACTTCCCCGGGGTACCTGGAACCTACTACAGAGTGGTCATTGCAGCTGTTGGTTCTTGAATGCATTTAGAAGTATAACCTCGAAAAATCTTGAAGTTTGATACCCATATTGATATGGTTCCGGACATTTCCCAAATTGGCCACTTCCCCCGGGGCACCTGGAACCTACTACAGAGTGGTCATGGCAGCTGCTGGTTCTAAAATGCATTTAGAAGTATCACCTCGAAAAATCTTGAAGTTTGATACCTATATTGATAGGGTTCCGGACATTTTCCAAATTGGCCATTTCCCCCGGGCACCTGGAACCTACTACAGAGTATTCAGGGCAACTGACCGTCCTGAATATGCTCCTTGAAGCACCTCCATGAAAAATCTTGATGTTTTGGTGATATATACATGATTGGAAGGATATACATGATTGACCATAGTATCCGGAACCAGTTTCACGAAAATAGCCATATTTCGGAAGTTTTTCAACGGATCTTAGTGCAACCGCCGGCATTCGATTTTCAATGAGTTTAAGTTTCTAGGAAAATAAAAGTCATCGATGTAACTTCACACCACACAAAAATACGAGCAGCAGAAAAAATGTCTTTTTGACATGTCCTCTGAAAATCCGGAACATCTCCGGTGTCCGGTAGCCAGTATTCGTGATCATGCATGTTCCTATATTTTGACTAGATTTTCCGTCGAATGCTTTCTGTTTTTTCCAAATTCAACAATTTTTCAAAAAGTTATAAGGAATTGAATTTGTGCAAAATTTTGCCTATCTCAATCATTTTGCCACTTGTCAGCTGGCAGTATAAATGGAGTAAAGGAGATTTGGGGCAGTATTGGCAATATTCTATCATCTCTAAAGTGTCGAAGAAATCGTGATTTGGGTGGATAGATGTGGGTCGAGACTTTATTCATGTGATGTCTCGCCTTATGTCCAATCATTATTGTTTGAACGCTCATTTATACCGTGTTGGGCTGAGCGACAGCTATCTCTGAGCATCGTGGAGTCAGATCTCAGCTTAATGATCTAAGTTTTTGGAACTCTTTTTTGTGTTTTTGACTAACATTAACCTGAGATTGTAGTTTGTTTAGGTTGTAACAGTTAGTTTTTTTTATCTGTGTTTGTGTGTGTTTTTTTTCTTGCTCAAAAATGTTCAAGTCATAAGAAAACCAATAGTTGTATAGTTATAAGTTTTAAGACAATTTAGAACTTTAAACAAAACCCCAATCGATTGAAAATATGTCTACGTGTCGAATTCAATAATGAAAACTTTGGATTTTTAACGTTAAACTATTTAAAATAACGCAAATATAAGGTGATGTTTTAAAATGCCGATAATTCAGAGTAAATTTACTATGTTCACAGTACTGTTCCATCAAAGACTACAAATTAAAGTAAGGAACATCTCCTATGCAGCAGTGAACGATATATAAGGGGGACACCAAAATATTTTGATTCAGTCTTTTGGCGATCTCGAAAATGTTGTATCAGTGCTCGGCTGCGCACCGTCAAGTCGTCCGGCACACTCTGTTGCCTTGCAACATGTCTGGCCGTGGCAAATTTGCAGCCGGATTGCAGTTCCCACTGGGTCGCATACACCGAGCGCGTAGGTGCTGGTGCCCCCGTCTACCTCTCTGCGGTGATGGAATCGGCGGCTGAATTCATCGAGTTGGCTGACCAAGAAGACCAAGAAGAAAATCGTAGTTCAATCGCGAAACATGTTCCCCCCGCCAACAACCAAAACTCTTCCTTTTCAGGACGAACAAATTAATTTTCCCAAATGAAGAGTTTAAGTTGAAGTTTAAGTGTTTAATTGTAGTTTCTCTTGCGCTCATCAAAATTTCCATTACCACGCACCGGCTCAACATTGCATTGCTTTAAACGTCGCGTCCCGGAGTAAATGGCCTAGCACATTGGACAACCAACAAACGAAATATTATTAACAGCTGACCTACCATGTGTATACATATTGGTCGGTTGGCCCAGCCAGTGAATAATGCTTTGTCAGCCAATTTTTTTTTTTTCATAATTGAGATTTTTCTATTCACATGTGCTTTTCTGCGCTGCATATTTTGGACTGGTTCGAATTTCGTGAACAATAGTGATTTTTGAAAATGAGTTCCTTATCAAATGTGAGCTGTAATATTTATGACCAATATACACGTACTATAATTGTTGCGCAGTTTCTTAATACAATGTTTAGAAGTAAGTGTGTCTCCCCAACTCTCTTTGGATAAGGTAGTATGCTCTGAAAAGAGCCGTTTAGACGTAGCCACCGTCTTACGGCAAGGGAAGGGTGTCAATTGAAAATCTAAAAATGATCGACCGTCAAAAAATATGAATATAACGTAATTGAATGCTTATAACTAAGCAAATGCTCGATACATTTTCAAGATGTTTACATCAATCGGTTGGAAATTTTTCCAATCAATGGAATTTTGTTTTGCAGGTTAAATTAACTAAATGCACAGTACTTTCCTATCACAGTTTTCACAGGTTAAATTAACTAAATGCACAGTACTTTCCTATCACAGATTTCAAATGTAGGCAAGGGAGGTCTCATATGCAGCAGTGTACGATATAAAACGGGTATACCTTCGAAAATTTCTCACTCGTGTGGCAGTGCTGCGTGGAGCAATGGGCCAGTATGGATTTGTAGCTCGTGAACGGCTTGTGCCCTGGAGGGCGCACTAGCTTCATTCGACAGTGCGGAGTGGCAAGGTGCCAATTTGGATTTGGCAGCTGGCGGTGGCAAGTACCTAAGAAAGTGCACTGCGATCGAACAATGGGTTAAATAGCTGATTGCGCTGCAGGCTGTTGCTAGTAAGCCGTTGGCTAGGCAAGCAGCTATAAATTGTGCAGTGGTGAGGTAGTCGATTGCCTAAGACAATGATGTCTTTGTAGCCAGCTGGTGGGTGCCACCATGAGCAGCGAAATAAGGTGCCTGTGTGTGTGTGTGTGTGTGTGTGTGTGTGTGTGTGTGTTTTTTTATTTTTTTATAACGTTTCAAAAGCTTCAAAACCCTGGCCTGTAGTGTGTTTCGCACTGCGTGGGACTTAATAGAGCGACTCACTTTCGTGCCTAACCACTAAAACAATCCTTATTCTCCGTTTGTTTTTTCTCCTCCGGGATCACGTAGAAGCGACAACTTCGAGGGGCGGCTGCGCTCATGCACTTCTCTTATTTTCCCAGCTTTTGCTGGAGGCTATTTCTTGTTCCCCATCGAGACGTGTACCAATGTGGAGTAGCTGATGGTCATGACTTGCACTCCTTCACGGTCACCATCGTGGGACACTCGCTTCTTAATATTCAATTATGCATCGGCGTTGCTGGTCCTCTGCTCTACTTTCCATTTTCTCTATTCTTGAGCCGTTCAGCTCCCACCCACTTTGGTTGAGCTCACACTTCCTGAGCCATTTAGCTCCCACACCTCGATGCAATCGACTAGAGTAGCCCCCGACGGTGGGTGCTCCCTACTCTTCCCGGCAGTGGAAGTTCTCCAGAAACCGAACCACGGTGAGCCGTTTAGCTCCCACTTCCTGAGCCATTTAGCTCCCACCTCTTGACGCAGTCAGCTCGAGTAGTTCCCGACGGTGAGTCTACCCTACGCCGACGAAGAGTTCCCCGGCGGTGGAACTTTCCCCGAAACCGATTCTTATGCTGCTTCCTCCAACCGACCGGTAGGGTGTTGAAGGCAATCCAGCGATTTCGAGGAGGCTAGCGTCCAGTTCGCTGGCGCTCCGACGACTCACAACCGGTGCTCTGACGTGTTTTACTCAACTAGTCCCCAGCGATGGATCTAGCCTACTCCAATAGGGAAGTCACTGGCGCAGGAATTCCTCCAGAACCGATCATTCTTCATGAGGTGCCGAAGTCAGTCTGGCGATGCAAGGCGGAGCATGCCTTCCAGGACACCCTGACGACCCCAAACCACTCAGTGGTTGCTTTGCACTGACTTGCAGTGGCTCTAGCCAGCAACGCTAGATAGTTGGTCCCTTCGCCATTTCCTCTGCAGCTCGGACAGTATCCTCGTTATTGCCCTATCGACGGCGTTCCATGTATCTTCTTCGTGGCACATCTCTTCGACAACATAGTTGACTGTCACGCCGCACATATCCCTTCGCACTTCTTTGAACCTAGGGCATTCGAAGACGACGTGCTCTGGTGTCTCTACCAGGTTCGCGCACTCTGGGCAAAAAGGTGATGCAGCGTGATCAACCCGATGCATATACTTCCAGAAGCAGCCCTGCCCGGAGAGGAACTGCATCAGATAGAAGTTCACCTCTCCATGCTTCATATTCACCCAAGCTGACACATTTGAAATTAGCCTTTGGGTCCACCTTCCTTTCTCCACATTGTCTCACTCTTGCTGCCATTTAGCCAACGAGTCCGTTTTGACGATTTTCCTCGCATTTCTGGTATCCCTCCGCTGATAAAATTCGACGTCCTTGACCAGGGTGATGCAAATGGGCATCATGCCAGCGATAACGCATACTGCCTCCAACGAAAATGTTCTGTAGGTGCTCGTGATTTGCATGGCCATGAGTCGGAACACCCTGTTAAGCTTCCCACTAATACGCTCAGTTTTCAGCGCCACGACCAAGACTGGGGCTCCATACCTCAGAATTGCAGTTTCCACATCCGTCAGAAGCCACCTCCTGCTGCTTCTCGGTCCACCGACGTTTGGCATGATCCTCGCTACCGCATTGACCGCTTTCGCCGCCTTTTCGCAGGCGTATTTGACACGTGAGTTGAAATTCAAGCGGTCATCAACCATCACCCCCAGGTTTTTTAATGCACGCTTTGATGGAATAACGTGTCCCCCGACGTTGATGACAACCCGCTGAACTGCTTTGCGTTTGCTAACCAGCACTACTTCCGACTTATGATGAGCCAGCTGCAGTTTTGCTACAGCTATCCACGTTTCAATGGTTGTCATCACCTCCGTCATCAGCATCTCGACCTTTTCCAGTGTTTCGCCCGGTATCGCTTGGACGACATCAACTGCAAACCCGACGATCTCAACTCAAATAGGCAACTTCAGCGTTAATACTCCATCGTACATCGCGTTCCAGAGCTTTGGCCAGAGAATCGAGCCTTATGGCACCCCCGCCGCGGCCCTCATTGATTTTTGCCTCAACAACGTTTCGTTCACCAGGACACTGTTCTGGAAGTAACTACTTAGTATTCTGCTTAGGCAGCCAGGAACACACATGGTATGCAGTACTGCGGCGATAGCCTCCCAGCTGGAACTGATAAAGCGTTTTTGACGTCAATCGTCACTACGGTGCAGAACCGATTGCCTCTCCTTTTCTGCTTTGGTGCCTTCTCTGCTCTCTGCATGACTATCCGGATTGCTTCCACCATCGAGACCCCTTTTTCGGAATCCGAATTGTCTCTTTGAAAGGCCATGATCACTTTCCATGCACTGCGTCAGTCTGTTAAGGATGATCCTTTCAAGAAGCTTCCCGATCCAGTAAGCATATGGGTCTTTAAGATGCTGGGTCCCCTGGTGGCTTCCCTGGTTTCAGCAGCAACTGAACCTTCCATATGTCTGGGAAGTAGCCTTCATCTAAGCATTTACTTTCTTCAACTTCAGACCCTTCGCAACTAACAGTAGCTCTTCATTGGAGATCCGAGCAGTTGCATCTTCAGCATCTTCGTATGGCGTAGGTGGTCTCAACATTGGGTGGTGATGTGGCAGGTGTCGCTGGACGCTTATACTTCACCACCACGATTTAATAAGCGTTGCTCCAGGGGTTCACATTGACTTCTTGGCACAACTCTTTAAAGCAGTTTAACTTGCTTAACTTGATCTCTCGTTTGAGGGCGGTGTGAGCTCCGTGAAATACGGTTTTCCGTTCTTCTCTCTCAGCTTCAGTGCGTACTCTCTGCGCACTTCTCCTTGCTCGGAGGCATGCAGCGCGGAGGGTACTGAGAGTCTCATTCCACCAGTAAGCTAGAAGACGTCGGTTCCTAGGCTCCTCTTTCCTCGGCATTGATGCATCACATGCTATTGCTACAGCTTCTGTAAATTTCCCTGTGTCAAGCATTGCACCGCTGTTTGTCCGAAACGCCTCGATAAATACCTCCTTGCCGAAGTCCTTTGACTTCCACTTTCGCTCGCAGGTCCTCATTCTCTACGTTGCAGTGAGGGCTCGCCGGCCGATGCTGTAGAGGATCGCCTGGTGGTCACTGCGGGACTATTGCTCGCTTACTCTCCAGTTTTTGTCTTCCATAAGCGACGGGCTGCAAAACGTAACATCGATGATGGACTCCCGACCGTATTTGCGGAATGTGCCGACATTCCCTTCGTTCTACAGCCTCACAAGTTAACCGCCGTGTTTTGACCACATTTTGCCCAACTGTCAGCTCTGGGTCCTCCCTCACTTTGTTGAGAAGCGCAGTGCACGTTTTTGTGTTGTTCGCTTCAACAATCAAAGCATTCTCCGTGTTCGTCTCCCTAGGAGGCCGGTATTTTTCTTGCTTCTTCTGTTCCTTCTCATCCAGACCCTTTTCCTCAAGAGAGAATTTCGATGACCCTTTGGTGTCTCCGGAGCCTCAGTCGTAGGTATTTCCGCGGCTTCCACAAGAGCTTTCTCAGCCGTTTCCGCTTGCACCCTGAGCACCTCGGCTGATTCCACCCACTTCCTTAGCGCCCTCCACAAACAACACAAAACACATCTTTGTAGAATGAGTTATAATTGTTTATATTATAAATGTATTATGAACGTATTGCAAAACATGTCAAGCCCGGAGCGGTTTGTATCTCTCGTATTCTATGTATCACTCAGATTAACGGTCGAGCTACAAATACTTTTTTCACTGCTGCAAGTGATTAATACTTAATTATTGTTCTTAAAAACATGGTTCCATACATTTATAAAACATAAAAAGGATAAGATTTTATAAGTAGTTCTATAAACTGTTGAAATTACATTACACCAACAATGTTTGCAAAACGTGTTTTTTTTTTCATAACGATGAATATGTTGTGCAAGATTGTGGTTTCACTGCTAACGGGAAGCAAATCATGGATACTCAGAGTTGACTTTTCAACAATCGGAGTTGGTTTAGCAAAGAAGCTACAAACATATCACGCCAAGGACTAGTGTTCAAATCCCACGCTTGGCGATGTTATATTTTTGTATGAGGATAATTTTTTTCCATATAATTTTTTATAAGGTTTCACTTTTTGCGCATTTAACGTCATATTAAGGTATGAAATAAAGTACACTTATATTGATAACCTGTTTTTGTCACTTGCCGAACACATACAAATCATCGAACCTTCTTGACCACCAAAATGTAGGTTCAAGGCCGCATGGCTTTTTGAGGTGTGCTATTGCTGGGCTTCCCCGAAAACAGCTGACTTTGCCCAAGGCCTAGCTCTCCTTTGGGTCCATGATGATCTTTTTGGGGTTTGCTGCTACTGGTACCCACTGTGACCTTCAGGCTCAGCACGGGTGATCTGATCAGCTTCCCATTTTTCGTGAACACGTTCGCGTCCCTGCTTGGTGACTTCGGCCTGCGGTCGTCGTCGATATATTTATTTTTTTTTTTTGGTTTTTTCTTCCTTTTTGTAATTTTTTTCTCCGTTGTTCTCCATTTTGCTTACGCCCATGGTTAAAGTCTTCAGCGCGACACAGATTGTTTATGCTGCCTAAACATAAACGAACTGTACCGCATCGAACGACGATGATCATGTGCTGACACAGCACATAGCACAAGCGAGTTAGCATAGGCAAAGGATTGAACGAAAAATATATTCTACGGTAAGACGCCGAGCAAAAAGGTACTAATTAGTGAAGAAAGAAAATCAGTGTGTTTCCCTCCAACGTGAAATGGGCCTAAATTGCCCAAGCTTAAGGAATAAGTGCCCAGAATTTCGGAAGGCGATCCTTCTAGGAGAGCAGAAGATTTCGTTCAACCCGAGGAAGATTACAGCACGTCGGCACTAGTTTTCGCACCGACTGGACAATGGAGTGTTTGAAGAAAGCGTTACGACATCCCTAATGCAGTGCCACAAGTACGAAAAGTCAACGTGTATAAGCAATAAAAACTAATTACCCACGTAGTGACTAACGATGGGATGGTTTATTGCGGATGAAATAGTCACCCCCGCCACGAGTGTCAATAATAATGAGCAGCATTGATGCCCAAACCATCGCACTATGTGTGCTAGCCGCCGTAGCAGTGGGCTACATCGCGACGAAATTGTTGGCAGAATTGCATCTCCAACATATTGAGCGGATGGCTGACCGCACCATTCGGCTGAACAATTTGGCCACCAACGTTTAAAACATTATGTAATGTAAAGAGGAGAAACCGCCAAATCGCAATTATGAACGTAGTGACTAATGACTTAGAGAGAATATATTTTTTTAGGCTGGACATAAATTACAAAATCTCCACAGGAATTTAAAAAAAATAAATTATACAGTCAAAACAAAAGAACAAAAAGTAAAGCGATCAAAGAGGTGTTAGTAAAATTAAAAGAAGTAGTAATAAATTCCAAAGGTACCGAAGCAAAATTGCAGTATCAGTCTCGTTATCGGCATCTTAAAGAAATTGCCAGGTACTGTATACGACTATTAAAACATTTATTTCGTTGAGTTGAATCAATCAAAACTCATGATATCGCATAGAACAGTTTCAACAATATTTAGCACCCCTATAAATTTTATAATAGATAGTGGCGCTTCGTGCTGCTTAATTCATAAAAAATATTTACCTCGTGATACATACAGGGGATGATCAAAAAGGAGAAGACTAGCAAAATTTTGTCCAGATTCAAAAAGATACAGTTCGGTGAATATTTAACCGATTTTAATAAAACTAGAAGCGTTCGACGGGCAATTTATTCTTGTTAAAGCATATTTAACCAAAACTTGATTTGACTTCCGGGCACCGGAGATAGCACGGATACTTTGAGGTTATGTCAAATGTGCTAATTTTCTGCAGCTCGATATTTTTTATTTTACTTGAAAATCGGAAATATTATATTTTTTTCAGAAATTAAAACTCATAACAAGTCTGTCAATGGTTAAAGATCGTGAATCGGCCCATAAACAACCGAGATATGGCTATTTCCGTAAAATGTAGTTTTTTACCCAATTGCCTGACACTTCTTATGTTGAAAAACTCCTTTTTAATTTATCTGTAACTCTGCGTACCCTTAACCAAATAAGATTCAGCATTTTCCATACGATCACAAATTTATTCTTGTTTTTGGAAGAGTAGCGAGCATTTCGTTATTTTCCGTAGTTCCGGATTCATTATCAGGAATCGTGAAGGAAGTACCCTACCAGTGTAATGGCCAGAGTTAGAACTGTATCAAACCTGGCTTGCGACATATCAAACTTCATGATTTTACAAACCAATACCACTGGTAGTCAACCTGAGAGTATTCTTTCACATTGGCCACACCTGGTGACGTTCCGGATTCCGGGTTCCCCCAGGGAAGTGGCCAGATTTCGAATGATGTCAAACCCTGGCTTGCGACACATAAAACTTCATGATTTTACAAAACAATACCTAAACTAAAAATAACTCAAGATTAATAACTCAAAATTAATTGAAAAAAAAACTCAAAATTAATTTGGCGTACGGAACCATCGACCTGGCGGAAAAGAACTCAAATTGAGTATTATTTTTTATCCGTGTACATGTTTGCATAGAAGAAGACGAAAGGTGACAGGATTGAGTGCTTGCGCATGGGACAAATCAAGGTTAAGTGCTGAAGTGTGCAGTTCGAAATGCCATTAGAGCTTACGGAATTTCAACGGGGCCGTATAGTCGGTGCTCGAGAAGCCGGTGCTTCGATCGCTGAAACATGCAAACTGGTTGGTGTTGCCAGGGCCACAGTTTGCCGGATAATGTCGGAATATAACAATCATGGAAAAACATCGCCTGATAAAAGTAGCTGTGGACGGAAGCAGAAGATGGATGATCGGCAGCAACGTTCGTTGAAGCGCATAGTCAGAGCAGACAGACGCATTAGTGCTGTTAAAGCAACTGCTGCTTTGAACAATGCGCTTCAAGAACCAGTTTCTACATCAACTGTCCGAAGGGAGCTGCACGACATGAATCTTTACGCTCGTGCGGCCATTTCTAAACCGCTAATAAAACCGCAAAACGCGGTAAACAGGAAGCGCTGGTGCAAGGATCATAAGGAATGGACGCCAGATCAATGGAACCAAGTTTTGTGGTCGGACGAATCATCTTTTACCTTGTTTCCAACTACAGGTCGAGTGTACGTATGGCGTACTCCTGGAGAAGCCTACAACCCTGGCTGCCTTCTGCCAACCGTTAAACATGGCGGGGGGTCAGTTATGGTATGGGGTGCAATATCGTGGCATTCTCTTGGGCCTTTAGTTGCTATGAAGGGAAAAATAAAGGCCAAAGATTATCAAGAAATATTGGATGACCAGGTATTTTTAGGAAAACCTTCACAATGTACTTAAAATAACACAATTGCCCAACAGGTGCTGCCAATGATGAAGACCATCTTTCCTGATGGCAGAGGAATCTTCCAAGATGACAACGCACAAATCCACACTGCTCAAATCATAAAGGCGTGGTACGAAAAGCATGACACAGACTTTCATCACCTTGATTGGCCAGCACAGCCAGACCTCAACATTGGTCTACATTAGAAGCACGAGTGAGAAGTGTATTTCCAGCACCATCGTCTCTCTAAAAGCGTTAGATAAGGTTTTGATCGATGAGTGGTATAACCTCAAAATATCCGTGCTATCTCCGGTGCCCGGAAGTCAAATCAAATTTTGAATAAAAATGCTGAAATTAGAATAAATTCCCCGTCGAACGCTTCTAGTTTCATCAAAAACGGTTAAAAATTCACCGAACTGTATCACTTTGAATCTGGACAAAATTTTGCTAGTCTTCTCCTTTTTGATCATCCCCTGTATAAGGACTAATGATATAATAAATGCATCGTGTCCAATATATTCTCATACAAAATAAAACTCTATTTCAAATCGATAGTCCGCATTTTATTGATAACTTTACCCATTATATTGCAATATAATACTGATCAACTACAGCATATGTTTTGGAATAACTCCGCCTTTAACCTTCTTGATCAGCTCCAGACGTTTTTCGAAACCATCGACATTTCGTCCCAAATTGGTTTGATTACGGTTTTGAATTGGTTCATATTAGACACCCTGTGGTCATTTCCCTTCGCCAGCATGTATGACCATACGAAATAATCCAAGGGATTCAGATCTGGTGAACTGGGAGGCCATTCATTCTTGTCCAAAAAGTCGGTCAAATGTAATCGGCACCAGTCCTGAACGAGATTTGCTGTATGCAATGGCGCTCCGTCCTGTTGAAACACATAGTGATCATCTCCAAACACCTCTTGTACATATGGCTTGACAACTTTCTCCAAAACTTCCGTTTTATAATATACGGCATTCACTTTAATGCCTTTTTCGATGAAAACCAGTGGTAATTTGCCTCGCTTGCAAATTCCTCCCCAAACCATCACTGACGCAGCACTTTGGAACCGTGGAATATTCATATCACTCTCTGGAACAGTTCTCGGAGAGAGAGCCCACAATCTGTCGTTCTGAACATTGTGGGATTGTTGCAAGACGAATAACTTTTCGTCGGAAAAGATAAATTCTTCCCCACCGTGCCGCGACAAAAGCAGACTTGCTCTTTCGAGTCGTTTCTGCTTGGAAGGTTCCGAAACTCCGTGAACCTTACGTTTCTTGAAAGCTTGGAATTCGAGGTCATTTTGCAGTATATTGTGCATTAACGATCTCGAAACATTCAGATCTGCGGCCATTTTACGTACAGAGCGCTGTGATTTTCGTCTAATCCGTTCCCTGACCACTTTAACAACTCGTTCAGTCCGCACCGTACGAATACGACCGGATCTCTTCCGGTCATTCAACGAGCAGGTGTCACGGTACCTTTGGATGGTTCTGTACACAAAATCCCGCTTTACTCCGAGGTGTTTCAAATTTCTGAAAATAGCGCCCGGGAGCTCACCTTTCAAAAACATTTTTATCACCACAGCACGAAACTCCTTCATCGCTGGTAAAAGATAAACACCGAATGAAAACAATCGGACATAACCTAAAAGCGTTTGTATAAACATAGTGCAATACTACACCAATACATACATGAAGCATGTTGAGCAGTTGCAAGACATCAATGCAAGGAAAAAGTGTATGATAATATATTGGACACGGTGTATTAGAGGTATCGATGGACTAACTACGTCGTAAGGCTCTGTTGATACCAAAATAACATTTAAACATACTAGCTTTAACGTTAAGTTCAATGTAGTAGCTCAGCCACCCAGCCATATAGCAGGTTTGCTGAGCACCGATTTTTTATTTAACCACAAAGCTAGTTTTGACTTTAGTACGCTTACGCTAACCTTAAGCAATAATGATTATGAACACAATTCATGCAAAATTCCATTTAATATAGGTACATGATCATTTTACTTGTGTTGTACCGGCACGAACTGAAATGGTCAGTTACATTAAAACAGATTTGTGTGGTACTACAACAGGAACTGGTACCACATGTTTTTATTGCTAACTCGATAGCTATACCCACAAATGGTGCGATTCCTGTTCTTTTCGTAATTTAAAAAATAAACCGGCAAAAATTTAAAATTTCAAGACAAATATCCAACTTGCAGAAAGCTACAATGTAATTGATTTAAAACAATTCAAAAACAACAAAGATAGTGCAAGAGTGGAAAAATTATTAAAGGAGCTAAAGTTGCATAATTTACCACAGGATGAAAAACAGTTGATTAGTAAAATGGGCCTAAAATATTCTGACATATTTTCTCTAGAGGGTGATAGGCTAGAAACTACGCAAGTATATTACCCCTCAATATCTGTGAAGCCCACCACGCAGCCTGTTTACAGTAAGCCATACAGACTGCCAATTTATCAAAAAACCGAAATAGACAAACAAATTACTAAAATGATGGGAGACGGAATAATAGAAAAATCCAAGTCCGAATGGAATATCCCAATTCTTTTGGTATCGTCTGCCAAAAGTCTGCCAATGTTGAGAAAAAATGGCGACTTGTGATCGATTATCGAAAATTGAATAACGTATTAGAGGATGATAAATTCCCTCTGCCTAACATCGAAGATATAATCGATTCGTTAGCAGGTGCCAAATATTCTAGCCATCTTGATTTGTCACAAGGACATTACCAGTGCAAACTCAAATCCGAAGATCAACATATGACAGCATTTTCAACACCAACCGGTCAGTACCAAATGACTAGGTTACCAATGGGACTTAAGACAAGCCCATCCAGTTTTTCAAGATTAATGACTGTTACAATGTCTGGACTAAATCATTACAAATGCCTGATTTATCTTGACGACATAATCATAATTCGCAAAACATTCAAAGAGCACAACCAAAACTTGATTTCAGTATTTCAAAGGTTGAGAGAGGTAAATCTTAAACTCAACCCACTGACATGCAACTTTCTAAAACAAGAACTACTTCATTTATATTTAGGACATTACATATCTCCCGAAGGTATCAAGCCTGACCCTGCAAACATTGAAGCAGTGAAAGAATGGTCGACACCTTCCAAAGCAGATGAAATCAAACGATTTGTTGCTTTTGGGAATTACTATCGCAAGCACATCAAAAATTTTGCAAAACTGTGCACACCACTAAACAGATTAACGAGAAAAGGTGTAAATTTGAATGGAGCAGAGAGTTTCATGAATCCTTTGAAAAATTAAAACAATGTTTTATAAATCCACCGAATAGATTACCCCGATCTTACTGAGTCCAACACATTTAACTTACATACAGACGCGTCTGGATATGCAATAGGTGCTGTGCTAGCTAATAGCAACGGTAAGCCTGTCGCATATGCCAGCAAGGCTTTAAACAACGCAGAATTGAACTATAGTACAATAGAGAAGGAACTATTGGCTATGGTCTGGGCTATCAAGCATTTCCCTAAAAGGAGAAAGTTTGAAGTCTACAGTGACCATAGACCACTAGTTTATCTTTTTACCTTAGCTGACCCTTCTAGTTGGTTAACAAAATTCAGGTTAGCTTAAGAAGAGTATAATTTTGAAGATATTTACAGGAAAGGAAGCAAAAATGTGCTGTCGGACGCGTTGTCACGTATCTACAAGACCTGAAAACACTTCACGAAAAAACCGTTCTGGTCGTTACCAGAGCTGTAAAACTTAAAAGTAAAAAAACTGATGATACTAGGTCTTATCAACCTTCGTCTAAGCCAGACAAATATATCAAAATAATAACTTAAAACAACATCAAAGAAATGCAAATCTATGACGACCGCATTGAAATTCCCCTAAAAAAACACAGGTTGACCTACGGGCAATGTTGTCAAAAGTAGCGGAATTTTCAAAGAGTAACGATATAAGCTTTATATTTATCAAAAATAATAAAAATACACATGACGTCATAAAAGCTTACGAAGATATGTATGAAAATGGAGCATTATTTTCAACGAAACCAAGAACACAAAAAAAGTCGTTACCTATATTGATAAAGCTTGCAGAAAACATAAAAGAAGTTGAAGATGACGCAACAAAACTTATGATACTTAACGATATCCACCTATTACCCACTGCAGGTCATGCAGGAATGAAACGTACACTTGCAACCATAAGCAAGAAATATTTTTGGATGAACATGAAATCAGATGTCGAAAATTTTATTAAAAGATGCAAACAATGTCAAATATTTAAAGTTGGTAAATGTGAGAAAACGCCAAAGACAGTCACCACGACTGCAAGTTCTGCGTTAGAAAAAAAATACGTGGATTTAGTTGGTCCTTTGATACTTACTAATGGCTACGAATACATACTATCAACCCAATGCGAGTTAACAAAATTTGTAACCGCAACCCCGATACCAAACAAGTCAACAGACATAGTAGCCAAAGCATTCGTGGAACATAAAATTTTAAAATATGGAGTTCCACAACGAATTTCATCGGATAGAGGTAAAGAATTCATGTCTTGTTTGTTTACATCCATTGCAAATCAGTTGAATATTCAAAAGCTTAACTCCACAGCTTATCATCACGAAACCATAGGTTCGTTAGAAAACACACACAAATGTTCAGGAAACTTTTTGCGAATTTATTGTAATGACAAGTTATTTTCTTGGATACATTGGTTACCATTTTACACATTTGCCTATAATAACACGGTTCACCACAACACACCAATACCGAATACACACCTTTTTATTTAGTATTCGTAAAAAATAGCAACATGCCATCTATTTTTCCCCGCGGTGGACATTCTTCCGAAACCGATTCTTCTGTTATTCACGGGCCAACCAGTGCCTAAGTCAATCCAGCGATGCCGGTGGAGCCAGGCGTCTGGTTCACTGGTGCCCCGACGACCCAGTCCGGTGCCTCTTCGTGATCTACTCAACTAGTCCCTGGCAGTGGATCTAGCCTACTCCAGCGGAGAGTTCCCCGGCGAAAGAATTCCTCCCGAAACCGATCTAGCCAGTGGCGCTGGAACGTTGATCATTACGCATTCCACATCCGCTCGTGGGTTATCGCTTGGTGATTGCTGTGGGAGTACCCTCACTGACTCTCCAGTTCATGTACTCCGTAATCGAAAGACTGCAGAACGTGACATCGATTATCGATTCACGACCGGTCTCTGCGGAATGTGCTGACCGTGCCTTCATTGCAAAGCCTTACATCCAGCTTCGCAAGACCTGCCAGTATGCTGTATTCTCTTGCATTGGTAAGTCTGCTACCCCACTCCACGGTCCAAGCGTTGAAATCACCTCCGATGACTACCTGCTTTCGTCCGACCAGCGTGTCAGTGAGTGCATCCAACATCCTGTTGTACTCTTCGCCCGTCCACCTTGGAGGTGCATAACAGCTGACCACGAAGATTCCGTTGGTTACGGCAACCACAGGAAGCCCTTCTTGGATAGAGGGAATCTACCCACGACCTGTATTGCCGCTATTTGGGCTCTGTCTTCCCCGCAATTGCCTTTTTCGGGGGGAACCCGATACGGCTCTGCAATGATCGCAACATCACACTTCGTCTCTGTTGTCAACTGCCACAACAGTTGCTGTGCGGTGTCGCAATGATTCTGATTAATTTGCGTTATCTGCATTATTGTTGGCCTGCCTTCACCTTTTTGTAGGCCGGGCATTTATAGCCTCCCATCGTATGGTCGTTTCCGTCCCCCGGCTTACACAGCATGCACCTGGGTTGCTTCGTACGGTCTCGTGCAACGTTTCGCCGCATTTCCAGCACTGTTTGGACCTGTCGGGACCCTTGCAGTTTCTGGACTGGTGACCAAACTCCATCACCGGAAACACCTCTCTATTTGCTTGGTGACTCGGGGAGCCAGTCGCAGTGAGCACACTGACCATCCGACTTTGATCTTACCTGTTTTCACCAGCTTGTTGGCCGCCTCTACTGGCAGTCAGATTGCCGCCGTCTGGGTGCCCCCAAACGCTTTCCTCAGTCGGATTTTCACCGGTGCTTCCAGGTTGCACTGCTCGGTCAACGCATTCCTCTGCTCTTCTTCAGTCGTAATTTCGTCCAGATCCTTGACCTCGACCACTGCTTCCTGTGAAAGAGCTTTCACGGAGGCCTCGCTGCCCAAGGATTTCGCAATGACCTTCCTGTACTCTGAGCTCTTAACCGAAAGATCCTTCTTGAGCTCGAACAGTATCTATCCTCAAAGACCACGTGCTCCGGTGTCTTTTGGAAATTTGCGCACTCCGGACAAAAGGGTGACGCTGCGTGTCCAAATCCATGAACATATTGCGTGAAGCAACCATGGCCAGACAGAAACTGCATAAGGTAGAAGTTAACCTCTCCGTGCTTTCTTTTCATTCAGATCGACAAATCCGGTATGAGCAGGTGCGTCCATCGACCGTTCACCCCCGTGTCCCATTCTCATTGCCATTTAGTCATCGACTCCGCTCTCACCAGCTTTCGAACTCCTCTGATACTTCTCCGCTGATAACATTCACCGTCCTCCGCGATAGTGATGCCAATCGGAATCATTCCGGCAACGACGCATACTGCCTCCGATGAAATAGTTCTGTATGCACTCACGACACTCATGGCCATGAGCCTGAACGTACTGCTCAACTTCACCCGGTTTCGCTTGGTTTCCAGCGCTGCGATCTAGGCTGGACATCCGTATCTCAGTATCGATGGTGATACACTAGCCAGTAGACGCCACTTGCTACTGATAGGCCCATAGCTATTCGGCATGATTCTGGCTACCGCATTGATGGCCTTTGCCGCCTTCCAATGGGCATAATCTACGTGGCTGTTGAAATTTAGCCGGTCGTCAATCATCACACCCAGATACTTCAACACGCGCTTCGAGGCTATGGCAGCTCGTCCGCTTTTCGGTTCGAGAGTTCGTCGTCGAACCAAAGTGCCTCAACAAAGAGTTCCTTGTCAAAGACCTTCGTCTTCCACATCCGCTCGCAATCATTTGTCCTTCGTATTGCGACAGGATTTCGCTGGCCGATGCTATACCGGATCGCCAGATGGACGTTATGGGTATACTCCTCACACATTCTCCAATTCATATTTATCATCAGCGAAGGACTACAGAAGGTACCATCGATGACGGATTCACGACCGTCCCACTATGGGGCGGATCCATACAAAGTGGTGGACAAATATATATATGTATATTTTTTTTGGTTTTTCCGCATTTTTTGATAGTATTCTAGTAAGTTTAGCGTAAAATTAGCCATATTTATGTATTTTCATCGCTTCCGGAAGGTTTAACTAGTATTTAACCCAGAAATGAGCAACGTATTAGAGTCCCACGCTGCACGAATATGGATTTCCGGAAAAAATACGGTTGATCAAAGCCACGATGGATCGAGTGATGTGTGTCGTCCGCGTATCAGGGACGCTCTCGAGTCCCTTCGAATCTCGGAGGGGGTTACGGCAAGGTGATGGATTGTCGTGTTTGTTGTTTAACATTGCATTGGAGGGTTTGATTCGAAGAGCTGGGATAGACACGAGTGGCACGATCTTCAGGAAGTCTGTCCAACTATTTGGCTTCGCCGACGACGTTGATATCGTAGCACGTAACTTTGAGACGATGGCGGAAACGTACATCAGACTTAAGGCTGAAGCTAGAAAGAGATCAGTTTGTGATTAATGCGTTAAAAACAAAATACATGAAGGGAAGAGGCTCACGAGAAGATAATGTTAGCCTCCTAGCACAAGTTCAGATCGACGGTGATGACATCGAGGTAGTAGACGAATTCGGTGTACCTAGTCTCACTGGTGACTGACGATAACGACACCAGCAGAGAAATACAAAGGCGCATTATGGCTGGCAATCGTGCCTACTTTGGGACTCCGAAGGACGCTAAGATCGAACAAAGTTCGCTGAACCACAAAGTTGACCATCTACAAGACATTAATTGGACCGGTAGTTCTCTACGGCCACGAAACATGGACATTGCTAGTGGAGGACCAATTCGCCCTTGGAGTCTTTGAACGGAAGGTGCTGCGTACTATCTACGGTGGAGTGGTGATGGAAGACGGGAACGTGGAGGAGGCGAATGAACCACGAATTGCACCAGTTGCTGGGAGAACTCCTCCCATCGTACACATCGCAAAAATCGGTCGACTACGATGGGCTGGGCATGTCGTTAGAATGTCGGACGACAGCCCTGTGAAAATGGCTCTCGAAAACGAACCGACAGGTACAAGAAGAAGAGGCGCGCAACGAGCCAAGTGGATCGATCAGGAAGAAGGCGACCTGCGGACCCTCCGCAGACAGCGAGGCTGGCGAGGTGTTGCGGCCATGGACCGATTACAATGGAAACAACTTCTGTGTACAGCAGAGGCCACACCGGCCTTAGTCTGATTGGTAAGGTAAGGTTATGAGCAACGTATTCCTGAACAATAAACTTGAATGTTTGTTTTTAAATTTAGGGGCAGTTCAAATGCAAATCCAAACTAGAATAAGGTTGCTGTGCTTAAGATTAAATAGGAGATGTGAAGGTGGAAGCCAACCCCCCCCCCCCCTCCTAGCCAAGATCGGACCCCCCCATCTAGTTTTTTAAATATGTTGTATGACAGTATTGTTTTATCAATCAGGTATTTTTGTGTAGAATTATTTGTCTACCAAACCTACCCCCCTCCCCCAACACAAACTTATCTGCCCTCCCCTCTCCTGAAAAAAATGTTTCCGTACAAATAAATCATTCAAACTAGTCGAAAGGATTATTTTTTAATATGTTTGCATTTTTTTAACTGAACACATATCAACATCTTTAACTAAGTTGATGATTTGTCTCCATTTTTTATACTGCAGGGATAAATATACTACAAAATAAAACATAATTTTCATTGATAAATACCGCCGATATGTTTCTTTACAATAACCATCCTTTTTTTTAGGATTGATCGGATCTTGGCCATTGGTTACTATTAAAATATTACGAAATCTAACAATAAGTTCTTGGTCGATGTCTAAAACTTTGGAAAGTAATTCAGGATTTGAAAATGCTTTTCGACACACGTTTCCTGATGTGCTGGTCCCTGCTCCGCTTGCCACGGGTTGATCAACTCGCACTCCGAATGCTTCCTACATTTTTTCAGTAACGATTTTTTTTCTAATCAAGATATTTAGCCTTTAAATCCTTCGTGATCTTCTTCTTTTTAATTTCCATCCTGTAGGAAATATGTAATAAACACTCAAAAAATAGCATTCAAGCGTGCGGTGGAGATATGACGTAATGAAGAGCATATTCGTTCGATTCGTATCCTGCTTCAAGTTTTTGTAAAGTAAAAAAAAACAATGTTATTTTTATGGCACTTAAAATTTGATAAAACAAAAATACTACAAGGTACAGCCCAATGGGGTTGTGCGCAGAGGTGACGTAGGACTACGCAGCAATCTAATTCCCACACACTTTCCAGGCACGTCAGGGCCATCCGCTAATTGATTTAAGTCAGTCCTGAAAAGGGCTAAGAAAATTCTATTGTACACTCTTTAGAAAGCATTTGGTGGATCTTAATCATGATACCGCCCCGGTTGTATTTTCTACGATGGTTGAGAGGGCCACTATCTTTAACGCGTAGAAGATAGTTATGGATCTGTTGGTTTATTGGTTGTTCAACGCGCTTTTCCATTCACTCCGGCACGCGGCGTTTCAAGCAATGCCATGTTCAGCCGGGGAGCGGTAATGGAAATTTCAAACAACACAAGAGAAAAATTCATCCACACGAACTCTTCAGCTGATTTGGTCGTCCTGAAAAGGACGTATTTAGTTGACGGGGCAGAAACATGGTTCGCGATTTAACTTGGGCTTTCTTCTTGGTATTCTTGGTTCTGTTCATCTCTTCATTGCGGGTGGCCATCTGCAGGTGAAGTGGAATAATTCTTGTCTCGTTGTTGTCACGGGCGGCTTTTTCCTGCCAACTCGTAGGCTTCAGCAGCCATGTTTCTCGCAGCGAGGTTGACGGGAGCATCGGCAACAACAGCCAACTGCACCAACGCCTCTCTGGGCAACGACTGCTCGCCAGTGCACCCTTCGGGGTGCTTGCTGCCACCAACTGCGAGCCTACGGCCAACGACTGTCGTAAGACTGAATCAAAATGTTTTGCTAATGGCGTCCGATGCTAGTGCACGAAAGAAGGCGGTACCAACGAAGGCAATGTGATACAAGTTGCATCAAAGGGGACGAACTTCAATTATTGCGCCACAATAATTATTTTTAATTATTACACGTTAGACGGATGATTTTCTTAACCGACACATTCCTTATTTGCTTACCACCGCCAGCAACTAATCCGCTATGCATAGCTAGGAACTATAACGAACTCAACATGGTCGGTCTGAAGTGTCGCAGTTCGGCTCGGATTCCGTTCGTTGGTTGTTCAACGTTCTTTGTCATTTACTACGGGACGCGGCGTTTAATGAATGTTATGTTCAGCCGGGGCGCGGTAATTGAAATTAATTTCAAACAGCACAAGAGAAAATTTCAACCAAACAAACTCTTTAGTTGGCAAACTAATTTGGTCGTCCTGAGAAGGACGGATTTAGTTGACGGGGGAGAAACAGTTCGCGGTTGAACATGGACTTTCTTTCTTGGTTCATCTCCTCTTCATTGCGGGTGGCCATTTGCAGGTGACGTGGGATGAT
The DNA here is from genome assembly GCA_024533555.2 of Aedes koreicus. Taxonomy (NCBI): domain Eukaryota; kingdom Metazoa; phylum Arthropoda; class Insecta; order Diptera; family Culicidae; genus Aedes; species Aedes koreicus. The sequence continues at coordinate 41,328 of JAHHFK020003818.1, forward strand.
TGATTCTTGTCTCGTTGTCACGGGCGGCTTTTTCCAGCCAACTCGTCTCGACTGCTAAACTGGCAACAACTGCTCTCGACTGGCAACAAATGGTCGCCAGTGCACCCTCCAGGATGCTTGCTGCCGCCAACTGCGAACCAACTGCAGATTCCAACTGCCAACTGCGAACCTGCACAGCTCCACGACTGACGAATAACTAATTCAAAATGTGAAGGTATATCCCTTTGATAACATTCATTGCTGCCTAGGAGACGTTCCTTACTTAAATATGAAATCTGTGCTAGGAGAGCACTGTTTATTTGGAAAATTTACTCTGAAAAATCGACATTATAAGACATCACCTTATATTTGCGTTAATTTCAATAGTAGAATGTGAAAAAGCAATAGATTTAAATATTGGAATCCCATAGACCATTCTTACATCTTCTCGGATAGTCTCAGTTCTATTGAGGCCCTCCGGTCAATGAAAACAGTGAGGCACCCATCTTACTTTCTTTCAAAAATAAGGGAGCAAATGTGTGCGTTGGTCGAAAGATCATTTACAATAACCTTTGCATGGGTCCCCTCACATTGCTCAATTAGAGGCAATGAGAAGCCGGACTCTCTAGCAAAGGTGGGCGCAAAAGAAGGCGAGATTTTTTAAAGAAGAATATCACATGATGAATTTTTCCCATTATTACGTCAGAGTTCTCTTCAAAGTTGGCAAAACGGTTGGCAATTCTCTTGGGTGGTGTTTACATTCCATTATTCCAAATGCTTCGTCGAGATCGTGGTTCAAAGGTCTGGATGTAAGTCACGGTTTCATTCGTGTGATGTTAAGACTTATGTCCAACCACTACTCGCTAGACGCACATCTCTACAGAATTAACCTCGTCGATTGCAATGTATGTAGGTGCGGAACCGGTTATGATGACATCGATCACGCAGTTTGGCATTGCCCGGGTAATGATGCCTCCAGAGCACGACTATTGGATACCCTTGTGGCCCGAGGTAGACAACGCTCCCGCGAGGTAAGAGATGTTTTGGGAATGCGTGATCTCCCCTGAATGCAAGCGATTTACGAATTCCTTTGTTTGTCTGATCTAAGAGTGTAATATCACCACCCCCTCCCCACCAAACTAGTAAAATCCTGCCATTGTGTCCCAGTTATACCATCCTTTTATTTCCGTGCTACTTGTACCTGCCCAGCAAGCAGTGGTTACCCATCTGCGGCTTAGTTCCAGAAAGGGACCGTGGATTTGGTAGATGTCGCAACCACGAGCAGCAAATAATACCTTCAATAAGTAACCTGCCTAGCCCCTTCCAAACGATAATGTGACCCATTAACCTCGAGCTAGCCACGAGCAATTGGCATCCTATTTTACTAAAATTGAAAAATTAGACATTGTTGATAACAATATTCAATATCGGCTCCGTAAAGTGTTACACACGCCTGAGCCTAACAAATAAACGAACTTATTAAAAAAAAAAAAAGAATTCATTCTTGTAGAACTTTTCAATTTAAAATTATTTTAAATATTTTGCCAAACCTTCCAACATGGCGAATCTAATGCCATTTTGAAGACATTACTTCAAAATTTTAAAATTCAACACAGTTCAAAAGGGCACATGGAATTGTTATTGTTGTTTACATTCTTTTGCCATATGTACCTTCAAGAAATTTTGAAAAATTTCCATGGAATTTCGATGCCCTGGAATACTATCAATGTCAATAAAATTCTTAAGTTTAACCTAAAATCATCCATGGATATTTTTTTCGAACTGCCTTGAAGTTCTCAGTGGGGTTTTGATGAAATAATCCTCGGAATTCTTATTCAAATTTTTTGAACTCGAAATTAAGTTCGATATAACTTTTAGATTTTCATTGTATTTTTTCATAGAATTCGACTCAAAGCAACCTTGGTTGATGATTTGTTCACAGAACTTTCGAAGATTTATGTAATAAGAAATTTAAATCGAATTCCATCGAATGGTTGAAAAATATCCACATTGCTAAAACTGAAAATAAATCTCAGAATTTTTAAATAACTGAAGATAAATTCAGTTAGTTTAATTAAAGAAGTAGAATTGCTAAGTTTAGAAGTATTTACATTTTCATTTTATGTAACGATTGATTTGCAGAGTTCCGTACCATCTGGACAAATGAACAAAATGAAAAATGAAAATTTAAAAGATAGGTAGGTAGGGTAAGGGGATGTTATGCTAGCCTAGCTCCTTCATTCGGCCTATGTACCAAATGTGTCATTAATTCGGCGAAAATCCACACAATCATGTGGCTATCAGGACATTATTAATCAACTTATAGATGTTCATTTCCGCGTAATTTTCGATTACCTTAACTTTTTTGACATCATGATATCACTGGTTAAGCTGAACAGATTATCTACACGATCTTCGAATGATCTAAATTTGGTTAAATTGAACCTGTAAACCGAGTATTGCAGCCAAGATGTATAGAAAGTAGTCACACGCTATAAACTTACTGTTTACATAGTTAAAATAACAATGATTTAACATGAAAACTGTAGACCCAATGTTAGAAACATATCTATTTCTATGTTCCCAAATATGACCTGTTGTATAAAAAGCGTAGTAAAAATGTTGTTACTGGTAAAATTTTCAATAAAAATGTATGAGTTTCGGTTGTATGGTTTCCAAATGGCTCATCTAAACACAAACCAAATAAACAAAATCTGTGTAGAGTGAATTATCATGTAACCATTACCGGATAAATTATATGTGAGAATCACTTAAGTGTTTCTTAACTGTTTTATATAGTTTCTAAATTATATGTGAGAATCACTTAAGTGTTTGTTAACTGTTTTATATAGTTTCTATTGTGAAATTTTGTGTTGGGTGAAGCCAATACAGCTGGCAATGCCTTAAATCAGAAAATCAGAACAGAAATTCGTACGAAGACTACATTTAATAACAAATCTATTAAATGGGACGAAGTTGCATCCATGAATAGACCCAATTTGGTGCTTATAGACCTACATTAAATCCACAACCCTCGAAAGTTTCGGACTTTATAAAATGAGTTGTATAACTTTTCATGATACATACTACCAAACGTCTTCTTAAACTTATCTAAGCGAGTGTAAAACTTGTTAAATTTTGCTTCCAGCTCAAATACTTTTTGAGTAACAATAAAAAATGTAATCGATCGTTGCATATTAGGCTGAGTCAAGGGACACATACCCTATATCCTAATACTTCAGAGATTTGGATTTTTCCAAGAAAACATATTCGTGGAACAGGTTCCAGGTTTTTCCATTTCTTTTTTAAGTTCATTTTGACAGTTATTTTTGAAAAAAAAAATTAGGACCCCTGACCACGGGTTATTAGGGACACCGTACCCCAGATATTTTCAGACTTTCAGACTGCAAGGCGCAACTTTAAGCTAATAGCTGCATATCAAAAACGCCTAATTTGAAAATATCACTTATCATACAAAAACCATAGGGCCGATATTATATTGACAACATATTTACTTCTCTACCGTTCTTTCAGAACACCAAGAATTCCGATTCCAATCATCTAACGGTGATAATTCCGGAACAATTGAAAGCAACGCTAGTGTTCTTCATCGGAAAACGATAGTAAGACAAATAAGATAGAATTGTCTGATCCTGGTACGCTTGAATCTGGACCGGTCCAACCTCGCATTCGTTATCCAAAAACGATCATTCTCATCTACATTTTATGAAACCTACATTTGGTTGGAAAACAGTCGTAGCAATGACAATGTGTTCTGCTATGCTTGCCGCATGTTTTGTGCAAAGGCTTTGCGAAAACAAAACGAAAAGTTTATTTGCACAGTTTTCAATAATTGGAGAAAACTCATTAAGGGAAGGTTCATTAATTATGTCACGCAGTAGGGAAGGGGGTAGGGGGGGGGGGGGTTCGAGAAAACGTGACGATCCATACAAAAAAAATTGAAGGTCCATACAAAAAACGTGACATGGGGGGGGGGGGGGGGGGGTTACAAAAAAAAGTCAATTTTTGCGTGACGTAATTAATGAACGTTCCCTAACTCATCCTCTGGCGGTCTACATACATTGCCTTGCACACCGACTCCATTTTGCAGTTTCATGTGCTAAAGTGCTAAATTATTCAGCACACTTGAAGTTCTGCACGTATTCTTATCGCAGCCTGCAAATTCAAAACTATGTGGCCATCAAAGAAGCGCTTCAAGCCGAAAACGATGATTGTAAACACGAGGAATCAGTTCAAGGTATTGGTATAATTTTGGATAGCATAGCTCAAAATACATACAACGATAAACTGATTCATGATGCTAACTAAAAACTGATAATAATTCAGATGGGACTGACTTAACCTGGCAGTTTTTTTTTTTTTTTTTTGTTTCTTTAATAGATAATCGACAATGTTGTAGAGCATCTGGAGAAGTGGTTCAACAACATGCCGTTTGCTGAGTCAGCTTGTTATCGCGTTTAGATAAGGCAAAAAGGTAGGAGTTTACAGACCATTATTCAGATGCTCTAAATATAAAACAACAAGACCTGCAAGCCGAAGCAACTGTCGTTCGAAATTTTTTGGGCCACAAAAAGTTATATATAACTTGGGAAACCTTGCGAGTGGATTTGAACGTTGATACTACACCCAATCTATATAGGTTACCACAGGTGTCAATTTCCATTCAAATAAGCTCAGCTAGATGCGATCGGAGCTTCACAGCTACGAGACGCATAAAAACATCACTGAGATGTACCATGACGTAGAATTGATTTTCAAATCTGGCAATTTTAAGCATTTGGAACGGAGTATCAACCGCCACAATTTTGAAGATATTTAAAATGCTTAATCCAAATCAATCCAAATTTTGATATAATTTTAAAATGTTCATTGACTCAATGTTGTTCTTTGAAGTTTTAGGATTTTTTAGATTAAACTTGACTCTATATAGATTCAGGTCTATTCTCCGCCTCGGAGACTAGAGTCCGTGTGAGTCCGTTTGAGTCCGTTCTCCATTTGATCTACATGGAATAATACGAGGTATATATTCACCACACTCGATTCTCTTAAGGCATCTCGACTCACCGAGGCGCATAATAGACCTAAATATTCGATCAAACCTGTTTTGATTCATAAATAAAAATAACCTGTCCCCAACTATTACGCTACTTTCGTCGCTCTTGTCAATATTCCTATAAACGAAAAAATCCTTTGGGCGGGCCCCCTCCAGGCCCCCCTAGACTAATTGTCTAGCTCCGCCAATGTGGTCACCTTGGGGTACATAGCCGATGCATACAAAGATCCCGTTGATTTTGGCGATCACGAACCCTTCGCATGAACTGGACACTATTTCCTGGATCGGAAATCTGCCCATTACTTGTATCGCAGCCATCACCGCTCTATCTGCTACCCAGTTTCCGTTATCGGGAGGAACGCAATACGGTTCCGCAATAATTGCGACGTCATACTTTGTTTCTGTTGTTGACTGCCACAACAGTTGCTGTGATATGTCGCAATGATTGAGGTTTATTTGGGTTACCTCTGTTACTGCCGACCTGCTGTCGCTTTTTTATATACAGGGCACCGGTAATGTGGTCGTTTCCGTCTTCCTTTTTGCAAAGCATGCATCTCGGTTGCTTTGTGCAGTCTCTTGCAAAGTGACCCTTCTCCCCGCATTTCCTGCACAGATCAGATCTGTAAGGACCTTTGCAAATCCTCGCCTGGTGACCAAATCCCGTGCACTTAAGCCATCTCTCCAATTCCTTTGGAACTCGAGGGACGACTCTCAGTGAGCAAACCGACCACCCAACTTTTAGTCGACCCGACTCCAACAGCTTGTTGGTTGCAGCTGTCGGCAGACGTATCGCCGCCGTCTATGTGCCACCGTACGCCTTTCTCAACCGGATTGTCATTGGTGCATCTCCAAGATCACAGTGCCCTTTCAACGCCCTCCTCAGTCTTCTGTTATGATCTCGTCAAGATCCTTGCACTCGATCACAGTCTCCTGTGTGAGAGCTCTAACTATCGCCTGCTCACCAAGAGACTTTTCGACGAGCGTCTTGAAGGCTGTGCTCTTGATGGCAAGATCCTTCTTCAACTCGAAGAGCATCTCACCTATCTGTGTGCGCCTGTAAAAACCACCTTCTTCCCTAGGTCCATCAACTCCGGATCAGCTCTCACTTTTCGGAGGAGTTCAGCGTACGTCGTTCCACTTTTTACTTCAATAATTAGAGCGTCACCCTTACTTTGCTCCCGACGAGGCCCAGGCATCTGCTTCTTCTTCTCTCCTGACGTTTTCACTTGCTGCTGATTTTTCTTCTTTTTGTCTTTCTGGTTGCCAACAGAGCCCCATTCACTGCCTTCGCCTTTCTCCTCGTCGTTTTGAGCTTTTTCAGCTCCTCCTCATCTCCTGGAGTGTCCCTTTACCTTTTCTCCGAGCGTGGATTCTGGGATTCCTTCGGCGTCTTCAGTGCATCAACCGTTGCCTTTTCCGTAGCCTTTTGGCTGTCCCGAAACAACTTTTGGGCTTCAAATGGTGAGTTGACAACTTCGAAGGAGGGTGCAACTGACCTCCGGTCCTCACAAGTTCCTACCTCACGCCTCCACGAGTCATATGATCACAAAAGACTGCCAGCTGAAACATGGAGACGCTGGTTGGCGTAGCCTGGGCAATGTTGTCAATCTGACAATAGCGAAGTGAGGGGGTGCGACTGAAGATCGTGTACCTTTAAATCATATTGTATATTTTCCATTCTCATTTTAATAATAATTTCAGCACGCTTTAGAATCGTCTTTGCATTCCAAAACCATGTAAGACCCTGGAGCAACATGACAAGCATAAAAGGCTCAATTTAATTTTCATGAAATTATAAAATACGAAAAAAAAATATTTTCACAAAATTCATAAAAGACTGGCATATGCCTCTAAGCAGTAAAGGATTATATTTAAATATTTTGTTAGGTGGTATTATTATTAAATAAGCCATTTATTTCAGATATCATCAAACTGGACTCTTCGATTACTCCAATTGCTATCTTTGAAATGTTACTAGAACAGTATGAAGAAAAATATTACAACATGTCTTATAAAATAATATTTTTTATTGAAATTTCATCTTTGATTTTTGGAATGATCTATACTGTTTTAGCATTTCCAGGACTAGGAGGATATTAATAAATATCTAATTTTTATTTATTTTTCAGTAACAATCCATTAGATGTCAGAAGGTGGCAACGAAGTCGGTGATAGGCTTTTGCAATTACTATTGAATGTATTTTTCATTACCGTTTTGCAAATGAACATTATACCAAATTCGAGCGGATATGATTCATACAGCGTTGTATTCATTTAGCTTGTGCCTGATTTTACAGTTCAATCCTTGTCATCACTTTATCATTACTCACAATATTATTATATTTGATAATTGTGGTTTTATTGATTTTACTTCATAGATGAGGTTATAAAATCAGTATCAAGCAGCAAATAGTGACCAGTAAATATGAGTAAAATAAAATTATTAAATTTCAATAGATGTAACAAACTTTTTCAGGATACCTCAAACCGAGATTTTAGTGAATTGCTGCTATTACTTTACTATCACTAAACTTACTATCACTGAATTGATAGTGAATTGCTGCAATCACTTTACTATCACTACACTTACTGTCACTTTAAATTTCAAATTACGAGGAGTTAATAATGCAACAAGAGGTAGGTTGGGTTTTCGGTAAGTGAACGGTTGGAAGCGCATTGACTTAATGTAGCTGCTCAAGTAATGTAATTTGCATAGTGTAAAATTCCATGTAAATTACTCAAGTTGAAATTTGTATATATAGCAATTGGGTCTTTCATGATGTCTTTCAAAATGAGAAGAGTGAGACCTTGTTAAAACCAGCACAGTATATGCAGTTAAGCTCTTGATCCATTCATATTGGATCAGTCTATAAAAGCAAATTAGTCCTATATGAATAACATGCAGCGGAAGATGCGTTGGAAAGTAGTATCCCTTGATTTTATCACGCAACATAGAGACTGATATGCTGTTATGGTAAGTTATTTGAAATGTAATTTTTTGGTAAGATCCTTCCTCATTTTATTGCCCACAACTATATTATTAGGAACAGTAGAAATTTGCAACATCCCAGTACATTTATTAGTGCAAATAAAAACAATTAAAATGTGTTAATTGAATCTAAAGTTCAGTATAGCCGTGGAATTTTCTTTTTGTCTTTTTTTTAATTTATTTTTTATTTTATAAGTCATTTATGCTAAAAATTTCCACTGTTCCTTTAACAACTATATAACGGGGATTGCCCAAGGGGGGTAGCCTAAGGCAGTCGAAGGATTTGTTGACTGGACAAGGGTTCGTGGAGTCGCCAGTCCCTTGTCATGCGAAGACACGCGGCCTTCTGGCCGTAGTCTTCCGAAGGTCCTCACTGAGATCGGCTGACCCTGCTACAAGAAGCCATCACGTAGGCTATTCTCTCAGAACAACCTGCGGAGAATAGTCCTGCAGCCATAGGTAATCCTTGCACTGATGGTGGGTTCTTATCACACATCACATCACATCATCACCTCTATCACGTCTTTCTTTCCAACACTGTCCCCTCGAGTTGTGCTACGGTGTGAACAGCTGGGTCAGGAACCCCTGTGACTTGATACTGCTGGTACTTGCAGTGGCCTCCAGTAGCTTTCCGCTTCTTGCGAACACTATCGCACCTACGTCTCTGTTGTGTGGCGTTTTGCCATCGTCGTTTGATTTTTGTTTGTTTTTTTCTTTTTCATCTTTTTTGTTTTTTCCTCCGTTGTCCTCCATTTTCTTGGGTCCCCCCTCCAAACCGCCATCTCCACACGTTGTAGATAGTCGCCTATCGTGATCCCATGGTTATCTTTGAAACAGGGAGGCCATGCTAGGGTTGACACGGTCCTTCATGGGGACCGTGTTCAGAGCCGGATCGGCGTAAGTCAGGAATGTAACATCTGAGTCTCCTACCCACCACTTATGGTGACAAGCTTCTAACGTATCCGGAGGCCTGCCAAGGTTTTACTGGGACGGGGGCAGCCACACCATTAGCCCATTTGCCATTTCTGGAAGCTGTCACTCTTTCATACTGAGGAAGCAGAATAGCCCGACTACCAGCCCTGCGCGTCAAGTCCAATCCGTTGATCCATGTTGCATCCTTATTCTATGTTATAACCAGTATGCCGTAATTTAGGATCTCACTGGCTTTGATCCTAATGTGCCGGTTGGCACTCCTGAGTAAGCCGAGCTCCCAACACGTTAACTCTCAGAGGGGAGGGGGAAGGGGGGAGTGGGGGGGTGTTTTTCTGAAGACTGGCCCATTGGTGCCAGTCAATTGTATTACTTTTTGTGACATCGTTCAACTGTCGCCATTCAGCAACCAAACATGAAGCCAGTATGCTCACAGCTTTGTCGCACTGAACTCAGGTGGTCCCGTTGGTGGATCAGCCTTACTTCAACGGAGAATTTCCCTGTGAAAGAACTTCTCCTGGAAGCCGACCGTAAGCCATTTAGCCCTCCAGCTTATAACGTTCTACTCAGATAGTCCCCGGTAGCGGATCTACCCTACTCGAACGAAGAGTTCCCCGGCGGTAGAAGATCTTCCGTAACTGATGCATTCCGGGTAGGTGCCGAGATCGGTCTTGCAATTCTGGGTGGATGGTAACTTTCAGTTCAGAGGTGCCCCGGGGACCATTGGCCGGTGCTTCTTCGCGATCTACTCAATCTAGTCCCCGGCGGTGGACCTAGTCTACTCCGACGGAGATCTTCCCCAACGGTGGAGATTTTCCCGAAACCGCTGCCTTATTTTCGATCGGTTAGGTGCCTAGGTCGATCCTATAATTCCAGTTGGACCTGTCTCTTCGTATCGCTTCGAACGAGACTATGACACCCGACGCGAAGTGTCTTGTCGGTCGCTTGTTTATTGTTCTCTCCATTTCCGCTGGAGAAACAACATTAACTTCACCACCGCTGCGCTCAACGCGTTCCATATGCTTTCTTCACTACACATTCTGTCAACGATGTTGTCCACATTAACGTCTTCACCACTGATAGACTTCATTTCTTTGCGCTCTGTACCAAAACGTGGAAACTTGAAAATGACATGTTCTGGCGTTTCCTCTACGTCACTGCACTCTGGGCAGAGCGGCGATCTGACATGTCCGAACCTGTGTAGGTACTTTTTGAAGCAGCCGTGACCTGACAGAAACGGAGTCATTTGAAAACTGACTTCTCCATGTGAATTGAAAAACTAGGAAAATTTCAATAAACATTTCACTTGATCACTTTTTCTAAAAAAATAAAAAACTGAAACACTTTTTTAAACTATCACTAGTAAACGCGAGCAAATTCCGTTAAATTACACTACAGATAGCTTATCTTTTTACAGATAGGCCTATTTCGGCTGCGACTTACAGACTTCTTCAGTGTCGAGTGCTCGACTGAAAGAGAACATCGCAGTAGGTCTAGTATTTATAGTAGATTTTTGTGTACCTAAAATGTGTGTGGTGTTTTCGTTCGATATACCTAAGAGATGTGTCTGTTACGTAAACTTGTTATGTGTTTAGGTATCTTAAAAACTATAAATTCCTAACTTGATCGGTAGGTTGTCAATTGTTGTTGTGTCGTGTAGTGTGTAGGGGAGGAGGGTTCTTAAAACTATTATATGGGTTCCTACCGTATGGTAGTTCGTCGTTTTTATTATCTTAAAATCTTAAAAATCCTACTTGATCGGAAGGTAAGTCAATTGTTGTGTCGTGTGTGTCTTCTTGGGCTGCAGGACAGGACCTACAGATTGAGAAGAAAATTTCAATCGCGAACCATGTTCCCCCTTCGTAAAAAAAACTTAAACCCGTCCTTTTCAGGTCGTCCAAATCAATTTTCCAACTAAAAAGTATGTTTGATTGAAATTTCTTTTGAGTTGTTCGGCATTTTCGTTACCACGCACCAGCTGAACATGGCGTTGCTTGAAAAGCCGCGTCCCGGAGAAAATGGTCAAATTTTTTATTAGTATCCATATATAAATCTCTATTCGCCATGTTAACACTAGCAAGCACGTTGGACATTCAATAAACGAAATATTAACAGTTAATTTGAGCCGAACTGCAACACGGCAGACCGACTATGTGTACAAATATTCACATATTCTGTGTAGGGGGTAGGTTAGGTTCGTTGTAGTTCCTAGTTGTACATAGGTACATAGTGGATTAGTTGCAGATAATAGATTAGGTTAAATACAGGTAGTTATCAAATGGGAGCTCTTATTTTTCTGACCAATATTTACTAACTCTAATTGCTTTGCAGTTTCAGAAGCAAGTGTGTCCATACCTCAACTCTCTTTGGACGGGGTTTAAGGCCCTGACAAGGGCCGTTATCCTGTTGCCCGAGTTGAGAAGATGCGAATTTAACCTCCGAAAACCCTGTCGCTCTAATGAAAACTAGTGATTTCATTTCCACGCTTATGTCTGGCGTAACAACTGAGGCCCGTCCCCTTTTGTAAAATTTGATTCGCATTGCCTTCGTTGCTAACCACTTTTTGTCATGTAATGGCACCCGATGTCATTATATAAAAAGGGCCCGGCATGGCGAGCAGCTATCAGTGATACATATCAGCTCTAAGCTGCAGCACATTCTAACATATGTAACATAAGTCCTGGGAAAAATTCAAAAGCATGGTACTTGAAATCAAACAATCGGATTTTAAAATGCTCTTCAGGGTATTTTATTCTATTAATAAATTGTTGAAAAATATATTTATAGTACGCTCAATGGACTATTATCTTCGAATTTACGCAGTGTACGGCGAACATGTTGAATCAGGTTCTGGACGGTGTCTATGTCTATTTCTTTCATCTTCCGCTTGATTCGATTAACCAATTGTTGCTCATTGTTAGCTTCCCAGCCATTGTCGTACACCATACGTTTGAGAACACTCCAAAAATTTTCAATTGGACGAGCCTGAGGCACGTTAGGTGGATTGTTCTTTTTCGGTACAAATGGTATGTTTTGCTCAGTTAGCCAATCTAATGTTTTTTTCGCGTAATGACAGCTTGCAAGATCCGGCTTAAACATGATTTCGTCATCAGCGTGATATTTATTGATGAATTGATTCAATTTCTGCAAGCATTGGCTGATATACACGTCAGAATTGACAGCTTTGGCCTTGTTTGGGCGTATCAAAGGCGCCGAGATACCCTTCGATGACATGGCTGCCCACACTAACACCTTTGGCTCATATTTCGATTTGCTGGCATATTTAACATCGTCTGGTGTTGTTTTAATGTTTGCAGTATAGAAACCATCGTTGCCACTCAATTCATGGTGCGAAAACGTGAAGTAAGATTTATCATCCAAAATTATGCACTTTCCATTTGCAAAATGCTCGCGACGAAGTGCACGGCAGCATTTTGGTATTTTTTCGAGTTGTTGCTGTGTATATTTTGGTGCACGCTGACGTTTCCGATAGATTACGTTATGTTTTCTCAAAATCCGATGGACTGTCATGTTTGAAACCTGAAATTTTCGTGCTAATTTGCGTGTTGATTGACCAACCTTGTTTTAAGCGCTTGACAGCAGTTTTTTCGTTGTTCTGTTACTCAATTTTGTTGGGCGACCACTTTTATTTTTATTTTCCGGTTCTTTACCATCACGACAATCTTTCAAAACACGGTATATTGTTGATTTTGATATTGGCTCGTCTTTGAACACGCTCAAAATTTCACTTGTACTAAGCCGTCCAAAAAGGTTGGCGACTTGTGCTCGTAAATCCAGCTTGTACGACATTTTTAATGGAAACTACTGCGCAATTTGAGTTTGACAGTTCAGTAGGAACACAGATGAACGTGACAAGTACATTGGTTGACATCTGTGTGTTTGTTAATGCTGTCAAATAAACGCCTGAAAGTATTCCCAGGACTTATGTTACACATGTTACCACCAAGCAGCAGGAGTGTGATAATAAGAAGATTACAATCATCCCACGTCACTTGCAGCTAGCTATCCGCAACGACGACAAGCTGAACAAACTTTTCTCTCATGTGACTTTCACATAGTGGTGTTCTGCCAAACGTTCTGTAGCCCAAGAAGACTTAGAAGAAAATTTCAATTGCGAACCATGTTCCCTCCGTAAACAACTAAAATCCGTCCTTTTCAGGACGATCAAATCGATTGACCGACCAAAGAGTATGTTTGAATGAAATTTCTCTTGAGTTTATCGAAATTTTCATTACCACGCACCGGTTCAGCATGCCGGTGCTTAAAAAGCCGCGTCCCGGAGAAAATTGTCAAATCAATCGCCTACGTCATCTTCGTGGTCAAGTGGTTAGCAGCGTCACTCGTCGTTGAGGGGAATTCAGGTAAAACTGACCTCTTTCTAAGGTCAAATCAAAGCAGTATCATCTTCATTCGAATCTGCGGATAGTTTTACAAAAGTACAGTGCAAATGGGGATAATAGTGATGGGTCCAATTCTCAAAACCGTATGTTGTATAAGTTTTCTCAAGTATGAGGGAAATTCGGGTAAAATGAACCACTTTCGAAGGTCAAAGCAAAGCAGTATCTTCTTCATTCGATTCTGCGGATAATTTCACATGAGTACAGTGCAAATGAGGATAATAGTGATGGGTCCAATACTCAAAACCCTATGTTATTAAAGTTTTCTCAAGTATGAGGGAAATTCGGGTAAAATGGACCACTTCCAGAGGTCAAATCAAAGCAATGTCATCTTCATTCGATTCTCCGGATAATTTTACATAAGTACAGTGCAAATGAAGGTTATATTGGTGACATCAATGTATAAAACTAAATGACATATGAGTTTGAGGTTTTAATCATGGGGAGAATCGGGCAAAATGGACAACTTCCCGTATCGTGCGGTGGCTGAAACCATCTCCAATCGATTTCTCGTGAACTAGAAATTTACACTAGAAATGCTCATCCTAAGGGACTGAAACTAGTGGCCATAAAAGATCCGTTTTTTGGCTCGTTTTTGCCCACCGTGCAATGGGAGACTTTCTTGCGCATGCTCTTCATTAGGCCATATGAATAAAAACGAGTAATTACTCACAAGCTAACCAGTTTGAGTAAAGTAAACTGTTTGAGCATTTGCTCAAATTCGTATGAATAAAGTTGTACTTTACTCGGAGTAAGTTCGAATTTCGAACTTAGCATTTGCTCTGTCAAAAAAAAAATTCTTGTTTTTCTTGGGTAGAAAAAAGCATTGTTGGTACACACAAAAAAAATGTCTGAAATATCAATACGGGAAGATGTCTGACGATTCCTTCAGCGAGGAGTATCTGGAGGATGAACTGAATCACAGCAAGTCTATTCTATTTACCAATATTACAAACGGGCTAATTATATCTTATTTTCTTTCTTTTCATGTGAGGATAGTGAAAATGGGAATCAGAATCCAACAGGCAGCAAAACTACCGGCAAAAAAACTGCTGATGGTGCGAAGTTTGTGGATATTCTGGCATCCTTTGGAAAAGCTCTGCTGGGAAAATCTCAAACGCCGTCAGCGAAGCAGAAAAAGACATGTCCGTTCAGCAAGTGACGAAGAAAATAAACAACATGAGGCATAAAGTCAAAGTAAAGTTGGACCGGAAGCAGACTGAAAACCGAAAAATTGTTCTGAACGAATTGGAAAGAATGTTTTTTCAGTTGATGGGAGCGTTGTTTTAGTAGAATCGCTAGGAACTTAGTAAGTTGTAGGAATATTTTTCAAATATGATTTTCTGTTGTGATGAGAATTTAAACAATTTGGTGATTGTTGTGGTGTAAATTAAACAATGCAAATACATCGTTTCCACAAAAATAATTATTTGTTACTTGGATTTCGGGATCACCAAAAACACTTCATCCTTTGTTTATATGATAACTAGCTGAACCCGGTGCGTGCGCTGCTACGCTTGCAACTAAATGAAGGAAAATTTAATATAACTTGCACGTTTATGGTTTTTTTTTTCTTGAATATGCAGTGGTTCAAACTTCTATCAATACATGCTTCTTACCCGAGAAATACTCTTTTTTTTTAATTAACCTTGATAATTCTCATTTCTGGTAGAAATTTGTGTTTCATTTGTATGGGAGCCCTCCCTTCCAGAAGGGGGTGGTTTCTCAAACCACCATACAATCATTGCCTTCAAAACCCCCCACATGCCAAATTTGGTTCCATTTGCTTGATTAGTTCTCGAACCATCACATTGGGCTCATCGATTATAATAAAAATTTGAGTTTCATTTGTTTGAAGCCCCTCCCCCCTTCTTCAGAAAGGGGAGGGGTCTTGAACTACCATAGAAACATTCTTGCCTTCAAAACCCCCCACATGCCAAATTTGATTCAATTTGCTTGATTAGTTCTCGGGTTATGATGAAATTTGTGTCTCATTTGTATGAGAGCGCCCCTTCCTGAGAGAGAAGGGGTCTCAAACAATCATAAGAACCTTCCCCAGCCCCAAAAACCCCTTCATATAAATTTTCACGTTGGTCGGTTCAGAACTTTCCGAGTCTATAAGGGTCTGACAGACAGACAGACAGAAATTCATTTTTATGTATATAGAAATCTAGCCTCCAAAAACCCCCATATGCTAAAAGTGGTTTCATTTACTTGATTAGTTCTCGAGTTATGCAGAAATTTGCTTTTTATTTGTATGGGAGCCCCCCCCCCCCCCTTCAAAATGGGGGGGGGGGGTATTGAACTGCCATAGAAACATTTCTTGCCTCCAAAAACCTCAACATGCCAAATGCAAAATTTGATTTCATTTGCTTCATTGGCTCTCGAGCTATGCTAAAAATTATGTTTCATTTTTATGGGAGTCTCCGCTTACAGAAGGCGGAGGGGTCTCAAACCACATTAGAAACATTTATTTCTCTCAAAAACCTCCACATGCCAAATTTGGTTCCATTTGCTTTAATTTTTATCGAGTTATGCAGAAATTCGTGTTTCATTTGTATGAGAGACCCCTCTTTCAGTGAGCGGAGGAGTCTCAAACCACAATAGAATCATTTTTTGCCTTCGAAAACCTCCACATGGCAAATTGGGTTCCATTAACTTGATAAGTTCTCGAGTTATTCAGAAATTTGTGTTTCATTTGTATATGAGCCCTCCTTTCAGAGAAGGGAGGGGCTCGAGTCAACTTAGAAACATTTCTTGCCTTCAAAAACCTACACCTGCCAAATGTGGTTCCATTTACCTGATTAGTTCTCGAGTTATGCAGAAATTTGTGTTGGATTTGTTTGGAAACTCCCCTCCCTCCCCCTTCCAGATGGCGAAGGAGTCTCAAACTTCCATAGAAACATTTCTCTCCTCCAAAAACCTCCACATGCCAAATTTGGTTCCATATGCTTGTTTAGTTCTCGAGTTATGCACAAATTTGTGTTTCATTAGTATGAGAGCCCCCCTCTTACAGAGGGCGGAGGGGTCTTAAGTTACCTTAGAAACATTTCTTGCCTTCAAAAACCTCTACCTGCCAAATTTGGTTCCATTTACTTGATTAGTTCTCGAGTTATGCAGAAACTTGTGTTTCATTTGTATGGGAGCCCCCCCCCCCCCCTACCAGAGAGAGAGGAGGGGTATCGAAGCACCGTAGAAACATTTATTGCCTTAAAAATCCCCGCAAGCCAAATTTGGTTCCATTTGCTTTATTAGATCTAGAGTTATGAAGAAATTTCAGTTTCATTTGTATGACAGCACCCCTTCAAGGAGAGGGGAGGGGTCTCAAACCACCATAGAAACATTTTTCGCCACCAGAAAACCCCGCATGCCAAATTTGGTTCCATTTGCTTGATTAGTTCTTGAGATATGCAGAAACTTCTGTTTCATTTGTATGGGAGCCTCCCTTTCTAGAGAGGGGAGGGGTCTCAAACTACCATAGAAACATTTTTTGCCTCCAAAAACTTCCGCATGCTAAATTTGGATTCCTTTGCTTGATCAGTTGTCGAGTTATGCAGAAATATGTGTTTCATTTGTATGGGAGCCCCCCTTTCAGAGGAGGGAGGGGTCTCTTACTATCTTAAGAACCTTCCCCGGCCTCAAAAACCCCTGCATACAAATTTTCACGCCGATCGGTTCAGTAGTCTTCGAGCCTATTAGGGTCAGTCAGACAGACAGACAGACAGACAGACAGACAGACAGACAGACAGACAGACAGACAGACAGACAGACAGACAGACAGACAGACAGACAGACAGACAGACAGACAGACAGACAGACAGACAGACAGACAGACAGACAGACAGACAGACAGACAGACAGACAGACAGACAGACAGACGGGTAACGGGATGTAATGTCAGCCTAGCTCCTTCATTCGGCCTATGTACCAAAAATGTCATTAATTCGCCGATAATCAACAAAATTATATTCCTATCAGGATGACCGATTTATTTCAAAGCAGTTGAGACATTATTGATCACTTCCGCGTAATTTTCGATTTCCTCAACTTTTTAGACAATATGACTTTACTGGTTAAGCTGAACAGATTATCTACACGATCTTCGAATGATCTTAATTTGCAGAAATTGAACCTATAAACCGAATAATACAGCCAAGATGTACAGAAAATAGTCACACGTTATAAACTAACAGGTCACATAGGTAAAATAACAATGATTTAACAAGAAAACCATAGACCCAATGTTAGGAACATATTTTTTTCCACGTTCCCAACTATGGCCTGTTATATGGAAAGCGTAGTAAAAATGTTGTTATTGGTAAAATTTACAATAAAAATGTCTGAGTTTCGATTGAAAGTTTTCCATATGGGTCATCTTAACACAAACTAAAGGAACAAAATCTGTGTAGAGTGAATTATAATGTTTTGATTATCAAATGGTCGCTAAATCATATGTGAAAATCACTTAAGTGTTTCTTAGCAGTTTTAGTATAGTTTGATTTATGAAATTGTTTGTTGGGTAGAGCGAATACAGCTGGAAACGCATTGAATCAGAAAATCAGAAAAAAAAATCGTACGAAGACAACATTTAATAACAAATCTGTCGAATGGGACGAACTTGCATCCATGAATAGACCCAATTTGACGCTTATAGACCGACATTACATCCATATCCCTCGAAAGTTTCTGACTTTATAAAATGAGTTGTGTAACTTTTCGTGATACATACTACCAAATGGCATATTGAACATATCTAAGCAAGTGTATAACTAGTTAAATATCGCTTCCAGCTCAAATACTTTACGAGTTATAGTAAAAAATGTAATCGATTGTTGCATATTAGGCTGAGTCAAGGGACACATACCCTAGATTACCAATTTATTACTGTCATTTTGAAGATTTAAAATACATCATCTAGAAACCATCAGTTTCTGACCTGCTGAAGAAGTTCGCTCAAATTTTGCCTTTATGTATTTTGCATTTGAATCGCGTGTACCGGAGAGCATGTCTTCATCAGCTCTCTCCCACAACTAGGCTTGTTGCCAGAATGTGATGTTGAACATTGAGTTAAATTTATTACATATTTAGATAATCTGAAATCGCTATTTATTTCATGTTTCTTCCAGTCATTGGAGGTTGATCTATGCTTATGATTATATTGTCCATCATCTGGCACTATCATTTGCAATAAAAAATATGTTTCGGAGCTGTCCAATAGTACCCAACGAAAAATAATGCTTCGCTGTTAAGCGGCAGCTATGGCATCACTGTTGCTTTTGAGAGAGCCCATGTTTCCTCTCTTCTTTGTTAACCATGGATATAGCACACCGGTAATGTAACGTAAAGCCTGCTGTCTCTTGCATTTGTTTGTTTTTAAACGAAGCATCCCGTTTGTCGTCACA
This sequence comes from Aedes koreicus, assembly GCA_024533555.2. Classification (NCBI taxonomy): domain Eukaryota; kingdom Metazoa; phylum Arthropoda; class Insecta; order Diptera; family Culicidae; genus Aedes; species Aedes koreicus. Next base: position 60,120 of record JAHHFK020003818.1, read on the forward strand.
GTCGCTTTGGCTAACATTTGCGTGAGAGTAAATGAAATAAGAAATACACATTGCCAATCTAAAGATCAATGACAAATCAAAAGTTTGGTCGTGTACGCCTGTCTCATAACCTGCTAGTAGACGAGTTTGTGGTCGTAGCAATCGACATCTTTTGGTTGATTGTTTTCGAGAGCGGATGGGTAAAACGAAGGAGCGGGTTGAGGAAATTGATGTTTGCAGCAAATCGTCAACTGGCCTATTTCATTTCGCCTTCGCACACATGCACAGAATCGCACTCATACAATATTGTTAGTTTATGTAGAGATTGAGGAGCTGAAGAAAACATTTTTTTAATCGGAAAGCAATTCGCATGCGTTTAAGAAGTCCCTGCTATTGGGAACTTTATTCCATGGCTATGAAATTTTCTGAGCCTAATGCTCGTTGCTGAAGGAATGTTCCGATAGACCAGACGTAAGCAGAGGGATTATTGTCTAAATATTGGCAGTTCTAATTATAGATTACATACAGCTTCATCAAATGTCTTAGGGGCTGACTAAACTGCTTAAAACCCGTCCCGTACCCTACATAAAATTAGCTTCATTTAAAAAAATCTACCATCCAATTTGACATTGCCCAAGATGCCACATTTCAATTACACAGTTTTAAAAAAACATGTAATTTTCGCGTTTCTAATGCACATACAGGGAACGCTAGATTTGGCAGAAAATTAATGGGATATTTCATGTACATTTAAGCCAGATAACGCCTTAATCTAGTCTGTTGTATGAAAGATTTTAAACATTGTTGTATGGCACAAGAAAGATTGCAAACAATTTCGTTGTTTACGCTTCCTTTGGCTTGAAATTAAACGAGGAGAAATTTGCCGCGCTTGTTAAAATTCATTATTTTTTTCTGTGTAGTCAATTAGTATCGGAAAGCCTTAAATTTATATATTGCCTCAAATTCAATATTATGATTATCTTCCAAAATACTGTCATTATCACAATCATGACATTCAAATTAAGCAACAATCTCACTCCCAACATTAACATAATTTCCATTTTGTATAAATCTATCATCATGGATCTAATTTATAAATACTCATCAATTTCAAAACTTCGATCAACTTAGCAACGGAACAAACAAAGCCATCACAATTCACAGAATACTTGTGCTTATTCTCATCATTAACAGTTACTCTTATAAATTTCAATTACTGACTTTTAATAGATAAAAAAATTAAGACTACATTAGCCATTTAACAACAAGGCCACTTTATATTTCAGAATAGGTTTAACTATCGTTGTATTGTCGTAAACTTCTTCAATTCAGCGAATGTTTTCAATTTTAACATTGGAATCTTCATTTTTAAATTTGACCGATCATTTCGTTCTTAATTATCAAGTTTACCATACATGAAAACAAACACATTTATTTTTCATAATCTTCATGTTTTCACATATAAACAGATTGCTCTTTAAAACACAAATGAAGTTTATGTACGTCATGAATACTATGTGTGCTAACAATGAATATCATTTGTGGATCACAATGCAAAACTTCTTGTGTGTGTCACACATAGAAATAATCATTGCTTTTTTTAAATCAGTGGAACTGATTCACCTGATAATGCAGTTGGTATTATTTTTTGGCCTATTATTTATGACCTATTATTTATGGCCTATTATGCGGTTTATCACGCTCAACCATTTTTACTCAAATCATATGTAGTATTAGATATAACTGCGCATCTCTCGAAAAGTAGTGCTACCGAATATTTTAATTATCATTGTTCCATACCAACTCTAGCTACCACATTCCCCCCTCCTCCACTCTTATGAATATTCGAACTTATTTATTTAAAAATAAAAATTAAACTTTTGAAGCATTTTTCTCTTTTTGCAATGGCAATACAAGTTAAAAATTCCTCATTAAATAATTATTCATTTGCACCATCTTTCAATCCTTCTGTATTAATAATAAGCACCAAACAAAATATCAAATGCAACCGGCGACATCCTTGTTTTATCATCCATATCGGCAACAATATACTTTCTCAAATTCAACCATCGAAAATAATAAAACTACTAAGACCATCCAGAACTGAACGTTGTCATAAATTTTAAGATCAAAAAATGCTATCTTAAGTCACTTCTTTCCCAAAATTGTTAAAATTGATAATAAATTTGACACAACTAACAGTTTCTTATAACCTCAGGGTACAAATGAATTGCAGAACTTTGGGCTAGCTATTATTATAATTGTTAGCGTCATAATCATTAACAAAGCTATGCAATTTAATGCTATCAGCAGTTTAATCACATCAAAAGTAGAAACGATATTGTTGTTTTCTACATAAGCCTGATACATTGCCGATTCCGGATTGAGGTTTCCAGCCACAGTCACGGCGACATCAAACCGACACGATACTTCAAACATCGCTACATACTGTCTAGATCATCACAAATTACTATTTTTTTGCATAATCATACCACAAAATAAATAATTAACATAATAATGGAATCAAAATGTATTCTAAATCACACTGTTAATAAAGTTACATTGAAAAAAGACTTTAAATTGTCTTCAATACTACCGAGCAACCCACGTTTATCATTTTTTAATTTTCATCAAAATTAGTAGTTGCCTTTCAAGGCATAAAAAAAACTTCAGAAACGTCAATTTCTTCATTATTTGCTATCAGCATCCGATGGATTGCCACTTTACGGACAAAATAATAATTAATGCCTCGTGATGCATATCTTAGCAAAAGAAAATTAGAATCAGTTTTACTCTTAGTTTCAAATTCAACCATAAGTTTAATAATGTAAACATACACAATTCTCCCAATTTCAAAATTGCTGTATAACAACTTCAGGATGTATTACAACTTGAAATGACATCCGTCACATTTACTTAGTTGTATTATCAGCATTTCCATATATATATATATATATATATATATATATATATATATATATATATATATATATATATATATATATATATATATATATATTTTTTTTTTAACTATCTTATGTTCTAAAATATAAGTGAAAAAAAACTTTTAATATTATGACTTTTCATAGTTTTTGTTTAATTTAAAACTTCACGAATAAGTCAATTAGCTGTGCGATAAATTAATGTTGAATTTAAATTTAAACTTGAAAATATCACTTACTTTCGACCACATACGTATTTTAATTGGAACCCATTATGAAACTTTCTGCTTTCTTTTTTTTTTTTTTTTTATTTGGTCATACTGTTGGTTATACCCTTGGCGTATTGTCTTATTTTCAAATGTTGGTCGAGGCATACATAAAATTAGCTTCATTTAAAAAAATCTACCATCCAATTTGACATTGCCCAAGATGCCACATTTCAATTACACAGTTTTAAAAAAACATGTAATTTTCGCGTTTCTAATGCACATACAGGGAACGCTAGATTTGGCAGAAATTAATGGGATATTTCATGTACATTTAAGCCAGATAACGCCTTAATCTAGTCTGTTGTATGAAAGATTTTAAACATTGTTGTATGGCGCAAGAAAGATTGCAAACAATTTCGTTGTTTACGCTTCCTTTGGCTTGAAATTAAACGAGGAGAAATTTGCCGCGCTTGTTAAAATTCATTATTTTTTTCTGTGTAGTCAATTAGTATCGGAAAGCCTTAAATTTATATATTGCCTCAAATTCAATATTATGATTATCTTCCAAAATACTGTCATTATCACAATCACGACATTCAAATTAAGCAACAATCTCACTCCCAACATTAACATAATTTCCATTTTGTATAAATCTATCATCATGGATCTAATTTATAAATACTCATCAATTTCAAAACTTCGATCAACTTAGCAACGGAACAAACAAAGCCATCACAATTCACAGAATACTTGTGCTTATTCTCATCAATAACAGTTACTCTTATAAATTTCAATTACTGACTTTTAATAGATAAAAAAAATAAGACTACATTAGCCATTTAACAACAAGGCCACTTTATATTTCAGAATAGGTTTAACTGTCGTTGTTTTGTCGTAAACTTCTTCAATTCAGCGAATGTTTTCAATTTTAACATTGGAATCTTCATTTTTAAATTTGATCGATCATTTCGTTCTTAATTATCAAGTTTACCATACATGAAAACAAACATATTTATTTTTCATAATCTTCATGTTTTCACATATAAACAGATTGCTCTTTAAAACACAAATGAAGTTTATGTACGTCATGAATACTATGTGTGCTAACAATGAATATCATTTGTTGATCACAATGCAAAACTTCTTGTGTGTGTCACACATAGAAATAATCATTGCTTTTTTTAAATCAGTGGAACTGATTCACCTGATAATGCAGTTGGTATTATTTTTTTTCTACATCCAATTCAATTCAACATCACAAAATTATTGACAACCATTTTTATTTGTCGTTATCGTCCCAACTACTCCCATGTTTTTTACCACACACGTGACTTGTCGATCACGAATTCTTGCGATCTCAATTATTTTTATTATTTTTCAATAGCACGGTATTTCTTACACAGTAACCATTTGCCGGGCGTCTTTTAACAAATTATTTTACCAATCCTATTGGGGAGGCTTGTAGTGACACTATCAAGTATTTTTTTTTCTCTTTCTCTCTTTTTTTCATTCTATTTTTTTTTAGTCCTTCGGCCTACTCCACTGCCCATCCTGTCAAGGAGCCTACCGGCGACATATTTGTTAATCAATTTTCCATCCACCGCCCTTCCGTCGGGGATTTCTTTCTAGTGCCTCCACGAGCGCTTTTTTCGACCACTCCTGTCTCTCCTCAATCCGTTCTTCTTTTAAGTTTAAACTTACCAAAGGAATCTACCGTCTGCGCCATTGTCGTAACTGGACCGAGGTTTCCAGCCTCAGTCACAGTGACACGATACTGCTCTTTCATGCTGCCAAAACTATTGCTGCTGGTTCGCCTACCACCTATGACCGTCCGTTGTCTCCAAAATCCGTCACAAGAATGTCTCAACGAGTGCAAGCAGGTTATATTTATACCATGCGTGAATCGTTATTTGCGCTGCGTTGCTAGAGCAACCAATTGGAAGACTTTCTTGCGCATGCTCTCCATTATGCGGTTCATCACGCTCAACCATTTTTACTCAAATGATATGTAGTAGTAGATTTAACTGCGCATCTCTCGAAAAGTAGTGCTACCGAATATTTTAATTATCATTGTTCCATACCAACTCTAGCTACCACATCCTAGTGCACTGTATGTTTCTTATCGACGAACTCGCGGAGAACATCCGCCAGGGTCTTCACAGCTTCCACCTTCGATTGCTTTGGAAGTAAATTCCAGACGCTTTGAAACTGCTGTTGCTGTTGCTTCTCTCTCTGCTCTTGCTCACTTTACTGCTGATTATGCAGCTCCTGTGCATGCTCCAGCTGCTCACGCAGGTCTTGTTCTCGGTTCTGCTGCTCCAGCTGCTTTTGTTACATCTGTTCTCTTTGCCTCGTCAGTGACCTCGGCATACCGCGATTTGCGAACGGATTAGGCGCACCCCTTCCATTGGTGTTGTTTGAATTGCTTTTTTCCATGCTTTAGGGTCCCCCCTCCGAGCCGTTATCTCCACCCATCGTAAGTAGTCGTCTTTGTGATCCCATGGTTGTCTTTGCGAGCAGGGAGGCCATATTAGGGTTGACACGGTCCTACATGGGGTACCGTGTTCAGAGCCAGATCAACGCTAGTCAGAAATTTTCAACTAAGCCTACTTTCACCTGCTAAGGTGTCGAGTTTTGAACCGGGGATGGGAACGTATGGGAATGCAAGATATGGCAGAACCTTATGGGATATTAATGGGATTAATGAGATATAATACACATGCAATGAATTTAACATCCCATTAATTTCTGCCTAGTCCTAGCCTAGCATTCCCTTTATGCATTAGATAAAGAAGATAATTAAATGTTTCCTACAAACTGTGTGAGTTAAATTCCAACGCAAAGTTTGTGTATAAATGGCTAGTGTTTGTTTGGTTTCTCTGAACCTTTCCAGGATTATAATTTTCTACAGAGAAAAAAAATTAGAGGTGAGCTATATCTGGGATACAACCGCCAGGTTCACGTAGGACCGCGTTGGTGTATAGTAATAATGGTATCATCTTATTTATACATAGCATAACACATATTGTTGGTAAATATTAAAATGTTTTTATTATTTTGCTTGACCCGTCCCTTCTCATGAAATTTTTTTACAAACCGAGCCATTGCTCTTTCAGTTCAGTTTAATGAAAAAATTCCAGTTCGCGTTTAATGAAATATCTCTGTCGAATTTACCACTCTCGACTGAATGCCTCAAAAAATCCAAAATGTACTATTTTTGATAATATGCAAAGGTTGTTCAGGATAAATCACGAACATTTTACTTAAACACAAACTCTTTTATTGTAAAGTTCAATTGGTTATGATGGTTATGATAAATTAATTTATATTTTCGCTTTATTTGGCCAGCTGGACACGATAATGTGCTGTATTGAATCCAGATAGTAGTTTATTAAACTCCTCGTCCCTGTGAATGGCCGACGGCAAGGTACTTTCGATTATTCTATTAATCTAGCTGTCACAAACATCGTTTTGCACTGAGAGATGCCTGGTTCCGGTAAGGCTTCGGAAGCGGATGTCGCCCGCGTGGATTATCAATTTTTACGACCAATTGCTACGGCAATAGGTCGAGCGGGGAGACTTGCAAAACTTTGCAGCGCTTCCTTCTGGTTTGTAGATGAGCAAGCGCAGGCGATAATTTGCGAGCCAGACGTGCAATCACGAGAAAGCGGGTAAGATAAAGAAAAACCGAGAAAAAAATTTCGTAAAAAGAGAGCGAAAAACACAACCGTACGCTCAATCGAACTTGAATATCCCAATGAAATCATTATGGTTTAAATCGTGTATTTTATACTGGTTCTAGTTTAGATATCATTGCAAACAAAGAAGAGAGGCACGAGAATGCTGTACGAAGCAAATTTCATAAGAGGGGACGGTCTTCAGTTATAAAACCAGACACCGGCAGCCAAGCAACATAACTATGCAGCTGAGGGGTGTGGTTATTGCTGTATTAATCATGGAATGAAACTTAATGAAATAAAAAGAAGCAGACAATTTGAACCATTTTTGCTTGTTTTTGAGGACCCGGAGAGGGAAAACACATTTTCAACCTGTTCATATTTAGATTTGTATGGGAGCAAAAGTAGGTCATTTTTAAGTAAACAATTGAACTAGTCATACTTATAGCACTTTATTGAAATTTTTATACAAATTATTTGTTAGTTTTTCTGATCACATGGTGTATAAATGTAAAACGAGAGTTATTAGCGTTCAAAAACCTTGCACTTTTGCGTAACACTCTCATTTTTTCAAAATTTTGAAATGACACCCGATATAGAAAAGAGAAACGTAGTCCTACGTTAATAATACATTTTAACAGGCGCGTAAAATTACCCCTCTTTTGAAATCAAGCCATCAAAGCAAACGCAAACAACGAAATTGTTTGCAGTCTTTCATACGCCATACAACGCCATACGTTTGCAGTCTTGCATATAACAGACTAGATTCAGGCGTTATTTGACTTAACTTTACATGAAATGTCCCATTAATTTCTATCAAATCTGCATTCCCTTTCTGTGTTTCATTCAAACTGTGTATCGCTGAGGGTCTCTATCTCAATGTTCCTAGTTCTTGGAGGACAGCTCAAAATAATCCGAAGGATGTTGTTCTAAATTACCTGGAGTTTTCGATGGTGGCAATTGACGCAACTCTCTCGCATTGGCAAACCGTACTCGAAGTGAAGAACGATTTGCTTATGAACTCTAAACTTGTTCTTGGTCGATATAGTGGACATTTTTTTGATCAGTGTATGTAGAGATCTTAAAAAAAATACTAAATTCAGTTGAAGTTTTGTGAACATGCGATCCGAAAAACAACTTGCTATCTAGTAACAGAGGTGAACTTTGACATTTCCTGGCGGAATGGGTCAAGGTGATTTTGAGTGAGTTAACAGAATCTTCGGGGTTTTAACTGCATTGATATAGATCTTCCAGTTATATAAATATTCGGACAGAACATTAAGACCCTCCTGCAGTTTCCCAGTCAGAGCACGAATCACTCGACACTTGTCAGGAATGGAAGTGTCGTCCGTAAACATCGACAAAATACCACACCCCGGCAGGGGAGGAATATCTAACGTAAATACAGTATGCAAAAAAAGTTTATCCACCCCCAGTGAAAAATAAGATTTCTTCAAAAAACCCACAAGAAAATTGAAACACGTTTAATTGTTGTTCAGTTTATTATTATTCATGCAAAAACAAAGCAAATTCATGCGAGTTCAAAACAAAAAACAAATTCTCTTGCATTTGAAACATGATGATAGAAAAAAAAGTTAAAAAATAACGCAAAAAAAGTATATCCACCGCTCTGGCTCACATAGTTTGAGTACTTCGTATGACCACCTTTGGCTTCAATAAATGCTCGACATCGTCGTAGCATAGACTCAACAAGCTTAGCAGTTGTTTCCGGGGTGATTTTGTCCCATTCAGTTGAGATTACCTGCCGCAATTGCTGGATTTGGCTCCTGGACCTTAATTTTCAAAATTGGCCAGAGATGCTCGATCGGATTAAGGCTGGGAGACTGTGCTGACAACTCCATAACCTTGATACGCTTTTCCTTGTACCACTGAGAAACCAGCATTGAGGTGTGCTTCGGTTCTCCAGCTTGTTGGAACGTATATCTGCGCCCCAACCCCAGCTTTTGTGCAGAGGCTGGTAGTTTTCGCTTCATAATGTCCAAATAAACCACCTTGGTCATGATTCCATCAATGGACTCAAGTTCTCCAACACCGGATGTAGCCAAGATCCCCACACCATGACTCTACCTGAAGAAATAAAAATCAAATTCATGCTCAGTTGGTTGAAAAATCAATGTTGGTAAAGTAACTTACCACCGCCATGCTTGACTGTAGGCCGCAAACACTCCTTTTTCAAACTTTCACCGGTTCACCGCCATTTTCTTGTGATACCATCAGATTAAAATAGCATAACTTTCGTCTCGTCTGACCAAATCAATTTATTCCAGCCATCACTGTTCCATGAAATGTGGTCCTGGGCCCACTTCAACATTTTCTTGATATTTTTTGCGGACAACCATGGCTTCTTAAGTGCTACTCTGCCCTTAAGACCTTTCTTATGAAGTTGATTTTGTACGGATTGTGATGTCAGTTGAATGAAAAACTCACTTTCGATCTGTTTCGCAATGTTCGTAGCTGATAGTCCCCGGTCCAGCTCCGCCTTCTTCACGATAGTTCTGTCAATTCAGGCAGTTGTCTTTGAAGGACGCCCCGGTCGCTTAGCTGGTGAGTTATAACCACGCTTTTTGTACATCTGCACAATCCTAGCGACCGTATCTTTGTGAAGCTGAACAATATCGGCAATATCGCGGTAGTTTTTGCCAGTTTTGTGATGTTCAAAATTCAATTTTCGGATGCTGATCGAAATTTTTCAGCTTTTTAGGGCGTTTTGCAACAAATAACTTCCAATTTTGAACACGAAACTAAAATTTTCGAAAACTTCAAGAGCACTAAATGACCGCTAGACACAATGTTTACATTCGAGAAAGTTGCAGAATACACACTAAAACTCTGTAAAACACACTTAAATCGTAGTATCCGTTCGGGGGTGGATAAACTTTTTTTGCGTAATTTTGTATACTTTTTCATAATTCATCACATAACATCTCAAGAAGAGATATGAATGCCATATTTTCAATGGCAATGTGATAAAAAAAACATGAATAGATAAATCATGTAAGAACACTCATCAAATTCAACTGACTTTCACCAGAAAAACAAAAAAAATGTAAATTGTTAGGGATAGTTTAGGGTGGATAAACTATTTTTGCATACTGTATATTCAACAGGATCGGGCCTAAGAGGCTCCGCTTGAGAAGTTAAACGTATCAGAATGGAAATTGTTCAGGAAGACCTGGAATGATCTGTTCAACAGATAGTTTTTGATGATCTTATCAAGATATGAAATCATTTCGGTACGTCTAGCGTGCTATATACACCTACACCTCATATACACCTCAAACTTATGTGTGAAACTTAATAGATTACTGCAATCTATGTTTGCACATATTATAAAATAATTCGAAAATTTGTTCTATTTCTTTCAAATCCCATTTTCAACTAATTCAAGCAATAATATCAACATTTTCGAGTGCAGTTATCTTTATAAAGTCCTTTTAAACAAATTTATTCAATGTGTCCTCCGTTTTTATTAATTACATCCTCGAGCCGACGCCGGAAGCCAGAGCATGCCTTTCGGACGTAGTCCTCCGACATTGACTTCCATGTGCGTGTTATGGTTGACTTCAGGATTTTCACACTAGGGTGTGATGTTTTGCAGGCTCGTGCTTCAACATATGCCCAAATCGAATAATCCAACGGATTAAGATCTGGACTGCTAGGGGGCCACAAATCCTTCGGCCAAAACTTCATGTTATCGTTCAAACATTGTTTGGTTCGCTTGGACGTGTGACGCGGCGCTCCATCCTGCTGTAGAACAACGTTTTGGTCCTCGGAGAAGTTGGCCTTCACCCAGGGACGCGCTTGGTCCTTTAAAATACCGATATACACTTCGGTATTGATTTTAACTCCAGCATCAACGAAAACAGGCGGCATTTTCAAACCGTTGGTCGCCACCAAGCCAAACATCATGACACCATCCGGATGTTTGGTTTGAAATTTGAATTTCACTTTTTCCGGAACGTTCCCCATTTTCTGCGGTGAAATGAACTGGTCCGTGCGGCTGTTGGCCACAGCATCGATGCTGAAAAGCTTTTCGTCGGAGAACAGGATTATCATTTTTTCCTTCTTCAACAAGGAAAGCAATCTCTTGGAACTAGTCACTCGTAGTTCCTTGACACGGTCCGTAATCAAGTGGTGTTTCACTCTTGCTCTGAAAGATGCATGCAGGTCTTCTTTTATGATTCTCCGCATGGATTTCTCCGAAATATTGGCTTCCTTTGCAAGTTTTCTTATGGAACGCACCGGGTTGCGAGCAATTTACGCACAGGGACTTTTTTATGCGGTAAACTGTTGCCAAATGGCACCCTACCACCATGGCAATCTCTTCTGGGCGAGCAACAAACTGGTGATCATTTCTTTCGCGAACATTTTGACGAATTTGCAATAAAACAAATAGAATGTTTGGATGCAGCACTTGAAAGTGAACATAAACAAACACACTTTCAACAGAAATTAGTCACTAGCTACACGAATTAACCCAATACTCAAGTTTGAACATTTTCGCATTATTTTCTGCCGCACCTTGTATCAGATAAAAAAAAATCTGAATACAATGCAAAGGCAAAGAAACTGGTAGGTGAGTATAATATGCTTGATCTGAAAGTGTAATTTTCGAAAAACACCCTAATATATCTAATTTGAAAAATTCCTTATTCAATAAATTGTGTGTGAAATCTAAGCTGGCTTTGATGCCTAAAGTATAGCAGATATTTTTTCTAGATGTCGTTACATGCGCGTATTCTTTAAACATTTTATGCTTTGCTTCCTGTTCTCAACACATCATTTAGCTTAAAGGACCAATTTTTTTAACCCCTGTATGTAATGTAATGTAAAATGATGATGTAAAATGATGTTATGGTTTCAGATTTTCATTGAAGTTATACGTATAAAACTGATTATTGATACTTGCAATTTTTTTTAAATCATTCACATCATTAGAACTGAATGAAGAACTAAGGATTTTGTCGACAAAAAGTATTAAATTTCTAGCAAATTCCCAAACTTTATCATTCTCCGAAAAACACGATTAGGCTTATAAAGGGCGATACGGTCAAAATTTGGTCAACATCAACTTGACGTATTTCTTTCAATTTTGCATTTAAAAAACCTGAACACCCCTCATTTTGAAGGTGTGTGTGTGTAGAATGTTGCTCTTATTTTGATTTTGGAATCCACTCTTCAGTTGTCAAAATGCCGTCCAAGCAAGAAGAGCAGCGTATCAAAATTTTGCTCGCGCATCGCCAAAATCCGAGCTACTCGCACGCAAAGTTAGCAAAATCGCTAACAGTTGCCAAATCAACCGTTACAAATGTAATTAAAGTGTTTGGGGAACGTTTGTCGACAGCCAGGAAGTCTGGATCGGGGGAAACTCTTTTATGTCGTGTGTTTTTGAACCCTTTTCTATGTGAGCAACAACTTTGTGGAGAACTCTGTGTGTTTCAAAAAATTGTCTTAACTTTAATTCTACTGTAATTAAAATCATGTTTTTTTCTTTTTTTCTGGTGGTTGGGGCAGTGGGCGGTTTGGTCTGTGGTGAATGGAATTATTTCCGGAAACCGAAATGAATTGTTATTCTCTAGATGCTTAAAAAATTTAAAATCTGTATCGATAAACTCAAAAACATTTTTAAATATCTTTTGGTATACTTCTTGCGCTTTTTCTTGTATTCTTCTTACATCTAATCTCGTTATGTTCGGGCGACAGTGCAGACTTTCGGATAGATTTTCACTAATATGACATTGTTCACTCTTTTGATTTGTTCCACAGATTCGTTTCTCTCTTGGTTTAATTATACAGGCTTCATCATCACGAAGTTTGTGAGATGCATTGACTTCGTTTTTCTCATGATTTTTAGAAACCAAATGATTTTTTAAATGTCTTTTGAAAATGTACCATTTAGAAATAACTTGATCGCAATTAGGAGCTGTGCATTGGAATCTATAGTCTGGTGGAGGCTGGTGATTTTTTTCTAAGAGATCGATGTGTGAATCTGCACTGACAAATAAACCAGCACAACTTCCAACGAAGCATCGAAACATCGTACAGTTAAAGAATTTGTGAGTCAAGGGTTCTTCTAAGTCGAATAATTGACGAATACTCAGCCTCACATGAAATTTGATAATACGCTGTTCTAAAGAACTACCAAACCAAGCGGGAAATTTTTGAGTGCTTGAGTCAAAGAACTGTGTTGAACTTAATCAAAACATCCACAGTTCGCAACGCTGAGTCCAATGAATGTACAACGTTTTGATAGTGCAACTGAAAACTGCCACGGAGTGATTCAGCATCATTACCCAAAAATACAAATTTGGGGATTGTTGAAAACCCGAGCCGAATATACATCGTGTTAAACAAATCCAGTTTGTGTTTGGCATCCTTATCGTTCTCGGCAAAAATGATTTGTTTCTCCTGGGCTGTCAAAAGTGAGGGTTTGAAGTGGACTGCTACTTTGGTTGGTCTTAAGATGCAATTCAGTAGAATCAAAACCACTGTAACTTTTGTATCTGGATAATTAATGAAGAAAAAGTAACAGTATTTTATTATATTGCATTTTAATTTAATAAATATTAAAGGAACACAGTTTGGACTTCAAAGATATAGAAATATGGAAATGTAAAGTACCTGTAGATGTATCAGGAGCAACTGTTTTGATTTCTCGTCTGAGTAAGGCCAATTCAAAAATTTGATCAGTTTTGGTAGGTCTTGTTCAATCAGAGTAAGTCTATTTGGTATACCAGCCTTGAGCAAACAAAAGTCCTTGTCAATCTAAAAAAAAGTATAAGTGGTATAAGTGACTAGCATCTCTAATATTCACGAATTATGACTCTTATTACTACACAACATTTTCAAAACGTCCTATCTGCTCTGATCAATTCTCTATATCAATTTTCTCGGTCGTTAATAACTCAACTACAAACACTATTTTTGTTATGTATGATGTTCTGAACTCTAGTAAATAGCTGTCAGACAATGGTTTGCCACATTGTCTATGTGTTTACTCATAAAATGAGTATGTGCACTTTTCCGCGATTATGAGTAAAATTCACTCATATTTGGGTAAACTGATCTTAGCGTGTATGCAATTATGACTACAAAGTAGGCACTTTGCTTGAAGACTGGAATTATGCATAAAATGCCTAAAAAGGTTTAATGCAAAAATGCCTGAGAAGTTTATACGTCAAAAAGTGAATAAATTTAAGGCATTATGCAGCATGCGAAAGAGATTAGAAAGTATGCATTTTTAGAATGTGATTGTGTGTAGAAACAAGTCACTTTATGAAATGAAGATGACATTAGAAACTCAGCGCCAATATCTCAAAAGTTAATATCTGCTTGTTTTGTAATCCGCGATGCAAATAAAATACACCACAAGGTAGGAAAATGTTTCTTCTTGCAGTTGGGATTGTTAATTTGCAGGAAAAAAGTTTCATTTTCGAGCAAGCGACCGGTTATAGTAATTGTTTACAGCAGATCCTACCTTTTGAAATGTTGGCACTGAACTGGTCTTAGATAATGGCTCTAAAAATTCAAACTTTAAAATACATTTCATTCAAATGGCCAAGCTGATTAATCTAAATGATCAATTTGAATCTGAATCAGTTTTCATTGACTCCGAAAATTTTGCGCACAACCGGTTTGACGTGAAAACTATATACATAACTTAAACTATATACATAATCAATTAAGGATTAATTGCCTCGTAGCTTGTCCATGGATTTAAGTTTTGCTTGCAAGAACTTCAGTTGTTTAATTTTCCTTTCTACGTTTAGGCAAAGTCGGTAATTTAGCACAAATCGCTTTTTTTTGCTTTGTTGAAAGCGTTGTTTTTATGCATTTTTTCTATCACACTGGAATAAAAAGAGGACTAAAAATTATTCATTTTTTGGGATTAAGAAGTAGGCATTTTTTGACGTATGGAGGATGTTCCTTAAAATGCATAGAATGTAGTCAAAAAATGACTAGCTCAGAATTACCGTGTATACATCCTTCGGGTACACGCAAAAAAAAAACCGCAGTAGAAACTACCATTTCGAAGGCTAAATTAACCGCAAACACCAACAATTTTCAGCTGACTATAAATGCGTTTGATTTTACAATGCCTACGATTAGATCGACCATGGTGCGGTTGATATCAATATGAGGTCTGTCCAATATACCGCAAATGTTGAAGGTCTTACCATAAACGTAGTAAATTTGACTGAAATTTCATGGTAGTTTTAAAGAAAGGCAATGTCGGGTGAAATGGTAGTTTTTACTACAAGAATTCTTTCTGTGTACACAGCAAATAAAGTTGATGAAAATTGCACACAATCAGATGCACATAGGTCATTCCATCGGTTTGTAATGTTAGGTTGTCTCGATGTACAAAAAAAAAAAAGATGCACTGCTTATTATAGACACTCAAGTAATAGACCGGCCAACGTGCCGCCATGTTGTATCCAAAACGAACATTTTCCATACATTTTGACAGTTGTTTTGGATACGTCAACTGTGCCAGACACACGTTGGCCGGTCTATTACTTGAGTGTCTATACTGCTTATCGGTGTTATTTGGTTGATGCAAACAAGGAAACAAAAACCCATTAATGGGTAAAATTTCACCTATTTTTCAAACCTGTTTGGGGGGGGCAAAAAGGGGGGAAAAAAAAAAAAAAAAAGGGGGAAAAATATTCCCATTTGAAATATTTGGTTTTGGAAAATTTAATTTTAAATATTTTTACTTTTGTTTTTTTTTGGTTCGCCCTCCCTTCTCCTTTTTTTCTCCCCCCGTTGGGGTTTTCGGGTTTGGGTTGGGGTAATTTCCGGTCGGGTAGTGTGGGTGGGTTTGGTTTTTTTTTTTTTTGTTGGGGGGGAGATAAAAAAAATAAAATATTGTGGTTCGGGATTGGGGGGGGGAGGGGGGGCTCATAATATTAAAAAAAAATTATAAGGGCACCTCCAATCCTGATGGATATTCTGATCTAAAATTGGTCCGTTTCAAAAATTTAGATCATCTCATTTTAGATCAAAAAAAGGAATATTGCACCGCTGATCTATTTACTTTGATCTATACGCAAAAAAAATTGACAACCCGGTCAAACGAAACGTCGTCAGTTTAGTAGTCATGTTTACTTTGAGCTTTTCATGTTTTGCTTCTTACCTGTACCAAAAGCAAATTTTGTTTTATAATTGAATAATTAAGCTTTTAATTGAATTTATTCGATGTTTTTCTTTGACAATAAAAGACGCCGTACGTTTCCCAGACGGAAACTTCTACCCAAATCGACATCAAAACCTGTCAGAGCAACCAATTTTATCAGCTGCCTCGTAATGTTAACTACGGCAGCAATATTGGTGCAGCAAAAAGGATTCTCAACTCATCTCTAAATAGCAGTGGATCTGGTTCTTGCAAGAACACGACGTTCGACGGCTCCAATAACTCCGGAAGCTCAAGCAATATAAGTCAGTGCAGTAGTATCACCAGCAGAGGTACCGGAAGCATCTACAGCTATTCCTCCAGTAACATGCAATCATAACATCCGACTATTGATGAACACAAGATACATCAGTACCTGTTGCGCCTGTTCGAGTCCATCACGCCCGTTTTGTCGATGATCATTGAGAGTCCTTCGCTGGCGAAAGTCATGGTTCCAGCCGCACGTGATCAATTCTTTGCAGAGGAATCCGTTTTTTGAACCGTCTCTTCATAGTGTACATAGCATGTTATTAGTAGCTCAACCATGGAATGCGAATTAGATGGTTGAAGTGCTTAATTAAAAAGTATGCTGTTGTATTTAACGTTTAAAAATATCTTCCTCTCTTTTTTACAGGATCAGACACGTCTGTTTGAATGAGTTGTCGAGAATGATTCTCGATTATTGACGAACTAGGGCGTCTGCGATATCTTCGATCGTCAAGAATGTATTCTATGAGACGGATATTTTGATTTCGATGGTGAAACGGAAGCAATCTTCATCTGAGCTGGAGAAAACGAGCATCTTTGCATGAGAAGTAGTTGAGTTGCTCAAGGATGCACCGCAGCACTCTATACTATTCAAGATGTTTGTTCGATCGTTTCACTATTACTTTGGATATAACTGCCGTTTGTGTGATTATGGCCTGGTAAAGTAGGCTGATTGGTTGGAAGCCATTTCTGGAAGAGTAGAAATGAAACACTCCAACGATGAAGACAGAAAAATCTATTCAATCACATTTTCGCAAAACAAGTACAGGTATAGCTAAGCATTTTACTGACAGTGTGTCGGGGATTCTCATGAGTTAAATATATAATTTCAAAAAAAAAACAGGTACGAATATCAAATTCAACCTTGTGTATATTAATATGTTCGACACTATCAAAGCTCTCCCGCATCTCTTTCATATCATTGCCTGATCGTTTCACGATTGAAACATCCTCCTTTTCGGCTTCGATCGTATGTTGTTTGTCTCTGCCTAATAGACTCGAAGAAAGAACGTATGCCAGTCAGTGATTTTCTGAGGAGCTACCTAGCAAAAGTTAAAGAGAATTTGAATGAAAAGCAAATGTTCAACATGCAATATGCTATAAGAATTGATAAGGAAAAAGATAAGGAAAAACAAACTCACGATGATACCTTTGATGAAATCTATATCTACTATATCAATCTGTTTGATCTGAAGCAGGTTCCTAAATTTTTGGTTTCATCCTGTTTTGAGTCTGGATATCCTAATATTTCCGCGTTTCCGAATATTTTCACCACGAACACCTTTTTCCATGAGCGAGCTGATCTTGAACTTAACCCTGACTGCACCCTGGGTGAGGCTTGCTTCGGTAGCGTAGAAAATTCCACACGGCCGCACAAGGATCGGTTTCATAATTGAAGAGTAGCATACCAAAAACGAACTGAATTGATGCAAATGCTTCAACACACGTTCATAACATGATTAGGTGAGACATTTTGTAGAATGTTAGTCAAATACACAATACATATCCACAAGCAGGACTTGTGGAAGTTGCTTTCCCAAGTAACATTTTCAGTTCTATTCCAGCCGTATAGCACTCCTCCCGGCTTTGTTGATGACACTACATTCAAAACTGTTTTGTCCACCAACACCTCCTCTATGCATCTTTAAAGCCGAAATATGTACAAAGTGGCCCACTCTATAGACGGTTGTGATAACAAATTAATAAAACCTTTCTAAGACCATAAATATTTTGAAAATGTTCTAGTGAAAGATGTTATGACCACTTGAGAACCATCATAAAACCTATTGGCTGCCATCAAAACCATCATAGGGCTGAATGGCCACAGCAGTCAAACTTCACGGCGATATCGTGGTTGGATTTTGTTGTTATGCTTTGTTGCTCTTCTGATTCATTCAACAGCAAATAATGGCTCAGAAAAAAGTTCTACTGTTGCGGGAAATTATGATTGATAGCAAAATATATAAAACAAAATGAGTTTTTTTTATAGCGTATCATGCTCCAAGTCATATGCGCATTTAATTTTATGGTGAATATTGGTACGATAGGAGCTGAAAATTAATGCGCCTTGGAAATTATGCGAGTTTACAACAACAAAAACAAAATTGAAAGAAATATATTCCGTAAATTAATCATGAAACTCCTGAAAATTGATGGAATTCAATAAGGGTATCTAAACGAATACCGAAGTTTGTCTCAGATCTACAGTTCAATTATATTACATTTAAAATTTGGTTTATTTATTTTTCCACATTTCAATTATTTCATATTTTTCAATATGGCGATTGCAAGAAATCACAGTTTTGCCAAAAAGCCAATTTATCTTAGCAATGGCTACTATAAAACTATCTGGTCGCTTGGTAGCTTTCCTCAATGCCAGTTAGCCGTTTAATGCATTTACTGGAGGCAAAATGGTTTTAAAATGCTTTTTCAACTGACCATAATATGATAATATGAATGAGTCCTAAAACGGCATTTCAAAACAGCATTTTATGAGTTAATAAAGTCAAAATAAAACCTTTGATAGGAGTAAAAGGAATTTTAGAAGTCAAGGTTTTAAGATCGTTGTTAAGAAGCTGTATAGGTTCTTATAAACCTGACTAAAATTTGAAACCTATTGGCATCTCTTGCTGCCATAATAAAGCCGAATGGATTTCTAGTGGTTTTCATAAAACTTTAATAAAACTTAATAAAGCTGGATGGTTTTGGCAATGTTACTTGGGTTGCGAACTTCCTATTTTTATTAAGGGTTTTGATTCTTTCGATGCCACCAATATAACTTATGATAACATTTCCCAAATGAAGTACACAAAGTTGAACAACTCCGTTGAATATTGCTGGACCTTTTTAGTAGTTCCAAGGTTTTTTTCTGCACTCCAGAGGTTGCTGTTTCTTCTTTTTCCTCGTCCAAAGCACGTCCATCACTACTTGAAACTTCCAGTTTATCGGCAATTCATGGATTTCTCCTTCTCCGTCCTGATTTGCATCTTCATCGTCGTCCGGTAAATTATTATAATCTTCCTCATTATCTCCCCGTGAGATCATATTGAGAAGTTTCTTATCGTTTCCTTGCCCTGATACAAAGTGTTAAACTAACAGGATTATCGTACAGAATAAAATTACCAATTACCAATCGTCAACTCCGGCTGAGTTTCTTTTAGTTTAGCTAACGCTTACTGGTGTTCCTTGGCGACGTCATTCTTGCAGCACCTTTGTCAGCCACTGTAGTTTGAACCTGATTCTTTTTCTCATCATCTCATCAGGTCCGCATCTTAGTTATCCAGAAAATTATCCAAAGATATATTTTGCGCATCCGCTTTTTTCTTGCTGCCCGTCGATTTAATCTTGCTTATTTTATTTACTGACGGCTTTGACACATCAATACGATTCTTTTTATTTTCTATAACATTGTTGCCAGCACTACTACAGAAAATAGATCAAGGTAAAAAAAGTGATCCAAAACATGCATTATTTGGATCAGTTTTCTTGGGAGATGTAAAACTTTAAATCAGATTGTGGTATAAAAGCCAATATAGAACGCCGCAGTGCAAGCATTTAGATCACTTCAGATCTAAATATTTAGATCTATACCAGTTTCCCATCAGGATTGGAGGTGCCCTACCGCAGACAGACATTCAAGCTCAAGCAAAACAATTCAAATTTGTTGTGTAAAATTTCAAATCTAATTACGTTGGAATTATCTTGCACAGTAACGCCACGCCTAGTCAACTTATTGCTACATTAATCTGACAGTTTGACTGGCAAGCCATTTTTCCTTACCAATAAAAACAAATCTGTGGCGCCATCTGTTAGGTTATTGCTACTTGATATCTTGTGGGAAGCCATATTTTTGCACAGGTAAATGAGATGAAGTCGAACGTCTGTCTGCGTTAAAAAAAGATTGAATACAGTGACCACATTCGACAGTATTCAAAATTATCAAAAAAGTGGAAATGCGAAGGGACTGTGAAAAATCTTGCTGGTAGAGGGCGAAAGCGTATTCCAACACCTGTAGATGAACGGCAAATTGTGAGAGGAGACGAAAAAATCCTAGAACAAGCATTCCATTTTTTTTTTTTTTTTTTTTTTTTTTTTTTTTTTTTTTTTTTTTTTTTTTTTTTTTTTTTTTTTTTTTTTTTTTTTTTTTTTTTTTTTTTTTTTTTTTTTTTTTTTTTTTTTTTTTTTTTTTTTTTTTTTTTTTTTTTTCGCTGGAATTTGCAAAAGAACATGTGGACAAACCTCAGGATTTCTGGAACACAGTAATTTTCACCGATGAAACGAAAGTGAACTTGTTTGGATCGGGTGGAAGGCAAATGGTGTGGAGAAAGCCAAGATCGGAGCTGCAATCACAAAATTTGTGCCCAACCGTTAAGCATGGAGGAGGAAGCGTAATGATGTGGGGCTCGATGGCGGCTAGTGGAACCGGCACAGTGGAGTTTATAGAAACGACCATGGATAAAATGGGTTATCTCAACATCCTGAAACGAAATCTTCCAACTTCGGTGCAAAAATTAGGTTTACCACGGGTTTATTACTTCCAGCAAGATAATGATCCCATAGATACCTCCTACGTAGTACGTGAGTGGTTGCTCTATAATGTCCCGAAACAACTCAAAACTCCTCCCCAATCACCTGATTTAAATTCTATTGAGCATTTGTGGTGTGAGATTAAGAATCGACTAAAAAATGTTAACCCAACAAATAAGAAGGATCTCAAATCGGCGATTCAGAACATTTGGGAGAATATTCCATCATCGGTGACTAAGAAGCTAGTGGAGTCGATGCCGCGTCGCTTACAAGCCGTGCTGGAGGCCGAGGGAGGACACACCAAATATTAAATAATTTGACCCCTTTTATGTCTAGGGGCATTTAAACTTGTTTTTTTTTTATTGAAAAAGTTGACTGTGCACTCGATTGACATGAAGTGAGGGTTTGATTCCCGCTCCAGCCAGTGGAACTTTTCGAAAAACGAAAATGTCCATACTGATCCACTGGGTGTTAGGTTAAATTGGTCGTTGTAATTCGTTCTATGTTCAATGTTCAGTCTGTATAATCTCGAGTTAAAGACGGTGTAAATGTCTATAAGTATACGTGCTGCCAAACGCCCATGCTGTCCTGCAGCACAAGATGACCGAGAATAAAATTTCAATCGCGAACCATGTTCCCTCCAAAAACCACTAAAATCCGTCCTTCTCAGGATGACCAAATCAATTTGCCAACTAAAGAAGTATATGTTTGATTGAAATTTCTTTTGAGCTGTTCGAAATTTTCATTACCCCGCACCGGCTCAACACGGCGTTGCTTGAATAGCCACGTCCCTGAGAAAATGTCCAACATATTTAATTAGTATCCATACATAAATCTCTATTCGTCATGTTTACACTAGCAAGCACATTGGACATTCAACAAACGAAATATTAAAAGATAGTTCGAGCCGAACTGCAACACGGCAGACCGACCATGTGTACACATATTCAGTGTAGAGGATAGGTTAGGTTCGTTGTAGTTCCTAGTTCTACATAGGTACATAATGGATTAGTTGCAGATAAAAAAATTAGGTTGGTTGCTGGTAGATATCAAATGTGAGCTCTAATTTTTCTGATCAACATTGCTTTTATTTTTTTTTTTGAAGTTTCAGAAGTAGTGTGTCCATACCTCAACTCTTTGGATGGGATTTTGACAAGGGCCGTTTTTCTGTTGCCTGTGTTCAGAAGATGATTTCATTTCCACGCTTATGTCTGGCGTAACAACTGAGGAGCGTCCCCTTTTGTAAAATTTGATTCGCATTGACTTCGTTGTTACCCCTTCTTGTCATGTAATGGCACCCGATGCCATTATATAAAACGGGCCCGGTATGGCGAGCAGCTATCAGTGTTACAAATCAGCTCTAAGCAGCAGCACACTCTATTACGAAGCAGCAGGAGTGTGATAGTAAGAAGACCACAATCATCCCACATCACAACTTTTCGCAATACGAAAATGTCCATACTGGTCCACTGGGTGTTAGGTTAGTTGTTCGTTGTAATTCACGCTCTGTTCTATGTAAATTTAAACACAGGATCCATTTGACACTTACAAGCCCGTTGGACATTCAACAAACAAAATATTATTAACAGTTAATTCGACCCGAACTGCAGTTTCTATAAATTTTCGTGGAGAACCAATAGAAAAGTCTCACACTAATAGCATAGGTTTTTATGGTTCTTTAGACTGAATAAAATACAGTAGACATATATTTATTCGATGACATCAATTTGTTCACATCAACAAGCAGTCCTACTTCAACTTTGCAGTTATGTCACTAACATAACTCACCCTTTCGTTTTTTGGTAAGCAACCTGTAAACATGCAAACCTGACTTTTTTTCCAGAAATGATGTAAACCTAATTTGAATGAAAACCAAATGTAAACCACCATGTTAATAAAAATTAAAATTTTCTCAACCCAATTTCTATTTTAAATAACGTTTTAAATTCAACTTAACATTTCTTTATATATTAATCATTAATATCACTTGATTAGAAACATAGGATAAGTTCGAAATAAAGTAAGTTAATATTTTCGACATGACTTAATTTTGTTTATGTTCCAGTTCACAAGGAATATGTTATTTTGGATGGAATTTTGGCTGTGATAAAGGAAATTCTTGAATAAATTTTATCTTTTCAGCATTTCTAAGCAGAACGGCGTGTACGCATAAATGTGAACAGGGAAGTTCGAGATGATAATTTTGGAGAGCTATATTCAATATTGACAGTCCATTTCAATACCTTTTCAATACATGACAGAGAGAGAAGAAGAGAGAAAATGCTATTATTTTCCATTAATGTATGAGTTTCTCTATTATTTCATGTATGGGTTACACTTTAGCAAAGTTACCACGAGGCTATAATAGCATGCATATATACACACAAAGAATAATGATTGTTAGAATTAAAAAAAAACCATTACAAACATTGAAAAGTTGCGTTGGATATTTTTCGTAGAAAGCGGTTTGCTTTCACAACAAAAACGTCCAAACTGTCAAATCAAAAAAATTTTGCTTGGTTCATTTAAAAGTTCAAACTTTCAAAACGAATTGTAGAACTGTCAAATCGAAACCGAGGCATCGTTGAAAATGAAAACAAATTATATTCATTCCAATATAAACTTTCAAGTGTCGAGTAATAAAAATAAAAATATGCCATTTGGATTGAAATAAAAAAAATTATTTAACATTATAAGGTTTATTTTTCAGATAAATTGTAGAATTTTCAAACTGAGAGTGTGGCATGAAAAGAAATTATTTTTATTCCAAAATAAACTTTGCGGGCAATTAAAATAAACGTATAATGTTTGGATTGAAATAAAAATTGTTCTTACATAAAAAGTTTTTTTTTTAGATGAATCTTTATAACTTTCACAGCATGCCTCAGACAAACTGCAGGTAGTCTGTCTGACTGATTCTTGCTAGCACATAATTGCTAAGGATTCTCATATGTAAGTCGTAGAATGTCATCCGCATTCGTCCACTCGAATGACAATCCGCATTCGTCCATCCTCACGCAATTCTGACAACAACTCGGCTAAAGGATCTCAAGTAATCACGAGGCTGTAGTAGCATGCATATATAGGGCATATGCTTTACGTTTTGTGCATCATTGAAGTTCTATTAAAGCTGAAAATGGCCCCACTAAGATCGATTTAATGCCATATCTTTAATCATGCCATATGAAATTGCTAAAGTAGCATTATTGCATTGTTAATGCATCACTATATTCTTAAAGCTAATCTAACGCTTCATTTCTTGACAGCTGTTTAATTGATGCTACCCCGCATGAGAGATGTTGATTATGGGTTAAATAAGTGCAATAATATAATGCTTGTGGTTACTTGGGTGTGCTCCGAAGGTACTCCCAAATCACGAACGAATTTCTTAAATGTTTATTCCATGCGCAGTCAAATGTGATCGACTAGCGATTGTAACATATCAATCGGATTCCATTATCACCCTTCACCTGGAAATAATAGAAGCAAAAGAATTACTCACTTTTCGGAACTACTTTAATCGAAAACACAGCCAACGTACTTTTTTTTACAGGAAACGAACACGAACAAACCATTTTCCTCAGAATTTTCACTCAACGCGTACGAAAGCGGACGGAAAACATTGAAAAATTGCAAACGACGACGACGACGACTTGCTTTGTGTTGGTGGATTTGACAGTTCTACAATTTTCATTTTAAAAGAAAACACTTTTAAATTTACACACTGTACTGAAACATAACACTCTCATATCAAACGAAGAACTTTCGTTGTAGATAATTTTACTTTCAGTTTAATGAAAAATGAACACTTTTCAGAAGTATAGTGCAAAGCTTTTAATAGAACAAGATTTATTTTTTTGTGTGTAAGGCATATGCATCACTTCTAGTGCATAATTGAAGTTGAATTTAAGCTTAAAAGGGCCACACTAAGATCAAACTAATGTGATATATTTTGTTATGCCAAAAGAAAAAATCCATTGCTACAAAAGGATTATTACATTGGTAATTCATCACTACATTCTTATAGCTCATCTAATGCTTATGACAGACATACAACGCTGACCGTTGTACGAACTGTCAAATACTTTAATCCAGTACACAAAAACACGTACTAGACTAAAGAGTACAACGCTGTACGTTGTATGTCTGTCCCAGACATAACGCTTCATTACTTGACAACTGTAGAGTTTATGCAATCCCGCATTAATGTTGTTGAGCTTGGGGCGAATAAGTGCAATAATATAATGCTTGTGGTTAATTGGGTGTTGACCTCTCTGTTTCAAGCACACAGCGATGACAAAAAAAAATTAAATTCATCATGTGTGCTTGAAAGAGAAACGAGAGCAAGCTCTAACGTTTGCATTAAAAAAAATGACAGAAATTGCCGATTGTTCATGGGTTTACCTTCACTCGCACTGACAAAACTACCCATGCAGCATCAATCATAGTAACCCATGAGTCAGCAGACAAAATTTGACAACTCTATCCGTCGAACTCTAACCGTGATGGCAAAAACAGTGAAGCAACTCCGTTCAGAAGTGTGCCCTTTCATAGAAAGGCACCCCGCCGCGTCGAAAACGGACATCGTGCGGCACTTTGTGGACGCCGGATACGCCCGTTCCGGCATCTACAACATCTTGGCACTATTAGACAACAGTCAGAGCATCGAAAGAAAGCCCGGTTCCGGACGGCCGACGACCCTGAGCGACAAGAAGCTCCAAAGGATGCTGAAGAGGAAAACCGAAGGAAAAGTGCCTAAATCGCTGCGTGCGCTTGGCCTGGAGATTGGTTCAACCGATCAAACAGTGAAAAAGTACCTGGCGAACATGAACATACATGTCAGGAAGCGGAAGTCGCGTCCACTGGTTTTGGAGCTGCAGGCAATGACGCAGCGGCAGCGGTGAATAAGATGCCGGAAGTTGCGTCGTTCATCCAGAAATACCATAAGGGCGAATACGCGGTGTTCTGGCCGGATCTGGCGTCGGCTCACTACTCGAAGCGATCGTTGGAGGAGATGGAGCAAATATCGATGTGGTATCCAAGTCGGCGAACCCGCCACAACGTCCCCCAGCTGCGTCCTATTGAGAATTTCTGGGCCAACCTGAAGCGTAAAATCTACTCCAACAATTTTGTCGCGAAATCTGAGGAGGAATTGATAAATAAAACGAAGAAAGAACTCAAAAACATTTCTACACGCATGTTTTCGTCCGACATGGCGAATGTTCCGGTTAACTGCCGGAAGGTCGTTCGTAATGGTGTAGAATGTTTTGCAAATAAGCTTAAATAATTACCTTCCATGGGAAATTTATCAAAAGCCATTATCTGTCTTTGCTTTTTTTATCAACATCCGAAAAAAGTCCATTTTTTATGGAAACGTTAATGCTACAATTGCTACCCTTTGCAAAGCGATTTTTTTAGCTTCGGTGGCTTTCCACATATTGAGAACTTTAGTGCACCGTTAAAAAGTGAAGTAGGCTGCCATTTTATGCACGTCTTGCTAGCTTTCGGATATTTTTCAAGTGCTGAAAATTTCGGAGTGTTTTAATAATTACGGTTTTTAAATTATTCAATATTTTGCTAGTAGTCTAAGTCTCGAGTGTGTTTATGCTTCTATATATTTTCTGTAAGAAGGGCAAAATATCCACCATTTAACATCTAGGAAAAATTACAACATATTGTCACCTTCATATTCATCAAGTACGAATATGAACGAATATGAATTTATACCACCGCTTTGAAAATAACAGTCGATGTAATTACGTTCAATTGCTAATTCATTCGATTTGACAGAACCAGTGAGCCAAGATTATCGGGGTACATTGACTTTAATCTGGAGCTGTCAAGTTGTTACCGGGTTGGCAGTAAAACACTTGATAAAAACAATTTATCATTTGCAAACGATGACATGGCCCAATATTCCTTTACGTTCTTTAAACTATGCTGCTTATTTGTTATTATTTTGCTTTTCCTTTTGAGTTCGCCTAACTCGATTTTCTCAGCTAAAGATTCTGTTTTATCGGTATTAGGAATTGGAATTGGAATTGAAATCTAACCGTCACGTTGGTGGTTAAGAAATAGTTTCATCATTTATTATTGACATTGAATTCTTAAACGGATTTTCAGCAATCTATAACGCGATGAGGATTATTGTCTCCAGCCAGTCGTTAATATCACCACAACCATGAAAGTCAACACAACTGTTGCCTCTTCATCATATTAACATTTGAAACCAAACGCTCCCTTTTTGGGCCACCAAATGTTTTTAAAGGGCGAACAATAGAATTTTTCTAACATCATTTCTTACTTATGACAATCCAACGTCCAATGAGAACATCACTTGAACTCTAATGTTTCGATATGTGAGTTGGCTTATCCAACATATTGGACATACTTATGCATTTAATGGTTTAGCGTAGTTTACGTCAACCGATCGTGTGTTATACACAACCCCATTGATTTTTTATTGTAAGTTGCTCCATATTAGAAGATCTCCTAATAGTCTTCGTATAACTCAAGAGGTTTCCCGAGCAAAATTGAGAAAACCGTACATACCGGCATACCGGCTCACTGAATCCTTGTTGTTGGAGGCACGAGAAAGAGAAAAAAGTCCTTTTGCGTCCATAATTTTGGCTGGTCTTCCACTACCTTGCTTGCGAGTAGTTGATGGGGATCTTTAAATTTTTTAGTCGAGGGCGCAAAATTTTCGCTTTTAGAATGTTGTACCGCATACTTTTTATCGTGATTTCTGTGCAGTTTGTAGAACTTACAACGCGCATGCGAGATGCTTATTGTTTCGACGGCATTTTAAGCAAAACTGTGCAAGCATAAACAAGCATTGTTGTTGAGCCTTAGACCCTCGAAAAAAATTCAAAAATTGTAGTTGTCACCTGTTAATAATAAAAATATTTATCATGAAAACTTACCTTGTCTTTTTTGTGTAGTGCATTATTGCTTAGTTGTTTTTTTTTTTTTTTTTTTTTTTTTTTTTTTTTTTTTAAAAATGTTAGTGTTGTAAGAATATATCTTGATATAACTAACCTTTGTAATTTGCTGTTTGCTTTCACCATTTGAACTCCTATAGATCAGTACAACTTCAATATATGTTTGCTCCCGGATCCCCAGATTTAAATCCGTTGGACTTTATTTGATGAATGATTATAAAATCAGCATCTTGGACCAGTTCCAGAAAGTCATCCACGAAATTTGGGACGCATTCTCAAGTTCATAAAACGATTTATAAAGGTGAAGAAATGGGGAGGGAGGGGCCATTACAAGAGATATGGTAGAATCGTTCTCTATGAACAGTTCATAGTTCTTTATGAACAGTCAATTAAATTACCGTACTTGCAAAATAATCAATTTGTTTTGAAGTGAATCCAGTTTCTATTCAACACCGTTTAACTGTCAAATAGCATATCCAATCCGATAATACAGATTTGTAGCTACGAAACAAGATAATGGGAGCCGCTTAAAATTGGCTTAGGTTATTATGTAAAAAGTTGAAGTTCCGTCAGTCAACCGCTAGGTGTTAGTCAAAAATTGTAAGCATTAATATGTAAAAAGATGTAAAAAAGTTAGCGTTTGGAGATAAATAAATTAAAGCATTTTTTTTAAATAAGTTATAAAAAGTTTTCCTATCAATCCTTACACTGAAAAAAATCTTTCCGTAAGAACTACCATTTTACCCGACTATGCCTATGTTCAAAACTATCATGAGATTTCAGTCAAATTTACTACGTTTATGGTACAGCCTTCAACATTTGTAGTATATTTGACAGACAGACATCATGGTAATATGGTAATATTTAACAGACCTCACAGTAAAATTGTTGGTGTTTGCGCTAAATTCAACCCTACGAAATGGTAGTTCCTATAACTGGAAGTTTTTGTTGCCGTGTACGATTCGACCGAGCCTTGCCATCGGTTAAATTCTTCTTCTTTAGCATTTCAAGCTTATTGCTTTCACAATTAGTTTATTGCTTGCTCTCAACTAAGTGTTCTTAATGCCATTCCATAGTTATTAATTGAGAGCTTTCGATGCCAAGTACCATTTTTGCATTAGTATGATTGTGTGGCAAGTACAATCATACGTTATGCAAAGGAAGTCGAGAAATTTTCCTTTACGAAAAATCGCTAGACCAGACAGGGAATCGAACCCAGCCACCACCAGCATGGTGTTGCTTTGTAGCTGCGCCTTTACCGACTGAGCTAAGGGAGGAACCGGGTTAAATAACCTGTTCAAATAGTAATTTTGAACAAAAGGATTGTGCAAAGTACGAAAAGAAAGACAACATGTTGGGAATATAAAACCAAATTGCAGATCCCGAACTAGATTTGAACTTCAACCCTGATATAGTGTTGTTGATACAGATAGAAAAATTGAACGAATTGTTTCCTCTGGGATTTGATATTCAGTCCAGATATTCTATATATCGCCCGTTTGTCAAATAGATACATATAACGCCCGTTTGTCAAATAGATAATATTACACGTCTCAGCATACATTTTTTCTACTAAACTATTCTGTATTAAGAATTAAACGGGTACCCTTTGGTACCCAACGTTGAAAAACTTCAGGATTACTTTTTCATAAGATAATCTTAGCAAAAACAATCGATTTGAGATGCCACCAGGACCCGCCAATATATATATTTTTAGTTTGTTGAATATTACGTCACATGCAGAAATATGAATTGGCTTATAACCTGTACTTTTTCAAACTGAGGTTTTACTAGGTATCCTTCAGTACCGAACGCTGAAAATTTCAGTAATACTAGATCATAAGATAATCTTTCAAATACAATCTGTTTTAGACCCCGTAAGGACCCGCCCACCCTTTTTGAGGTGGTTGATTATGACGTCACACAGACACTTGAATAACTATATATTAAAATGTGGTCACCAGAGAGCATTGCTATATTCAGCAAAAAATGTGTATTTTAATAATTCCTACAATTTCTTAGAACATATTGAAATTGTCAAATTTGAACAAAGTACTAATTATTTCAAAAAACAGGTTTTAAGGTAGTGCTGAATGAAAACCAATTATATCTCTTTAACGTTTGGCTCTGAAAACTTAGTGTCTTTAGCAAATTTTCTTAAAATTAGTCGTTCTACAACTTTGTCGACAACAATAACCCGTTATCTCGTAGCTGGAAAAAGTTAGAATTGGAAAGTGTACCACTTTCACTTTTTTAAAAAACACTATTTTAAAAAAAAACTTTTCGAACGTATTAGCAGAACTATTGTGTTTGGGAAACCAGGAGGAATTTAAAATTAACACTTCATATGATCACTTTAACAAAAATAAAATTAAACTATTGAAGCACTTTTTCAAAATTATCACTAGTAAACGCGAGCAAATTCCTTCAAATTCCACTATAGGAAGCTTCTCTTTTGACAGATAGGCCTATTTCGTCTGCGACTTACAGACTTCTTCAGTGTCAAGAAGTCTGTAAGTCGCAGACGAAATAGGCCTATCTGTCAAAAGAGAAGCTTCCTATAGTGGAATTTAAAGGAATTTGCTCGCGTTTACTAGTGATAATTTTGAAAAAGTGCTTCAATATTTTATTTTTATTTTTGTTAAAGTGATCATATGAAGTGTTAATTTTAAATTCTCCTAGTTTCCTAATAATACTCGACGTAGGGTATGTGTCCCTTGACTCAGCCTAATATGCAACAATCGATTACATTATTTGTTATAACTCATAGTATTTTTGATTTGGAAGTAATGGTTAACTAGTTATACACTTGTCTAGATATATTAAATATTACATTTGGTAGTATATATAACGAAATTTTACACAACTCATTTTATAAAGTCCGCAACTTTCGAAGAATATAGATGTAATGTCGGTCTATATTCACCAAATTGGGTCTATTTATGAATTAGAAAACTTCGTCACAACCGATAGATTTGTTATTAAATGTTAAATACACACGGGTTTTTTATTACTTTATTTTGCCTATTAGTGTATTTCACGAAGAGTATGCCATAACAATCCCAGAAAACCGACGCCAAAATTTTTCCGATCCATTGAGCCTCCCTAGTCAAGTTTGGAACACTCGTGCTGGCTAAGTCCATTGCCGGGAACTCCTTCTGTTCGCTGGTGTGTAATACTGGATCCAGGTTTCACCAACAGTTACCAATTGACGCAGAAAGTCATTTCGATTCCGCATCATCAAGTCGAAACACTGCCACGAAGTACTCTCGCGTTCATGTTTTTGGTCAGGAGTGAGCATGCGTGGCTTCCAGCGGCAGGATAACTTTTTCATATGCAGAATCTCGCCCAAAATATGGCGTGTGCGCTCAGTACTTCCATCTTTGTGGCATCTGCTAGCTCACGCACCTTCACTTTCCAGTCAGCCAACATCATTTCATGATTTTTTTTGACATTGTCCTCTGTAACCGCATCGGAGGGCCTGCCGCTGCGGACGAGCTCAATGATGGAGTTGCGGCCACCACGAAACTCTCGAAACCAATATTCAACCCATAATACTTATCCAACTTTTCTTTTGATTCCTTCGCCGTTTTTGAGTCTTAAAAAAAAAATGTTTTATGAAAAAACGAAAATCGTCTTCATCCAGATTGAACATGGTGCCAAACACGTCAACAACAATCAGCTGTCAAAACAAAACTATGGGCAGTATCGCACTGACATTTGGCGTGTTTGCCTAAATATGAACGGACTACATGCACAATCTTTTATGCAGTAGCATCGCATTTTTGGCAGTCAAGGAGGTTAATTTTGACCGCACCTAGTAAAAGACAACCGGTCAATGGACTAACGGAATCAGTGTTTTGTATATGCTAAACTTCGTCTGATCGAAGAATCCTTAAAAATCCTAAGTATGCACTGTTTAGTTTCCGCCATAATGCGTCTTTGAATCTGTCCACTGGTGTCATTGTCAGTAATCACAAATGAGCCTAGAGACACGAGTTTGTCAACCACCATTTCCTCACCATCGATCTCAACCTGTCCCGTGTATATATCCACTCTACAGAAAAAAAAACAATAAACTCCACGACCTTGCCGTAAACTTCTTCACTATATTAAAGAACTAGAGAGTGTCCCAGAAATTTTTACAACGCTCATCACATGATTCATCGATGCCGTGACCAATCGTATCGATTTATCTGCAAATCCATAGCTGACATAGACCGGTCTCGAATTCACGGCATTTCTAATATTAAATTTTGCCAAATCTTGATAATCTTCAACGTGAGCATCCATGAATCCTGCTTGTTATTGCCGTACGAACTCTTTTCTTATTGGTGATAGACGCTGACATAGAATTTATGAGAGTAACTTGGAGTTGGCGCTCATTAGAGGTGATCGAACGACTATAGCAGCATAATAACTTGCTTGCAGTTTCATGAGGTTTTATAACTATAGTTCTTGTCAGCGTCATCGTGGTCTTTGCGGATTATTTACAATCCCTATTTACTTCTGTATTATTTGCAACGTTTAATTTTAAGGGCATCATATTAGGCCTGCACCCACCACCGGTTTCTAATCATTTATATGGATACTCGTACCCCAGTCGGTACCATCTGGAGGTAGGGATAGAAGTTAAAAATAAACTCTAAAATGAAATCGATTATTTTTTTTTTCTTTCTCGCACATTCTACAGCGTATCATTTCGATATTGCCACACTTGCCGCTCAGCTTGAAACAAATATGAAAATGAAACACATTAAGAAAAAAGCGTTTGCCTTTTATTTTTGCAATTTTGAAATTTACCAGTGTAAAGACTGTTCGAGTCGAAGCAGTCTCAAAATGCCCTTTCAATTACGATCATTGAAACTGTAACCTGCCCTATCCAGCTGATATATTTACGTGTGGCACCTTCGTCAATACATTATTTTATAAATAATTATGTGATTAAATGAAAATTTAAATATAAAACGTGTTATAATCACGTGTTGTCGTGAGATAAAATGGTATAAACATACAAATCAGTTTAAATTAAAATTTTTGTGAAGGCTCTTCATCAACACGATGAAAACTAAAATAATCATGGCAACCACACTTTCGTTCGTCAACATCAATGAGATTCGTTAGAAACAAGAACAAAGCGATAACAGCAATTTAATATCTTTGTAATCACATTACAAAGTGCAATTTGGAACTGTTCATAAAAGAAGGCAATACAAAATACATAATTGGAATTCCTTAACGATTCTTAAAAAAATAAAACCCCAAGTCAAATATCATTTCGGATATGTATGATGTATGATATGTACTACCACCCATTGTAGCACGGAAACTAAGTCCGACAGCCAATGGGCTCTCCTCTCTGTTAGTAATAAGTGCAAAAGTCTGCCACAGATTCCGTTGCAGCTTATTGTATTCAAGCCACTAGATACTTCTATAGCATAAGAGGAGAAGGAAAAGATAAAATAATAATTGGACATATAAGACATAATAAATAAAAGTACACAAAACCCTTTAGGTACAAATTATAAAATTATGTTTTTTAATATATGAAAACACATGTTCTAAAATGATGATGATAAAGATGAATGGTAAAGGTAATGAATAAACAATTTCATATAAAATAATATATTTAGCGCGGGCATATTAAAATATGAACTGAAAATTACATGCTTGCTGACTGCTGTTTTGTTACAATTGAAGACAAACTTGCGCATCCATTATGAACCAGAGCATTTAGACAATGTATGACAGCCATGAAAAATAAAAAATTACAAGGTACAGCCCAGTCCCCATCGAGCTCTCATGCCGTGCGGTTCTATTTTCTTTTGCTGAAGGAAGTATTTTTGCTACCTAAAGCTATAACAAAATCAAACAGCACTTTTCAGTGCTTAACATTACCTGCACATTTTTTATTTTTTTGCCCTTGTTCCTTTTCGATCCTTGTCTGGACCCTACGCGAGGTAATCCGACTTGGATATCGATTTGGAAAATTCCTCTTTGACCCTTCGGATTCTTGTAGAATCTGCTTGGAAGTTGATTAGGAGAAAACGTAGAAATTCTAATCATTTTGGAGAAAATGGCGCCTAAACGCAAAAGAAAGGGACAATCTCTGGATTCCCCTTCTACTAATATTGATTTGAGCAATCAATTCGATATTCTTACTGATGATGAGAATGATCCATCAGTCAGGCAAAAATCTTCGAAGCATTCCCGAATTAATGCAGGGAAAGAAAAGGTTCCACTTATTGTGGTAACAACATCTGATTTTCATGGGCTCCGTAAGGAACTCACGAATTTCATTAAAGATTTTAAATTTTCCTTTCAAATTGGTCGTCGGGGTGAATGCCGTGTATTGGCTGAAACCTTGATCGGATTTAAACTTCTCGTGGAGTATCTTGCTCAAAGAGGCATCAAATTCTTTACACATGACACCAAAACTGAACGTCTGTTCAAGGTGGTCTTAAAAGGTCTAGCCAGTGGTGAATCCCTGGATGAGATCAAACAAGAAATTATTAAATTGCTTGGAGTTACACCAGTTCAAGTGATAAAGATGAAAAAGAAATCCCAACCTGGCGATTCTCGCAATGGGATTTCAAACGATTTTTATTTAGTTCATTTTAAATCAAATGAACTGAATAAATCAAGGCATTGGAAAAAGCTAGCCTTATGCTCCATGTCAGAGTGAAGTGGGAACACTTCAGGAAGACTGGAGGAAATTCTCAACACCTCACCCAGTGCCGTAAATGCCAGGGATGGGGTCACGGGACAAAAAATTGTCACATGGATGCCAAATGCATGCATTGTGGCGATTCCTCTCACGCCAAGGACAACTGTCCTGTGAAGGATCCCAAAAATCTTAAATGTGCGAATTGTGGTGGAAACCACAAATCCAATTTTTGGGAATGCAAGACTCGCAAAGCGATCTTGAATTCTCGTGCTAAGCATCAGGTAGGGACCGCTTCACGTTCCCGACCAGGTAATTATTCCTCGGCTGTTAACAACGGTCATCGAGGAGGAAATCCAACATTCGTACCGGAAGGTACGAACAATGCCCAACCGTCAAATTTTCCACTGCTATCTACTGTTAACAATGGTCAGCGAAGTACAAATGTACCCGTAAGTACACACAGAGCACAAGTTTTCAATGCTCAATTCTTACCTGCTGGTAGCAATGTACAGCTAGGTAATGGAGCTTCCTACGCTGCCGTTACAGCCGGTAGAAACCAAAATTCTACCAGAAATGTTGAAGATTTTGACTTAGGTAGCATAACCGCTCCAAAAATGGATTTTTACAGAAATCATTAATCGATATGATTAATGGAATGTTAAACACAAACTCCATGTTTGATGCAATTCAAACTGGTATAAAATTTGCAAACAATATTGTCATGACCCTGAAATTCAGCAATGGGTATTAAGACACTGAATATTTTAAATTGGAATGCTCGATCTCTTAAAAATAATGAAGACGAGCTGTTTAACTTTTTACGAGTTCATAACGTGCATATTGCCGTTGTAACTGAAACTTTTCTTAAACCAGGTGATAAAATAAAAAGGGATCCTAATTATTTCGTACACCGCAATGATCGTCTTGAAAGTCCAGGTGGTGGCGTTGCCATAATTGTTCATAGGCGTATCAAACATCAAATTCTTTCTTCATTTGATACCAAAGTTTTTAAAACTTTGGGGGTTTCTGTTGAAACAAAATTTGGTCAACTTACACTATTAGCTGCCTATTTACCATTCCAATGCGTAGGTCAGCAAAAGAATCTTCTCAAGGGTGACCTACAGAAGATTACCCGTAATAGGTCAAAATTCTTCATTATTGGTGATTTTAATGCAAATCACCGATCGTGGAATAATGCTCAAAGTAAATCCAATGGTAATATACTATTTGATAATTGTTCTGCGGGTTATTACACTATCCAATACCCAAACAGCCCAACTTGCTTTTCTTCTGCCAGAAATCCCTCAACTATTGATTTGGTCTTAACTGATTCATGTCAACTTTGTAGTCAATTGGTTACCCATGCTGACTTCGGTTCGGATCACCTTCCAGTACCTTTTGAAATATCTCAAGAAATAATTTCTAATCCCAACAGTTCTACTTTCAATTATCATAGAGCTGATTGGAACCAATATCAAACATTCATGGAATATAACTTTGATCCTAATATTCCTTTGGAAACTAAAAATGATATCGATAATGCTCTTGACTCTCTGACTACTTCCATAGTTGAAGCAAGAGCTGTCTCAGTTCCAAAATGCGAGGTAAAGTTCAATACAATTATAATAGACGACGAAACGTTTCTCTGCCCTGAGGAACAAACAATTTGAAAATAATGTGTCAAAATTAGAGCCGAGTTCCAAACCTTTTTGGAAACTCTCCAAAATTTTAAAGAAACCTCAAAAGCCTATTCCAGCGCTCAAAGAAGGTGATAAAATATTGCTAACAAATGTGGAAAAAGCTCAAAAACTTGCTGAGCAGTTTGAGAGTTCCCATAATTTCAGTTTGGGTCTTACTAGTCCTATTGAGAATCAGGTTGCTCTTGATTATCTGAATATTTCCTCATGGGAAAATATTTTTGATGAATCCTGGGGTACTGATTTGGATGAAGTAAAAACTATAACTAAAAAGTTAAAAAATATGAAGGCTCCAGGTGATGATGGAATTTTCTATATACTCTTAAAAAACTCCCAGTGAGTACCTTGTCTTTCATGGTAAAATTATTTAATAAATGTTTTCATTTGTCATACTTTCCTGGCAAATGGAAAAAATGCCAAAGTTGTACCAATTTTGAAGCCCGAGAAAGATCCAGCTGAAGCTTCTAGCTACAGACCAATAAGTTTACTTCCTTCAATAAGTAAACTTTTTGAAAAGATAATTTTGAATAGAATGATGCTTCACATCAATACAAACTCAATATTTGCAGATGAGCAATTTGGATCTCGCCATGTCCATTCAACTACTCATCAACTTTTGAGAGTTACTAATTTAATTCGTTCAAACAAATCTGAAGGCTGCTCAACTGGAGTTGCTCTTCTAGACATAGAAAAAGCATTCGACAGTGTTTGGCATGAAGGTTTGATTGCTAAATTGAAAAACTTTAATTTTCCGCTCTATATTATAAAATTAATTCAAAATTATTTAACTGACAGAACTCTGCAGGTAAATTATCAGAATTCCAAATCTGATCGACTACCTGTTAGAGCTGGAGTTCTTCAGGGTAGCATTCTTGGGCCGATACTATAGAACATTTTTACTACCGACCTCCCTGATTTGCCTCAGGGGTCAGAAATCCTTGTTTGCTGATGACACAGGCATCTCCCTTAAAGGAAGAAATCTTCGTGTCATTTGCAGGAGACTGCAGACAAGTTTGGACATTTTCTCTTCTTATTTACAGAAATGGAAGATTTCTCCCAACGCTTCCAAAACTCAACTAATAATATTCCCACATAAACCTAGAGCTTCTTTTTTGAAACCTAGTAGTAGTCACATCGTTACTATGAGCGGTGTTCCAATTTCCTGGTCAAGTGAAGTGAAATACCTTGGTCTATTACTTGATCAAAAATTAAATTTTAAAAATCACATTGAAGGCATTCAAGCCAAATGTAATAAATATATAAAATGTTTACATCCTCTTATAAACAGAAAATCCAAACTTTGTCTGAAGAACAAACTACTAATATTTAAACAAATTTTTAGACCGGCCATGCTTTATGCTGTTCCAATATGGTCTAGTTGTTGTGCTACCAGGAAAAAAATACTTCAAAGGATTCAGAACAAAGTTCTGAAGATGATTTTGAAGCTGCCGTCTTGGTACAGTACTAACGAAGTACATAGAATTTCGAATCTTGAGACTTTAGAACAAATGTCCAACAAAATAATTAATAATTTCAGACAAAAACCGTTGCAATCTTCTATTGCAATGATTAATTCCCTTTATGCTTAGTTAAGATTAATTTTAGTTTGTTTTTAGTTTTAAGATTATTATTGTTATACTGACACGCAGGAATAAAAACCTGTTTAAAATACTGAACTGCTAAGGCATGAACAATGTAAACAAAATCAGATACATATTAAACAAATAAAGAGTACAAAAAAAAAAAAAAAAAAAAAAAACAAGGTACAGCCTAATGGGGTTGTACACAAAGGTGACGTAGGACTACGCAGCAATCCAATTCCCATACACTTTCCAGAGACGTCAGGGCCATCCGCCAATTGATTTAATTCAGCAAGGAAGCTACGCTTTCAATCCGCTCGAAAATGTCATTGACGAAGCTGTTCGTAATGATTATCGCTTTGGAGGAAACGACAGTATCGGGTTAAAATGCTTCAGTACCCGGTAGATGTGGTGCTATACGTTTTCTTCTTCCGAACTTTTCTGCTGGAACTGTTTGCCTTCCGAGATGGTGGAGCGAGAATGCACCATAAGAGCACATCCTGTTTATATGATCGACCACCTGGAGAAAATTATGCTTATTGCGTTGTAGATGGTTTTGGTCTGTTTGGGAATTCAAAGTCTATTATTGCCGATAGACGTCTAGGTCGAAGTGCTAATGGTACTTTAGATCAGCATTAGGAAGTAAATATGTAAGAAAATTCTATTGTACACTCTTTAGAAAGCATTTGGTGGCCCTTTATACGGCCCCGGTTGTTGATTGTTCAACGCGCTTTGCCATTTACTCTGGAACGCAGCGTTTAAAGCAATGCCATGTTCAGCCGGGGTGCGGTAATGGAAATTTTAAACAGCACAAGAGAAAAATTCAAGCAAACAAACTCTTCAGTTGGCAAACTGATTTGGTCGTCCTTAAAAGGACGGATTTAGTTGACGGGCGAGAAACATGGTTCGCGATTGAACTTAGGCTATCTTCTTGGTATTCTTGGTTCAGTTCCTCGTCGTTGCGGGTGGCCATCTGCAGGTGACGTGGGATGATTCTTGTCTCGTTGTCACGGGCGGCTGTTTCCCGCCAACTCGTAGGCTTCAGCAGCCATGTTTCTCGCAGCGAGGTTGACGAGGGCATCCGCGCCAACAGTCAACTGCACCAACACCTCTCTAGGCAACGACTGCTCGCCAGTGCACCGTCCAGGTTCTCTCCGATTATACCTTGCATTTGGTATTTACTCTGAAAAATCGACATTATAAGACATTATCTTGTATTAACGTTATTTTTAACAGCTTTATGTTAAAAATCAATCAATTTTAATATTAAAATAGATGCGTAGAAATATTCCAGATAGATTGGTGCTAATATTTTGAAAATCGGTCATGAAATGAATTAGTTATTAACGTTCAAAAGCAAAGCATATTTCGTGACGCTCCAAATTCTCTAACCCGCAACGTGTATCCCTGTATTGAAAACAAAGACGTAGTCCTACGTCAAAATGAATTTTTAATTTTTAATTATTTTACAATACCTGATGATATGATAATATATGTACGTTCATAACATAACAACAAAAATAGATAAAAAATATATTTGGTCTCTATTTCCCGTAATGTCCTTACATGTTATCTGGATGGATCTAAGGAAAGAATGATCTCAAAGCGCGCTGCAACCAGCGGGTGGATAGTCAAGAAAACGAATATTTTTTTTGGCTCAGGAGGTACTAGCACACCGGTCCCAAGCTCGGTCCCAAGCTTAATGATTCGCCCCTAAGACCGTAACACACACCAATACACTCTCGAATATTCTGTCAAAATAGCATAGCGAATCAAAACAAAAACAAAGATACTTGTACCAAACGGTAATAAAAAGCGCAAGAATGCATGGCAAGGTGCAGACTGCAAGGTGTACTTCGGAACTAGGGGTTCTACAACAGTGAACCAATTTTAAATCACGAGTTGCACATTGATTGTTGCTGCAACTACGATCATAATGTGAATAGTAAAATTTTCGATGTGACCTCCAGGCACACGATCCTCTGTAGCAGGTAATGTGATATTTGGACTAAAAATATTTTCAGTAAGATTACAGTCCATTAAACACAAGATCGCATATTATAACGGATATTAGTGTAACGTGGAGGCGACATGCGTACATTTAACAAGGAGTTAAATGAACGAATGAACCTATATCGCCTCCACGTTGTACTCCTATGCGCTATCATATGCGATTCTGTGTTGACTGGGAGTACTTAAAGCTGTAATTAATGCAATAAAATTTTGCCTGTTTAAAGTTTATTGCGTGACCCTCGGATTTTTCTAATATAAACTTCCGAACTTTCGAACCGATTTGGCTCGAATTTGATCCAGAGACTCAGCCATGAGGCTTTATGATGCGGGAAGGTATTTTTTTTTTCGTTCATCTAGCAGAGCAGAACAACAAATATGTACTCTCTGTAGCTGAAGCGGAAATGAAGAGGCGATCAGCGAATTAGCAACGGATTGTGCTTAGATGCGATTTAAATAATTTTCAAAAACAGGTCTGGTGTAGAATCTGAGATTTACACACAAAAATGGTAAGATGGTGGCAGCCATAGTGATTCCCGGCCAAGTTTTCGTAAGATAAAAATGTTAAAACTAGATATTTGGATTTAGTTTTTGCTTTATTCTTTGAAACCCGATAGGATTGTCGCAGGACTACGTAGCAATGTGTAATGAATGTTATTATTGTTATTATTTTTAATGAACCTGTATTAGAATAGATGCGACATTTATCGATTGGAACAAGCGAAGCCTTGCCAAAAATCAGTGGGGTTGTGTATAATTAGCACACGACCTGTTGATGTAGACTTTGTTTAATCGTTTGTTGCATTGTCTGGTTCAACATGTAAGATTAGTTTACTTTGTTTTGTAGAGCATCATTGCAACGCAGGTGCTGTTGGATCGGATAGATAAGTAAGTATGTTAGAAAATTCTATTGTACACTCTTTCGAATGCACTTGGTGGCCCTGAAAAGGGTCGTTTGGTTTGAATCATGAGACGGCCACGGTTGTATTTGCTACGATGGTTGAGAGGGTCACTATCTTATGGCGTGAATGATAGTTGACGATCTGTTAGCAATATGAATTTTATCTACAAAGACATAACCCCTGTTCACGTTGAATTTGGGACACTTTTCTTTCTGTGTACATTTTGAATTATGTCACGAATCACTGTAACGTTTCACTTATATGACAGCTGAAACTTTCTACTTTATTTCGTGGTACAACATGTTAACATTCTTATTAAATTCAGTAAAATGGCGTCTAATCAAGTGGAAGTGCACAAACGCATTTTGTACGAACGGCAGAAAAATCTGAATTTTTCGGTACGCGATCTAGCCAAGAAACTAAAACTACCGATAAGTACCGTGTTTTGTGTCTGCAAATCATTTGACCAGCGCTTGACTGTGGAACGGAAGGTTGGAAGTAGAATAAATCAAAAAGTATGCTCCCGACAAATGGACAAGAAGGTGGTAGCCATTATTGAGATGAATCCCAATCTTTCTGTGCGAAAGTTGGGAAATCAAAATCATGGCTCGCAAAGTTGGGAAGTCAAAATCATACGTGCAAAAAGTGAAGCAGAGGAGAGGACTGAAGGCGTACAAAGTGAAAAGGGTGGCCAACCGTGATGACAAGCAAAATTTCACTGCAAAACGTCATGCTAAGGAGCGTTACACCAATTTTTTGCAAACATTTTCTTGTATCATAATGGAAATGTCTGCAAAAGCGGTTGCTACCGTTTATCAGAAGTTACGACTCTCCAGCTCTGTTTTGGCCTGATTTGGCCTCTTGTCACTATGCGAAATCCGTCCTGGAATGGCATAAGCTAAAAGAGGTCAAATACGTGCCAAAAACAGCCAACCCACCTAACTGTCTTGAACTTCGCCCAATAGTACTGGGTTCTAGTTATGCGGAAACTCTTCGAAACTGAAAAAAAGCAAATCTAGGGTTTTTTTTTTCATTAGGGCGCATCTAACATTGAGAGACTCTCTTTGACTACTTTCTCTTTCATTCATATTCCAATCACCTTTACGTTTTTCATTCTACTATTTATAGAGTATGCTAGCCAGCTCTGTTGTGTTTCGATCTGTACTAAAGAATGCCTCGAAAGTTTTATAATGGCGCTGTAATGAATGAAAGAGAGTGAGCCCGGAGAGAATTTCTCAACGTTAGATTCGCCATAGTGAAAAAAAAACCCGAGAAATGGTACCGATGATTTCAAGAGAAGACGGAGAATCGTCACGACGGCTGTATCTGAGGATACCGTACGGTAAATGATGGCGGGTGTACCACAAAAGAGACCGAGAATTTTTCAAAAAAGGGCACAAACATAAATAACACGTGCGCGAAATGTATATAAAACTATAATAGCGCGATAAAAAAACGGGGTTGGGGGAATTAGGGGACAATTGGTTTTCTGCTATTAAGTTGGGGGACAAACAATGAGGACGGGCGGGTCATGGACGAGTATTGGGCGGGAAGAAATCCAGCCGGCGGATATATATTAATATATATATATATATATATATATATATATATATATATATATATATATATATATATATATATATATATATATATATATATATATATATATATATATATATATATATATATATATATATATATATATATATATATATATATATATATATATATATATATATATATATATATATATATATATATATATATATATATATATATATATATATATATATATATATATATATATATATATATATATATATATATATATATATATATATATATATATATATATATATATATATATATATACAGCAATTCCATGAAAAAAAGTTATACGATCTCTCAGAATTTTATAATATTCGGTAGGATTGTTCAACATCGAAAAATATTAGACCCGTATTTTTTTATTTCGTTATTAGACTGGACCTTTCTGCGTTAGACTGGTCCAAAAAATCGTGATTTTTCAAAATCTTCAATTTTCAAAAATTTATAACTCCTAAACCGTTTTACCGATTTTAGTCATTTTTGGCCATTGTATTGGTATTTTTTTGAATTTTCAAGCAAAAATACGAAACCTTTGAATATATCAATTTTTGTATGAAAAAAATACAAAACAAATAGTTTTTCTTGAATTTGACTGCGAGGGGCCTCAACGACTCCTTGTTTTAGTATTTTTAAATGAAAGAGCATTCAATTTTACATAACATATCAAAAAATTGGAGATGTTCTGCGTGTCGTTTTGGAGATACAATTTTTTAAAAAATAAATCATTACTCTTCATTTTATACATCACCCGCCTGTAGAAACGATGAAGATGCATGGTAGATTACCATGCGTCTCCATCCAATCAAACCTATGACTAATGAAATCTATGAGTAGGTCACAGAATGTCAAGTAAATATTATATAATAAATAATATTTACTTGACATAATTATATAATATTATAGCAACTAAGACTAATGAGACTTTAGGTAGATATTGACAATTTGATTACCTAACATTCTTTTCGTTACACAGAGGGGCATTGGTATTATTATTTAAAAGAAGAACCGTTGATACGTATTGACTACCTACTGTAGATGTAGAATGTTTATCGACCTGTGAGATTGAATTGAATTGTTTCTCGGCTGTAGCGATCAGGTCTACTCGCTGACGGGAGGGAGTAGAGTGGAATTTCTAAAGCGGAGAAGCAGCAGAGTGAACAACATCTCTTTCATTTCATACTCGTCGCTCGCTTGCGTTATCTGTTATTCTGTTGCTTTCTCGCTTTAGAAATTCCGCTCTACTCGCTCCCGTCTGCAAATAGACCTGATCGCTATAGCCGAGAAACAATTCAATACCTATTGTAGTCTAGGCTGCAGTTCACTTCACTTGATCGTAGGTACAATATAAACATCATATAAAACACGGAAATTTATGTAAGAAGTTACCAGTTGAAAACAAAGTATCATATCAGAACAGTTATATCAAAGAATATCGTAAAATGAAACGTAAGTGTTCAATTTGTAGTGTTTGGGTGTTGAGTTCGTGTTCCAGAAAAATCAACGCAAAATTGTACGACCATGCTGTGGAAAAAAAGGTTAAAATTGATGAGAGTAGCTCTTTCATTTGTCAAAGTTGCTACAAGAAATTGTATAAGCACATTGATACCATGACCGAAGAACCCATTACAGGACCATCCAGTATAGGCACTACAGGTATGTTATATAAAAGTTCATATAATTCTGTTTTAATTTGAATTCTTCTCTTGCAATTGTTACTGGAACATTTTTATTTTTACATTCTTTTAGAATCGTGCGAAGCAACCAGTCACGAAACAATTGCCCTTGCAGGACCGTCCGGCATTGTTCCTCTTCCCTACCAAAGTAAATAATAAAATAGAAATTATTTGCATGATTTCCAATCAATCAATTTTTAATCAATAATTTGTTATATTTATTTACAGGCTCATTGGAAACAACCAGCTATGAATCGATCGGTACCACCAATAACACGTTTTTGTCTGACGATAATGAAATGCTAACACAGCTTAAGGATAAATTTAAGGAAACAAAAGATAGCAATGAGCGGTATAGGATTTTAACCACACTGCCCAAAAGTTGGTCTACATATAGGATTATGCAAGAGTTTGATGTTTCCCAATATATGGCCAACCAAGTGAAAGTATTACAACAACAGGAGGGAATAATGTCAGTGCCTAAAAAGAGGATTAGTAGAGCTTCGTTAGGAGAGGAAACGCTAATGCGTGTTCGTAATTTTTATAATAGCGACGATATAAGTCGTGTGTGCCCGGGAAAAAGGGATTATTTGATATCCAACAATGAAGAAGGTAGGATCTACATACAAAGAAGGTTAGTTTTATGCAATTTGCAAGAGGCGTACTCCATATTTAAAAATACTCATCCTGATATTAAGATTGGATTTTCGATGTTCGCCAGTAACCGTCCAAAACACTGCATTTTGGCA
Organism: Aedes koreicus; assembly: GCA_024533555.2. Taxonomy (NCBI): domain Eukaryota; kingdom Metazoa; phylum Arthropoda; class Insecta; order Diptera; family Culicidae; genus Aedes; species Aedes koreicus. Next base: position 104,744 of record JAHHFK020003818.1, read on the forward strand.
GGAACAAGTGGCACGCATACGGTGTGCGTTTGCATTTACCACCAAAACGTTAAATTGATTTTTAAAACACTCCAAAGTAAACAATTACTTCCAGATGGTGTTCAGTCCTACCATGATATGTTTTCAAAAATAATTTGTCAAAATCCAAATGAGCATTGCTGGCAGCAATGTTGCGAAAATTGTCCGGGAATGCAAATTTTAGCGGTAGAACTTATGACCATTCTTAATAACGGTCACGTTGAATCATTACAATTTAAACAATGGCGTCAAGCAGAAAGATGCAGTTTGGACTTAGTTGAAATGGACACACAAGAATTTATTGATACTTTTTTAGAAAAATTACTCAATTTATTGCCACATAACTTTACAGCTGAGCGACAGGCAAACTATTTAAAACACGTGAAAAACAATTTAAAAGCTACTGAGTGTATCATAATCTGTGATTTTTCGGAGAATTATTCATTCGTTGTGCAGGATGCAGTTCAAGGCTTTCATTGGGCAAACGCTCAATGTACTATTCACCCTTGTGCTATTTATTTTAAAGATGAAGAATCAAATGATTTGAAGTTTACCAGTTTTATTGCAATTGCTGATTTCACTAAACATAATCATGTCGCAGTGCGTCTTTTTTTGACTCAATGCATAGCGTTCATAAAAAGTAAGTTATCAGGTTTAGAGAAAATTTATTTCTTCTCAGATGGATCTGGAAGCCAATACAAAAATAAAATGACCGCTTTTAATTTGTGCAACATGCAAAAAGATTTTGGCATAGATGCCGAGTGGAATTTTTTCGCTACTTGTCATGGAAAGGGCCCTTGTGATGCTTTGGGAGGCGTATTGAAACGAAATGCTGCGAAAGCCAGTTTGCAAGATCATCACATAACAACGGCCGAAGAACTTTATTCATGGGCTATTTCTAAGCCAGACTCGAAAATACACTATCAATTTTTTTCGGAATCCGACTATAATAAAATGGAAAGAAAATTAAAAAATCGTTACACACGTGTGAAGCAAATTTCAGGGACTCAGTCATTCCATAGTTTTAAGCCTCAAAACGAAGAGTATATTATTGTGAAACAAAATTCATTTTCAACGGAAGAAAAATGTATAAAATTGTTATGAAAAAACTTAATAAATAAAAATAAATGTATAAAAGTGTTTTTCTTATTTTTTAACATGTTCATCATGTCGCGCGGCTTTAAAGTGTTTTTTTCTTGGAACTTACACTAAGCAAACATATTTGAAATTTTAAAGCCTTATTTATTTGAAAAGGTAATCGTCAAAAAATAGCAATTGGTCTGTGTGGTTAACGGAAAGCCTTAAAGACTGATTCGAATGTTATACTAAGTTTGTAAGTAACTCATAGATTTCATTAGTCATAGGTTTGATTGGATGGAGACGCATGGTAATCTACCATGCATCTTCATCGTTTCTACAGGCGGGTGATGTATAAAATGAAGAGTAATGATTTATTATTTAAAAAATTGTATCTCCAAAACGACACGCAGAACATCTCCAATTTTTTGATATGTTATGTAAAATTGAATGCTCTTTCATTTAAAAATACTAAAACAAGGAGTCGTTCAGGCCCCTCGCAGTCAAATTCAAGAAAAACTATTTGTTTTGTATTTTTTTCATACAAAAATTGATATATTCAAAGGTTTCGTATTTTTGCTTGGAAATTCAAAAAAATACCAATACAATGGCCAAAAATGACTAAAATCGGTTAAACGGTTTAGGAGTTATAAATTTTTGAAAATTGAAGATTTTGAAAAATCACGATTTTTTGGACCAGTCTAACGCAGAAAGGTCCAGTCTAATAACGAAATAAAAAAATACGGGTCTAATATTTTTCGATGTTGAACAATCCTACCGAATATTATAAAATTCTGAGAGATCGTATAACTTTTTTTCATGGAATTGCTGTATAGATAGATAGACTAGCTGAACCCGGTGCGTGCGCTGCTACGCTTGCAACTAAATGAGAGAAAATTTAATATAACTGGCACGTTAATGGTTTTTTTTTTTTCGAAATGATTTTTTTTTTCTTGAATAAGCAGGGGTTCAAACTTTTATCAAAACATGCTTTTTACCCGAGAAATACACGTTTTGTGTTTAAGTAACCTGGACAGTTCTCATTTTAGGAAAAAAATTGTGTTTCATTTGTATGGGAGCCCTCCCTTCCAGAGGGGGGTGGTTTCTCAAACGACCATACAATCATTGCCTTCAAAACCCCCCACATGCCAAATTTGGTTCCATTTGCTTGGTTAGTTCTCGGGTTATGATGAAATTTGCTTTTTATTTGTATGGGAGCCCCCCCCCCCCCCGTCAAAATGGGGAGGGGTATTGAACTGGCATAGAAACATTTCTTGCCTCCAAAAACCTCAACATGCCAAATGCCAATTTGGTTTCATTTGCTTCATTGCCTCTCGAGTTATGCTAAAAATTATGTTTCATTTTTATGAGAGTCTCCCCTTCTAGAAGGCGGAGGGGTCTCAAACCACATTAGAAACATTTATTTCTCTCAAAAACCTCCACATGCCAAATTTGGTTCCATTTGCTTTAATTTTTTATCGAGTTATGAAGAAATTCGTGTTTCGTTTGTATGAGAGACCCCTCTTTCAGTGAGCGGAGGAGTCTGAAAGGAGTCCACAATAGAATCATTTCTTGCCTTCAAAAAACTCCACCTGCCTAATGTGGTTCCATTTACTTGATAAGTTCTCGAGTTATGCAGAAATTTGTGTTGGATTTGTTTGGAATCTCACCTCCCTCCCCTTTCCAGATGGTGGAGGAGTCTCAAACTTCCATAGAAACATTTCTCTCCTCCAAAAACCTCCACATGCCAAATTTGGTGCCATATGCTTGATTAGTTCTCGAGCTATGCACAAATTTGTTTTTCATTTGTATGAGAGCCCCCCTCTTACTTAGGGGTCTTGAGTTAGCATAGGAACATTTCTTGCCTTCAAAAAGTTCTCGAGTTATGCAGAAACTTGTGTTTCATTTGTATGGGAGCACCGCCCCCCCCCCTAACAGACAGAGAGGAGGGGTCTCGAACCACCGTTGAAACATTTATTGCCTTTAAAATCCCCGCAAGCCAAATTTGGTTCCATTGCTTTATTAGATCTAGAGTTATGAAGAAATTTCAGTTTCATTTGTATAACAGCACCCCTTCTAGGAGAGGGGAGGGGTCTCAAACCACCATAGAAACATTTTTCACCACCAGAAAATCCCACATGCCAAATTTGGTTCCATTTGCTTGATTAATTCTTGAGATATGCAGAAACTTCTGTTTCATTTGTATTGGAGCCTCCGTTTCTAGAAAGGGGAGGGGTCTCAAACTACCATAGAAACATTTCTTGTCTCCAGAAACTTCCGCATGCTAAATTTGGATTCCTTTGCTTGATCAGTTCTCGAGTTATGCAGATATAGGTGTTTCATTTGTATGGGAGCCCCCCCTTTCAGAGGAGGAAGGGGTCTATTACTATCATAAGAACCTTCCCCTGCCCCAAAAATCCCTGCATACAAATTTTCACGCCGATCGGTTCAGTAGTCTCCGAGCCTATTAGGGTCAGACAGATAGACAGACAGACAGACAGACAGACATACAGACAGAAATCCATTTTTATATATGGGCCAGTTCATAAACCACGTAGACTTATTTTTGAAAATCTCAGACCCCAGGAAATGTTCAAGGATGTGTTACAGAAATGTCTAGAGGAAGGCCATTTCCCGGACAGGTGGAAAATACAGAAATTAGTGTTGTTGCCGAAGCCAGGAAAGCCTCCGGGGGATCCAGCATCGTATAGGCCAATATGCCTATTGGATACGCTTGGGAAACTCCTGGAGAGGATCATCCTCAACAGGTTGACGAAATTTACTGAGAGCGAGCACTTGTGAAACTCCTAAAGAGGATCATCCTCAACAGGTTGATGAAATTTATTGAGAGTGAGCACGGGCTATCGAGGATGCAATTCGGTTTCCGGAAAGGGAAGTTTACGGTGGATGCCATTCGGACAGTGGTCGAGACAGCCGTAAAGGCGTCCAAACAGAAGCGGAGAGGCGATCGATATTGCGCTGTTGTAACGATCGACGTTAAGAACGCCTTCAGTAGTGCCAGCAGGTTGGCAATTGCCGAGTCGCTGCACAGAATGAGGGTCCCTGATTACCTATGCAGAATTCTGAAGAGTTTCTTTCAGAACCGGGTGCTGATCTACGAGACCTCCACGGGGCGGAAATCGGTGAACATCACGGCGGGAGTCCCGCAAGGTTCCATCCTTGGCCCAACACTTTGGAACAGGATGTAAAACGGTGCGCTGACGCTGAAGCTTCCCAAAGGCGTAATGATCGTTGGCTTTGCGGATGACATCGTATTATCAGTGAAAGACGATACACTGGAAGAAGTGGAAATGCTGGTGAACGAAGCAATCGGCATAATTGAAAACTGGATGCAGGGATCGAATCAACAGATAGCCCTCCACAAAACGGAGGTGCTGATGGTCAGCAACTGCAAAGCGGTACAGCGAGCAGAAATCGTCATCGGAGGGCTCGCCATAGCCTAGAAGGGCGTGCTTAAGTATTTGGGTGTGATGATCGACGACCGTAGATTATGCCTGTGGGAAGGCGGCGAAGGCCATCAATGTGGTAGCCAGAATCATGCCGAATAGCTACGGACCTAGAAGCAGTCAGCTGCGTCTACAGGCTAGTGTATCATCATCGGTACTTACATACGGAGATACAGTCTGGGTCACAGCGCTGGAAACCAAGTGAAACTGGGCGAAGTTGAACAGTACGTTCAGGCTCATGGCCATGCGAGTCGTGAGTGCGTACCGAACTATTTCATCGGAGGCAGTATGCGTAATTGCCGGAGTGATACCGATTGGCATCACTATCGCGGAGGACAATGAATGTTACCAGCGGAGAAATATAAGAGGAGTTCAAAAGCTCGTGAGAGCGGAAACGATAACTAAATGGCAAAGAGAATGGGACACGGGGGTGGACGGTCGATGGACGCACCTGCTCATACTGAACTTGTCGATCTGGATGAAAAGGAAGCACGGAGAGGTAAACTTCTACCTTACGCAGTTTCTGTCTGGCCATGGTTGCTTCAGGCTATATTTTCATCGATTCGGAAACGCAGCGTCACCCTTTTGTCAGGAGTGTGCAGATGTCCAAGAGACACCAAAGCACGCAGTTTTTGACTGCCCACGATTTGAAACATTGCAAAGCGAGATGCTTGCTATCAGTGGGGCAGACACCAGCCCAGATAACGTCGTCTATAGAATGTGTCGTGACGAAAGCGTTTGGAATGGCGGGAGACTCAAGAAGTGAGTCGATGAATGGAATAGCGGGTTGTCGATCTCGGGTGATGTTGTAAGGTAGTTTCGCAGTAAGGATTACTCAAGTCGATTGCGTCAGTATGTAGGAGCTAAATGGCTCACTATCCACAGGCGAGTAATCCTCCGTCGGAGAAGGGTACATCCGATGTCGGTGACTACTGAATTCGATGACGTTGAGGGTAGGAGCGGAATGGCTCCACCAAGTAAGGCCGGAGCAAAATGGTTGTGGCAAGGAGTAGGACCTAAATGGCTCTTCTTCTTCTTCTTCTTTAGCATTTCAAGCTTATTGCTTTCACAATTAGCTTATTGCTTACTCCCAATTTAGTGTTCTAAATGCACTTCCACAGTTATTAATTGAGAGCTTTCGATGCCAAGTACCATTGTTTTGCATAAGTATGATTGTGTGGCAAGTACTATCATACGCTATGCCCAGGGAGTCGAGAAATTTTTCTTAACGAAAAATTCCTAGACCAGACCGGGAATCGAACCCAGCCACCTCCAGCATGATGTTGCTTTGTAGCTGCGCCTTTACCGACTGAGCTAAGGGAGGACCCACCTAAATGGCTCTATAATAGCCAAATGGCCAAGACCCTCCGCAAAGTAATACCACAGGGCAGTCCCTCTGGAGGAGGGGGGGGTTCCGATAGTGTGACAAGGAAACGGGTTTTAGTGGGATCATAAGCCGGCCTTTTTCCGATGATCGAAACTTGGAAAACAACACACACACACACACACACACACACACACACACACACACACACACACACACACACACACACACACACACACACACTCATATATGTTCATATTTATATATATATATATATATATATATATATATATATATATATATATATATATATATATATATATATATATATATATATATATATATATATATATATATATATATATATATATATATATATATATATATGTATATATATATATATATATATATATATATATATATATATATATATATATATATATATATATATATATATATATATATATATATATATATATATATATATATATATATATATATATATATATATATATATATATATATATATATATATATATATATATATATATATATATATATATATATATATATATATATATATATATATATATATATATATATATATATATATATATATATATATATATATATATATATATATATATATATATATATATATATATATATATATATATATATATATATATATATATATATATATATATATATATATATATATATATATATATATATATATATATATATATATATATATATATATATATATATATATATATATATATATATATATATATATATATATATATATATATATATATATATATATATATATATATATATATATATATATATATATATATATATATATATATATATATATATATATATATATATATATATATATATATATATATATATATATATATATATATATATATATATATATATATATATAAATATATATATATTTGTATATATATACATATAAATATTTATATACAGGGTGCTCGGTTCCTTTGTGCAAATAATTTAAGAGGTGATAGAAGATCATATATGAAGATAAAAATTGTTCTACCCATATGATCAAATCTCAAAAATCACTAATTTATTAAACTTTTTCTGTTTTGGTCTATGCTTGCCAGAAATCGGTTCTAAAACTACGCCATTAAACACAATAATGTTACCTTCATCGGATAGCTTGGTCAATTTCCTACTTAATAGTTTCCTTTTTTCTTAAAGTAAGTAGCATTTAGATACATTTTAGGGATAAACGATTCGAAAGCTTGTGTTTTTCTACGGATTTTCCCTTATTATTTCATAAATACGTAATTAAGTTTATTGTCTAACCAAAAGATCCTCTACAACTCTTTCTTAGACACCAACTTTCTATCTTATTTAGTTTTGTCGCAATTTCGTTCTAAACACATCTGGCTGGGTCATTAATCAACGGTTGCGTAAAACACGAATTCAACCCCACCGTGCATTGCTGTTGACATCTGTTTTCAGCGCGCATAGCACACTTAATCGCCACGCGGAGTGACGGTATGAAAAGTGTGACAAAAAAATAACCATGCTACGGACGGTTCAATTGAACGCATGATGCAAATAAAAAATTTACTTTTTTTCTCGATACCATTGTACAGGGTGCGGCAGAAAATAATGCGAAAATGTTCAAACTTGAGTGTTGGATTAATTCGTGTAGCTAGTGTATTTGTTTATGTTTACTTTCAAGTGCTGCATCCAAACATTCTATTTGTTTTAATGCAAATTCGTCAAAATTTTCGCGAAAGAAGTGATCACCAGTTTGTTGCTCACCCAGAAGAAGCCGAAAGAGCTTGCAAAGGTGGTAGGGTGCCAATTGGCAACAGTTGACCGCATAAAAAAGTCCCTGCAGGATGGTCCTAAGCAGCGGAAGCCGGGGCGCGGACGTCCACGCTTTGCACGCATGCCGAACGTGATCAAATCGGTCCGTGCAAAAATTGCTCGCAAACCGGTGCGTTCCATAAGAAAATTGCAAAGGAAGCCAATATTTCGGAGAAATCCATGCGGAGAATCATCAAAGAAGACCTGCATGCATCTTCCAGAGCCAGAGTGAAACGCCACTTTATTACGGACCGGGTCAAGGAAATACGAGTGACTCGTTCCAAGAGATTGCTTTCCTTGTTGAAGAACGCAAAAATGATAATCCTGTTCTCCGACGAAAAGCTTTTCAGCATCGATGCTGTGGCCAACAGCCGCAGGGATTAGTTCATTTCACCGCAGAAAATGGAGAACTTTCCGGAAAAAGTGATATTCAAATTTCAAACCAAACGTCCGGCTGGTGTCATGATGTTTGGCTTGGTGGTGCCCACGGTTTGAAAATGCCGCCTTTTTACATTGATGTTGGAGTTAAAATCAATACCGAAGTGTATATCGGTATTTTAAAGGACCAAGTGCTTCCCTGGGTGAAGGCCAACTTCTCCGAGGACCAAAACGTTGTCCTACAGCAGGATGGAGCGCCGTGTCACACGTCCAATCGAACCCAACAATGGTTGAACGATAACATGAAGTTTTGTCCGCGGGATTTGTGGCCCCCTAGCAGTCCAGATCTTAATCCGTTGGATTATTCGATTTGGGCATATGTTGAAGCACGAGCCTGCAAAACATCACACCCTAGTGTGAAAACCCTGAAGTCAAATATAACACGCACATGGCAGTAAATGTCGGAGGACTACGTCCGAAAGGCATGCTCTGGCTTCCGGCATCGGCTCGAGGATGTTATTAATAAAAATGGAGGATACATTGAATAAATCTGTTTAAGAGGACTTTATAAAGATAACTGCACTCGAAAATGTTGATATTGTTGCTTGAATTAGTTGAAAATGGGATTTGAAGGAAATAGAACAAATATTCGCATTATTTTCTGCCGCACCCTGTAGATCAGTTCATTGAACTAATAAGGTAACCGGTAAGGTCGAACCGAAGGGCCTCAACAAAGAGTTCCTTGTTGAAGACCTTCGTCTTCCACTTCCGCTCGCTACTATTGCTCCTTCGTATTGCGACAGGATTTCGCTGGCCGATGCTATACCGGATCGCTAGATGGTCACTATGGGTATACTCCTCACACTTTCTTCAGTTCTTATTTGTCATCAGCGACGGACTACAGAAGGTAACATCGATGACGCATTCACGACCGTCATTACGAAAAGTGCTGGTAGAACCTACGTTTGATAGAGTTACTTCCAGCTTTGGCAGAGCTTCTAGAAGGCTGCACCCTTGCGTTGGTACATCTGCGGCCCCACTCCACAGCCCAAGCATTGAAGTCTCCTCCGATGACGACCGGCCTCCTTCCGATGAGCTTTTCAGTCAGTGCATCCAGCATCTGGTGGAACTGCTCCATGGTCACCCTTGGGGGGGAATAGAAGCTGCATACAAAAATCCCGTTGATTTTAGCGATCACGAACCCTTCGCATGAACTGGACACTACTTCCTGGATGGGGAATCTGCCCGCCACTTGTATCGCAGCCATCACCGCTCTATCTGCTACCCAGTTTCCGTTACCGGGAGGAACACGATACGGTTCCGCAATGATTGCGACGTCACACTTTGTTTCTGTTGTTGACTGCCACAACAGTTGCTGTGCTATGTCGCTATGTTTGAGGTTTATTTGGGTTACCTCTATTACTACCGACCTGCTGTTGCCTTTTTATATACAGAGCACCTGTAGCCCCCGTCATGTGGTCATTGCCGTCCCCCTTTTTGCAAAGCATGCATTTCGGTTGCTTTGTGCTGTCTCTTGCAAAGTGATCCTTCTCCCCGCAATTCCTGCACAGGACCTTTGCAGTTCCTCGTCTGTCGACCCAATCCCATGCACTTAAAGCATCTCTCCAATTCCTTTGGAACTCGAAGGACGACTCTCAGTGAGCAAACCGACCACCCAAATTTTACTCGACCCGATTCCAACAGCTTGTTGGCTGCAGCTGTCGGCAGACGTATTGCCGCCGTCTGTGTGCCACCGTACGCCTTACTCAACCGGAATGTCATTGGTGCATCTCCAAGATTGCAGTGCCCCTTCAGCGCCCTTCTCAGCTCGTCTTCTGTTGTGATCTCGTCAAGATCCTTACACTCGATCACAGTCTCCTGTGAGAGAGCTCTAACTATCGCCTGCTCACCAAGAGACTTTTCAACGAGCGTTTCGAAGGCTTGATGGCACGATCCTTCTTCAACTCGAAGAGCATCTTACCTTTCTAGGTGCGCCTCGTTTTACCACCTTCTCCCCTAGTTCCTTCAACTGCGGATCAGCTCTTACTTTTCTGAGGAGTTCAGCGTACTTCGTTCCACTTTTTACTTCAACAATAAGAGCGTTCCCGAAGAGGCCTAGGCATTTGCTTCTTCTTTTCTCCTGACGTTTTCACTTGCTGCTTTTTGGTTGCGACATTCACTGCCTTCACCTTTCTCGTGATCGTTTTTGAGCTTTTTCAGCTCCTCCTCATCTCCTGGAGTGTTCCTTTTTCTTTTCTACGAGCGTGGATTCTGGGGTTCCTTCGGCGTCTTCAGTGCATCAACCGTTGCCTTTTCCGTTGCCTTTTGGCTGTCCTCAAGCAACTTTTCAGCAGTCTCTGTTCTCGTCCTCAGTGCGTCCTGTTTGCGTTCGGCTGCAATCACGGCTGATTTGACACGCGCCACCATCTCTTTGATTTCCTTGTGGACGTTGTGCCTGTCCTTTACATAATCATAGAGTTCGTCGATCCGGTTTCTTGCTACCTCCATCGCGTCTTTCTTCCCAACACTGTCCCCTTGATTGAGTGAGTGTGTGAGTGTGTGTGTTTTTATTTTGTTGTTTTTTTAGACGGGATGGAAAATCTGCAACCAGACACCTGAAGAACTCAGGGTGTGGGGATGAGGGTGCCAACTCCTCGACCCACTAAAAACCCTCCCGTGCCTAAGGCTCTGGACGCTCCCCGGGACCACCTATCAGTATTAATTCGGGGAGAGGGCTACCCAAGTAACAATTTCAGTTCTATTCCAGCCGTATAGCACTCCTCCCGGCTTTGTTGATGACACTACATACAAAACTGTTTTATCCACCAACACCTCCTCTATGCATCTTTAAAGCCGAAATTTGTACAAAGTGGCCCACTCTATAGACGGTTGTGAAAACAAATTAATAAAACCTTTCTAAGACCATAAAGATTTTGAAAATGTTCTAGTGAAAGCTGTTATGACCACTTGAGATCCATCATAAAACCTATTGGCCGCCATCAAAACCAGCATAGGGCTGAATGGCCACAGCTGTCAAACTTCACGGCGATATCGTGGTTGGTTTTTGTTGTTTTGCTTTGTTGCTCTTCTGATTCATTCAACATTAAATAATGGCTAAGAAAAAAGTTCTACTGTTGCGGGAAATTATGATTGATAGCAAAATATACAAAAGAAATTGAGTTTTTTTATAGCGTATCATGCTCCAAATCATATGCGCATTAAATTGTATGGTGAATATTGGCACGATAAGAGCTGAAAATTAATGCGCCTTGGAAATTATGCGAGTTTACAACAACAAAAACAAAATTGAAAGAAATATATTCGGTAAATTAATCATGAAACTCCTGAAAATTGATAGAATTCAATAAGGTTAATACCGAAGTTTGTCTCAGATCTACAGTTCAATTGTATTACATTTAAAATTTGGTGTATTTATTTTTTCACATTTCAATTATTTCATATATTTCAATATGGCGATTGCAAGAAATCACAGTTTTGCCAAAAAAGCCAATTTATCTTAGCAATGGCTACTATAGAACTATCTGGTCGCTTGGTAGCTTTCCTCAATGCCAGTTAGCCGTTTAATGCATTTACTGGAGGCAAAATGGTTTTAAAATGCTTTTTCAACTGATCATAATAAGATAATATGAATGAGTCCTAAAACGGCATTTCAAAACAGCATTTTATGAGTTAATAAAGTCAAAATAAAACCTTTGATAGGAGTGAAAGGAATTTTAGAAGTCAAGGGTTTAAGATCGTTGTAAAGAAGCTGTGTAGGTTCTTATAAACCTGACTAAAATTTGAAACCTACTGGCATCTCTTGCTGCCATAATAAAGCCGAATTGATTTCTAGTGGCTTTCATAAAACTTTAATAAAACTTAATAAAGCTGGATGGTTTTGGCAATGTTACTTGGGTATTGTGCTTGTTAAGCACCCACTATGTCTAACTACTTAGGGCTTCAGTAGGTAGGTGGTCCCTGCGACCTGCCATTGGTCGTTTCGCCATTTTTGTTGGAGATCAAGGACAATCTGGGAGGCTGCTATACAAACCGCGGTCCAAATGTTCCGGTCTTGGCACATCCACTGGACCAAATTATCCGGAGTCGTGTCGTGACCACTTACGGCTATCATGCCGGATCTCTTGCCGTAGAAGCGAGGACATGTGAAAAACACATGTTCCGCAGTTTTGTCTACTCCCTCGCACTCGGTGCATGCGGAGGACTGTGCATGCCCATATTTGTGCAGATATTGTCTGAAACAGCTGTGGCCTGACAAAATCTGCGTGAAGTGAAAGTTCACTTCACCGTGTCACCTACCAACCCACCCGGAAAGTTCTGGGATTAGTCGGTGGGTTCACCGACCTTTGGTGAAGTTATTCCATTCCTTTTGCCACTTAACCAGCTCTAGTGGTCTTTCGAATACCGCTAGTTCCACGTTGTTCGAAGCACTCTACATCCTCTTTTATGGCAATTCCTATTGGCATCATCCCCGCTAGGACGCAGACCGCGTCGCGTGATACCGTTTGGTATGCACTCGCCACTCTTAGGCACATAAGCCTGTGCGTACTCTCTAGCTTATTCAGATAGCTTTTGGTACTCAAGGCGGTGATCCATGCCGGCCCACCGTACCTAAGTATGGACAGCGCGACACTGGCCAGGAGTTAACGCTTACTCCCTTGCACCACCGAGCTATTCGACATCATGTGGGATAATGCCGATATGGCCATAGAGGCTTTCTTGCAAGCGTAATCGACGTGGCTGATAAAGGACAGCTTATCGTCGATCATGACCCCAAGATACCTCAAAGACCTCTTCGATTCGATTGTGCAGTTACCTGCACTGATCGTCGGATTTTGCTCCGATTTTCGGTTGTTAACAACCGTGACCCCAGTCTTATGGTGGGCTAGCTCCAGCTTTCTGGAACTCATCCATCTCTCCACAATGCCAATGGAGAGGGAGGCCGTTAGCTCTACCTCTTCGATGGATTCACCACATATCTTCAGGGTGATGTCGTCTGCGAACCCGACTATCTTCACCTCATTCGTGAACTCTAGCCATAGTACCTCATCGTACATCGTGTTCCATAGCACCGGACCCAGGATTGAACCTTGTGGGACGTCTGTGGTGATCTGGACACGTTTCTGGCCTACCTCTGTATTTTTCAACAGTACGCGATTCTGGTAATAATCTTGTACAGGTACCCAGGAACCTGAAGGCGTTTGAGCGAGTCGGCGATAGTCACCTAATTGGCGCTATTGAACGCATTTCTCACGTCAAGGGTGACCACTGCACAGTAGCGGATTCCTCGCCTCTTGCGCTGGATTGCCACTTCGGCCGTCTTAGTGACGGACAGAATGGCATCCACCGTCGACTTACGTTAACGGAAGCCAAACTGGTTGTTTGACAGACCGCCTATATCCTCCGTGTACTTTGTCAGTCTGTTGAAGATTACCCTCTCGAGCACATTACCCGCTGTATCCAACAGACATATAGGTCTATATGCCTATGGATCCCCTAGTGGCTTCCCTGTCTTTGGTAGCAACACTAGCGTCTGAATTTTCCAGGCGTCCGGGAAGACGCCCTCGTTCAGACACCTTTGCATCACCACCCTGAATATTTCGGGAGCCAGCAAGATAGCCGTCTTGATGGCCAGGTTCGGAATACCATCCGGTCCTGGCGCTATGTTCACCTTTAGCGACTTTGCTATCGCAATGGGTTCTTCGTTCATCACCGTCGCCTTGTCGCCGACCCCCGTTGTGCCGTTGTCAATGCCCACGTGGTCACGGGTGTTCGGCTGAGCCACCAACCCTTCCGTCGCTATGAAAGCGTTAAGGTCTGGGATACTGGAACGCTGGTCATGGGACAAATCTACGGCGGTGTGTGTGTGTGTGTGTGTGTGTGTGTGTGTGTGTGTGTGTGTGTGTGTGTGTGTGTGTGTTTGTGTTTGTGTGTGTGTATGTGTTTGTGTGTGTGTGTTTTTTTTTAATTTTTTTTATAAATTTAAAAAGGTTCAAAAGCCTGGCCTGTTGTGTGTTTGGCACGGTATGGGACTCACAAGAGCAATGATGGGACTCGCTTTTGTGCCTAACCACTAAAAACAATCCTTATTTTCCGTTTGCCTTTACCCCCTGGGATCACGGTGAAGCGACTACTTCGGGGGGCGGCTGTGCTCGTGCACTTATTACTTCGGCTCTTGCTGGAGGCTATTTCATGTTCCCATCGAGACGTGTACCGATGTGGAGTAGCCAATCGTCATGACGTGCTCTCCTTCACGGCCACCATCGTGGGTTTACCCTCCGCTGATGAAGAGTTCCCTGGCGGCGGAGCTTCCCCCGAAACCTATCCTTCTGCTGTTGCTACTCACTCCAACCGACGGGTGCCGAAATCAGTCCAGCGATTCGGGTGGAGTCTAGCGTCCGATTCGCTGGCGGCCCGACGACCCGAAACCGGTGCTACGACGCGTTCTACTCAACTTGTCCCCACCGATGGATCTAGCCTACTCCACAAGAATTCCTCCAGAACCGATCAGTCTTGCAGTAGCTCTGGCCAGTGACGCTGGATCGTTGGTCACTTCACCATTTTCTCTGCAGCTCGGACAGTATCTTTGATACTGCCCTATCGACAACGTTCCATGTATCTTCTTCGAGGCAAATCTTTTCGACAACATTGTAGACTGTCACGCCGCACATATCCCTGCGTACTTCTTCGAACCTAGGGCATTCGAAGACGACGTGCTCTGGTGTCTCCTCCAGGTTCACGCATTCTGGGCAAAAAGGTGAAGAAGCGTGACTTAACCGATGCAGATTCTTCCGGAAGCAGCCGTGTCAGGAGAGGAACTGCGTCACAACGAAGTTCACCTCTCCATGCTTACTATTTACCCAAACTGACACATTTGAGATGAGCCGATGGGTCCACCTTCCTTTCACTGCACTGTCCCACTCTTGCTGCCACTTAGCCAACGAGTCCGTTCTGACGATTCTCCTCGCATTTCTGATATCCCTCCGCTGATAACATTCCACGTCTTTGACTAGAGTGATACAAATGGGTATCATGCCAGCGATAACGCATACTGCCTCCGTCGAAATTGTTCTGTAGGCGCTCGCGACTCGCAAGGCCATGAGTCGGAACACTTTGTTCAGCTTCCTACTATTACGCTCAGTTTTCAACGCCGCGACCCAGGCTGGGGCTCCATACCTCAGAATTGAAGTTGACAGACTCGCCAGAAGTCGCCTCTTGCTGCTTCTCGGTCCACCGACGTTCGGCATGATCCTCGCTACCGCTTTTGCCGCCTTTTCACCGGCGTAGTCGACGAGCGCGTTGAAATTCAAGCGGTCATCAACCATCACCCTCAGGTTCTTTAATGCACGCTTTAACGGAATAACGTGTCCCCCGACGTTGATGTCAACCCGCTGAACTGCTTTGCGGTTGCTAACCAGCACAACCTCCGTCTTATTGTGAACCAGCTGCAGTTTAGTTCCAGTCATCCACGTTTCAATGGTGTCCATCGCCTCCGCCGTAAGCATCTCTACCTCTTCCAGAGTCTCGCCCGTTATCGTTAGGACGTCATCATCTGCCAAACCGACGATCTCAACTCCATTAGGCAACTTCAGCGTCAATACTCCATCGTACATCGTGTTCCACAACGTTGGGCCAAGAATCGAGCCTTTTGCCCCAACTCTGTTTCGTATACCAGGACTCTCTTTTGGAAATAACTTCCTAGTATTCCGCAAAGGTAGCCAGGTACACGCATTTCGTGCAGTGCTGGGGCGATAGCCTCCCAGCTAGCGCTGCTAAAAGCGTTTTTGACGTCGATCGTCTCTACGGCGCAGAACCGGTTGCCTCTCTTTTTCTGATTGGATGCCTTTTCTGCTCTCTGCACGACTATCCGGATTGCTTTCACTGTCGAGACCCCTTTTCGGAATCCGAATTGCCACGATCGCTCTCCATGCACTGCATCAGCCTGTTAAGGATGATCCTTACCAGAAGCTTCCCAAGGGTATCCAGCAGGCATATGGGTCTATAAGAAGCTAAGTCCCCTGGTGGCTTCCCCGGCAGCAACACCGGCTTCTGAACCTTCCATCTGTCTGGGAAGTAGCATTCATCTAGGCATTTGTGTAGTGCCGTCCTGAAAGTGTCCGGGAACGCCAATATCGCGTTCTTAAGTGCTACATTGGGGATCCCATCTGGATCGGGAGCTTTCTTCAACTTCAGACCCTTCGCAACTAATAGTAGCTCTTCATTGGAGATCCGAGCAGTTGCATCTTCAGCATCTTCGTATGGCGTAGGCGGCCACAGCGTTGGGTGGTGATGCGGAAAAAGACCGTCCACGATCATCTTCAATTGGTCTGGAAACATTTCAGAACGTGTTGCTGGACGCTTAAACTTCACCACCACGATTCTATAAGCGTTGCCCCAAGGGTTCTCATCGGCTTCTTGGCACCACTCTTTAAAGCAGTTTGACTTGCTCAACTTGATCTCTCGTTTGAGGGCGGTGCGCGCTACGCGAAATTCGATTATCCGCTCTTCTCTCTCAGCTTCAGTTTGTGCTCTCTGGGTACTTCTCCTTGCTTGGAGGCATGCAGCGCGGAGGGTAGTGAGAGTATCATTCCACCAGTAAGCTGGGCGCCGTCTGTTCCTGGGCTCCTGTTTCCTCAGCATTGATGCATCACAGGCTATTGCTACCGCTTCTGTCAGCTCCTCTGTGTGAAGCATTGCACTACTATTTGTCCAAAACGCCTTGATGAATACCTCCTTGTCGAAGTCCTTTGTCTTCCACTTTCGCTCGCAGGTCCTCGTTCTCGTCGTTGCTGTGGGGGCTCGCCAGCCGATGCTGTAGAAGATCGACTGGTGGTCACTGTGGGAGTATTCCTCACCTACTCTCCAGTTCATGTCTTCCATAAACGACAGGCTGCACAACGTAATATCGATGATGGACTCCCCTTTGCGGAATGTGCTGACATTCCCTTCGTTGCACAGCCTTACATCCAGCGTCGCCAGAGCTTCAAGTAGACTGTGTCCCCTTGGATTTTTTTTCCTCTGTTTGGGACATAAACCACTGCGACCAGTAATTTGGTCTATTGTACTATATCCCGGATCCTTTGTTTAGTGCATGTCGAGTTACTTCATCACTATTGAGAAATGATGAAGTATTCGGTATTTGTTACAGTTGTCATTGTTTGTTTTGTTGGCAATGAATCGAGTTTTATTGAAAGTTTCCGCTATTTAAACCCTTTGTGAGCGACAGTACTCTTCAAAGGCGCGCCACTTTATCCGTCAAAACCAGATTCATTGCAAACAAAACAAACAATGACTCCGATACTGACCATGCATCAGAACCCTAGTCATAACCAATTCAAACTATAGAATCTCAAATAGAAAAATGAGAATTCACATAAATGAATACTAACCATGTTTCCCTTAATCCAAGCTCATCCTTGGTGGCTCAATCCGAGTATTGTCACTTTTCACAAGACATAAAATGTAATAAGGACTAATATATGTTCCTTTGATTACCAAAACAAATATGTTCCCTAGTTTGAATTAATTCAGACTAGGGTTCGGTGGTAGATCTGATACCCCGTAACGCACCACGAAAAGGTGATCTACCAGCGTTACGGGTTAGTCCCCTTGGATTAGTCCACTTACTACCCCACTCCGTGGCCCAGGCGTTGAAATCTCCTGCGATGACTACCGGCTCTCGTCCAACCAGCGTGTCGGGAAGTGCGTCCAACACCTATTGAACTCTTTGTCAGTCCATCTAGGAGGTGCATAGACGCTGCATACAAGTACTCCGTTGACTTTGGCAATCACAAAGCCGTCGTATGAGCACTCAACCACCTGTTGGATGGGGAATCTGCCCATAACTTTTATTGCCGCCATCATTGCACGATCTTTGTCTCTTTACACTTTGTCTCTGTCGTGGACTGCCATAACAGTTGCTGGGCAGTGTCGCAATGATTGAGATTCATTTGCGTGACCTGCGTTCTATTGGCTTGCCTAAGCCTTTTTGTACGCCTGCATTTTAAGCCTCCCGTTCATTGGTCGTTTTACGCCCCCCAGATTGCATAGCATGCACCTGGGTTGCTTCGTGCAGTCCCTAGCAACGTGGCCATTTCTGCCACATTTCCAGCACAGCTCGGACCTGTCAGGGCCCTTGCAGCTTCTTGACCGATGGCCAAACCCCACGCATTTGTAGCATCTCTCCAGTTGCTTAGTGACTCGGGGGACCAGTCTCAGCGGGCACACCGACCATCCGACTTTTACTTTACTGATTACCACCAGTTTGTTAGCATCGTCTACTGACAATCGGATTGCCGCCGTCTGTGTGCCCCCATACGACTTTTTTTATCCTTATTGTCATCGGTCCTCTTAAGTTGCACTGCTCAGTCAATGCATACCTCACATCTTTTTCGATCGTGATTTCGTCCAAACCCTTGCATTCGACCACTGCCTCTTGTGAAAGCGCTGTCACGGTAGCATCTCCACCCAGGGATATTGCCACGAGTTCCCTGTACACTGAGCTCTTGACAGATGGGTTTTTCTTCAGCTCGAAGTCAACTCGCCTTTCTGCATACGCCGTGTTTTGACAACATTCTTGCCCAACTCTGTCAGCTCTGGGTCCTCCCTAACTTTCTTGAGAAGCGCGTACGTTGTTGTGTCGTTCGTCTCAACGATCAAAGCATCCCCCTTTGTTTTTTTCGGGTCTTCCTGTTCTCCGGGCGAGTCTCTAGACCTTTTCCCCGAAAGGGAATTTCGATGACTATTTGGCGTCTCCTGAGCTTCAGTCGTAGGTATTCCCGCGGCTTCCACAAGAGCTTTCTCAGCTGTTCCCGTTCCCAGCCTTCTCTTCTCTTTTTGCAGCAACCACAGCAACTTTGATGGCCGTCAACATATCTTGCAGCTCCTTATGGAGATTTTTTTTGCTCTTGACCTCCAAAATGTAGGTTATAGGCCGCATCGCTTCTTGAGGTGTGCTATTGCTGGGGTTCCTCGAATACAGCTGGCTTAGCCCAAGGCCCTCTCCTTAGGATCCATGAATATCTTCTTGGGGTTAGCGGCTACTGGTACCCGCTGTGACCTCCAAGATCAACGCGGGTGATCTCATCAGCTTCCCGCTTTTTGCTAACACGGTCGCCTCTCCACTTGGTGATTCCGGCATGCGGTCGTCGTCGATATTTGTTTTTTTTTGGTTTTTTCTTCATCTTTTGTATTTTTTTCTCCGTTGTTCTCCATTTTGTTGGGTCCTCTCTCCGGGCCGCTATCTCCTCTCGCTGTAGATAGTCACCTATTTTGATCCCATGGTTATCTTTGAAACAGGGTTGCCATGCTAGGGTCGACACGGCCCTTCATAGGGACCGTGTTCAGAGCCGGATCGGCGTAAGTCAGGAATATTACATCTGAACCTACTACCCACCAGTTTGGTGACGAGCTTCGAACGTACCCGGAGGCCTGCCAAGGTTTAACCGGAACGGGGGCAGAGGCACCATTAGCCAACTTGCGATTTTTGGAAGGTGTCACCCTTCCATACTGAGGAAGCAGAATAGCTCGACTACCAGCCCTGCGCATCAAGTCCAATCCGTTGATCCATGCCGTATACATGATTCGATGCCGGTAACAGTATGCCATAATAAGGATCACTTTCTTTGATCCTAATGTGCCGTATGACACAGCTTCTTTTGAGCCACCTATGGGGTCAGGCGCTCGGTCATTTCACCGCCACCTGGAGGGTTAGGAGACGAAAAAAGTGCAAACTGGAGGTTTTTCATTGGCGCTAGGAAAATGAACTGTAGCTCCAACATCCTCTCTCTCTCTCCGTGTCGTGTGTGTGTGTGTGGGGGGGGGGGGGGTTCGTTTGTGCGCGTATGTGTGTGTGTGTGTGTGTGTGTGTGTGTGAGTTTGTGTGTGTGTGTGTGTGTGTGTGTGTGTGTGTGTGTGTGTGTGTGTGTGTGTGTGTGTGTGTGTGTGTGTGTGTGTGTGTTGTTAGCAGATACATCTCACCGGACATTGATGCTGATGGTCGGTCTTCATACGGACGGCTATCTTGTGATGCTTGAGGATACATTTATGTCTATATTTTCAAAGCATCATTTTAGATTTTATATATTTTCACAGCAGCCTTTTTGAATGGAACACCACAATACAATTAGTACTTCAAACAATCGCGCACAAATGCAGTACAATGAAAATCACAGATAAGCTACATTTTTTGTTGTGTAATGGCGTGTGTAACACTTTGCGGAGCCGATATTCAATATTGTAGTTAACAATTTTTCTTTTTCGATTTTAGTAAAGTGGGGTGCCAATTACTCGTGGCTAGCTCGAGGTTAATGGGTCACATTATTGTTTGGAAGGGGCTAGGCAGGTAACTTATTTCAGGTATTTGTTGCTGCTCATGGTTGCGACATCTACCAGATCCTCGGTCCCTGTAGTCCCTCACAGGAACTAAGCTGCAGATGGGTGATCACAGCTTGCTGGGCAGGTACAAGTAGCACGGAAACAAAAGGATAATATAACTGGGACACAATGGCAGGGGATTTACTAGAGTGAAAGGGAAGGGGTGATGACATTACACTCTTAGATCAGACAAACAAAGAAATTCGTAAATCGCTTGCATGTAGGAAAGATCACGCATTCCCAAAACATCTCTTACTTCGCGGAAGGGTTGTCTACCTCGGGCCACAAGGGTATCCAATAGTCGTGCTCTGGAGGCATCATTATCCGGGCAATGCCAAACTGCGTGAGCGATGTCATCATAACCGGTTCCGCACCTACATACATTGCTATCGACGAGGTTAATTCTGTAGAGATGTGCGTCTAGCGAGTAGTGGTTGGACATAAGTCTTGAAATCACACGAATGAAACCGCGACTTACATCCAGACCTTTGAACCACGATCTCGACGAAACATTAGGAATAATGGAATGTAACCACCACCCAAGAGAATTACTTGTCCAATCGTTTTGCCAACTTTGAAGAGAACTCTGACGTACTAATGGGAAAAATTCATCATGTGAAATTCTTCTTTCAAAAATCTCGCCTTCTTGTGCGCCCACCTTTGCTAGAGAGTCCGCCTTCTCATTGCCTGGAATTGAGCAATGTGAGGGGACCCATGCAAAGGTAATTCTAAATGATCTTTCGACCAACGCACACATCTGCTCCCTTATTTTTGAAAGAAAGTAAGATGAGTGCTTAACTGTTTTCATCGACTGGAGGGCCTCAATAGAACTGAGACTATCCGAGAAGATGAAATAATGGTCTATGGGCATGTCGGAAATTATCCCCAATGCGAAATTGATTGCTGCCAGCTCAGCAACATATACGGAACAAGGTTCCTGAAGTTTCCGGAAGGCAGATGAGTATTCATTGTAAACACCGAAACCAATGGATCCATCAATGCGCGACCCATCAGTGAAAATTCTTCTATTGCAATTGACATGTTGGTACTTTTCGATGAAAATATGGGGAATTAAAATAGGTCGAAGTTGATCTGGAACTCCTTGAATAGCCTGTTTCATGGAGAGATCATAATCAATGGAGGAACTGTGATAAGGAAAGCGTACACTAGGAGGGTTATAGCATGGAAGACTAATATCGGATGACATATAGTTAATATAGATTCGTAAGAATCTTGACTGGGTACTCAATTCGAGCATTTCTTCGAAGTTTTCAATCACAAGGTTGTTACTGATTCCACACTTGATCAGTATTCTAGATGAGAGCTCCCAGAAGCGGTACTGTAAGGGTTTTACTCCTGCCAGAACCTCCAGGCTCATATTATGCGTTGAATGCATACAGCCAAGGGCAATACGTAGACAACGATATTGAATGCGTTCCAATTTGATGAGGTGGCTATTTCTTGCCGAGAGGAAACAAAAAGAGCCATATTCGAGAACTGAAAGAATAGTTGTTTTATAGAGTTTAATAAGGTCTTCCGGGTGAGCACCCCAACATGTCCCGGATATTGATCTTAGAAAATTGATCCTCTGTTGACATTTCTGTTTTAAATACGCAAAGTGATTACTCCAAGTGCATTTTGAATCAAACATGACTCCAAGGTATTTGAAGGTCAAAGATTGGGTAATGTCTCTTCCCAACAGCTTAAGACGCAGTTGGGCAGGGAACCGCTTTCTAGTAAACACTACCAATTCGGTTTTATGCGGTGAAAACTCGATCCCCAAATTTCTGGCCCAGATGGACAGATTATCTAGGGAATTTTGCAATGGTCTTTGCAAGATTTCCGCACGTGGACCTCTAATGGAGATCACAGCATCGTCTGCAAGTTGTCTTAGCGTGCATCTATTTTCCAAGCAGTTATCAATATCTTTAACATAAAAATTATAAAGCAAGGGACTTAAACATAAGCCTTGGGGTAAGCCCATGTAGCTAATTCTGGAAGTTGTCAGTTGACCTAGATTAAAGGTCATTTGTTTTTCTGACAGTAAATTATACAAAAAGTTATTTAAAATTCCTGGTAATCCACTACTGTGCAGACTATCTTCCAGTATATCAATGGAAACTGAATCAAATGCGCCCTTAATATCCAGAAATATTGAAGCCAATTGCTCCTTGTGAGCAAAGGCCAGTTATATATCAGATGAAAGCAACGCTAAACAATCGTTTGTTCCTTTGCTCTTTCTGAAACCAAATTGCGTATTTGATAGTAGGTTGTTTGATTCAACCCAACGGTCAAGTCTTGATAGGATCATTTTTTCTAACAATTTCCTTAAACATGATAGCATAGAGATCGGACGGTAAGAATTGTAATCAGACGCTGGTTTCCCAGGCTTTTGAATAGCTATTACTTTAACCTGCCTCCATGCGGGTGGAACTATATTTAATTCCATGAGAGTGTTATACAGGTTAAGTAATCGTCTTTTAGCGATATCAGGAAGATTTTTTAGAAGGTTGAATTTAATCATATCGCTTCCCGGAGCAGAGTTATTCGATGAAAGAACTGCCATTGAAAATTCCAACATTGTGAATGGTTCGGCCAGAGAACCGTTATTTCGGGTAGTATCCCGTAAATTCGGTTGTGTTGGGACAGAGTCTGGACAAACCTTTTTAGCGAAATCGAATATCCATTGCATGGAGTATTCTTCACTCTCATTGGAGGATGAGCGGTTTTGCATGTAGCGAGCCTTTCTCCAAAGCGTTGTCATCGAGGTTTCTCTAGATAGTCCCTCTACAAACGAACGCCAGTAATTGCGTTTCTTTGCTTTGAGTAAGTTTTTAAGCTTTTTTTCAAGCATGAGGTACTTATCAAAAAGCTCACATGTTTCATGTCTACGATAATCTTTAAACGCATCGGATTTCTCAAGATACAACTTAGTGCATTCATCATCCCATCCAGGGGTGGCGGGTCTTCTTTTGAGGGATGCACTTGGAACACGTCGTTTCTGAGCTTCTAATGCACTTTTGTTGACGGCGGTTTATTGATGCCCTCGGAGGGACATAGACGGAAGCTATGCAAAGATCTTTATTCTTTACATTAATTTGGCAAGCGACGATTTCAATGCCTGAGATTATTGGGAGTGAGATTTTATAGAAGGGGTAGCACTTTTTGATCCCCAGAAGGACGCCACCATATGAATCATCTCGGTCCAGGCGAATAATGTTAAAATCGTGGAAGTTTAATTCATCTTCGGATGAAAGCCATGTTTCACAGAGAGCAAATATATCACAATCAGAATTGTGAATCAAATACTTGAACGAGTCTAATTTAGGTATTAGACTACGACAGTTCCATTGTAATACGGTGATCATATCTTGATCCTCACTCGACGACTTCTTCATCGAAAGATATGAATTCACCAATGAGGGGCCATGATACAGTCAATTGCTTGAAGTAGTTTCCAACTATAGGAATAAGCAGGTCAATAATTCCTCGGAGCGGTGAAGCATCCGAAAGGCCAAGAGCATTTAAAATGTTATCCACAATGTCCCTAAAATTAATCTTACCTCGCTTGCACGGGATATTCTTAGAATTGCGAGAAGACGTAGTTTTTGGTAACCTCCTACGGTTACTGTAATTAGGTAGCGGCGGGTTGGTATAGCTACAGCTAAGAACGGATGCATCAGCTATTACCGGTTTATTCGGTTTTTTAAATTGACCCCCTCTACCTCCAATTTTTTGCAAGCTTTTGAGAGAAGGTTTTATTTGTTTCCGGCGCACACCCGGAGAACTAATAGGCTTTCTTTTACCGGGGGCGTGTACCTCCGGAAATCCACTCTCATCAGCTTCGTCAGAGTCCAGTTCATCGGAGGATTTTCATTTTGAGCGGCTGATACAGACGATGCAGACGCTCCGTTTTGCGACTTTAACATTTCTGCATACGTCTGCTTGGAGCGTTCTTGTATGGAATGTCTCACGTTTCCAGTGCGCTTCTTGTACACGGGGCAGTTCTGCAAATTGTGGAGAGGCTTTGCCACAGTAAGCACACTTTGTTGCTTCCTGTTGGCAAGCATCCTCTAGATGCCTTTGGCCGCATTTGCCACAACGGGGCTTGTTGTCGCAAAAAGTAGCCGTATGACCCAACTGTTTGCACTTGGTACAATTAAATACCCTTGGTACAAAAAGGCGCACTGGGAAAAAAACTTTATCAATTTCAACAAATTTTGGGAGAATTGATCCTGCATGCAATTGTTTGCATTCCAGAATCTCAATGGTAGACGAAGCAGAATCTGGAAGTCGCCCCTTACCTTCCATAACGTCTTCACACGTCAGGCTCGCTGCAGAAACCACACCGTCTATCTCCACATCTCGAGATGGGATGTAGACGTAGTACTCAACATTATAACCTTCGTCACTAGCAATTTCATTTGCAATTTTATACGTAGGTGCAGTGACACGCAGTTTGTTTCGGTTGACCTGATGAAATTCGGTCCCCGGATAACGACGCGTCAAATTTCTTTTTATGCCCAAAAAGTCTAGGGCTTTCACTATCTGCCGAAAATTGATAACCCAAGGAGAGGCAGAAGACGGCTGATAACAGCGCGCCCTAAAAACATCTTTGGGAGGCAAGTCGCCCCCCTTAGAATCATCCATGAAAAGACAAATTAAATAAAACAAAATAAAAATCTGATGATTTTTTTTTGAACCACCCTATGCAGAACGATATTTTTTGAACCACCCTATGCAGAACGATTTACTATATGGGAGAGAGATACACAACACACTAGGAGATGAGGAAACAAAAAACAAATGTGCTACTTGCCGTTTGCCGGTATGTCACCTTCTGCTGTTGTTCGCAAACAAAGCACCGCTTGCTGACCGGCAGTGGATGGAGCGATGACCTTCCTTGCTGCGATGGTGCTTATGGGGTTACACTTTTTCCCCTCGGGTGTTTGACGATGGTACAGGCTGGACAGATCATCCGTCGGGCTCGGCCGGGAATGTCTGCTTCCCTAATGGAACGCTCGGCTGGATATCGGTGGTTTACAGTGCACTACTTTTAATCACCGCGTTATTGATAGCGGGTTGAAAAAAATGCAAAAGAGGTAATGCGGAGTGCGAACAATACTGAACCGAAGCTCTTCAGCGTTCGATGCGGAATGAAGCTACAATTTTGAAAAGACATTTAACTTCAAAAATCACAATCGCTGTGCAACGACAGTGAATCTGATATTCTATCCCAGCTTGTGACGCACGCATGCGCGTTTTCTTCGTTCTTTGCTACTGACCAGCAAATGGCCATTTTCTACATTGCATTGGTTTTCATGTTTTTTTACTCCACACTCTGCCAATAATCAAAATTCTCCGCTATGAGGCGACTCTATATAGACTTCAAAACTGCTAATAATCATCAAATGACACGTGACAAAGCGGAAAAATACTCTTATTTAATAATTTATGTCCGGATGGCAAGACACCTAGCACTAAGAAACAAAACTTAGCTGATTTTGGGAGGGAAGCACGCGGAGATTTTATGATTTAATTTTTTGTTTCAGTTGAATTTCGAGTTATTATTTTGTTCAATTATACCTAAATAGATATGGATTTTTATAAATATGCTTTGCGAACGCATAATATAAAAATATATATGTAAGAAAATAACACTTAAGGTATGTAAGCTAGCCACCATCCCTTCTAAGACCTTGTCATGTATGCAGCTCCACTTAATAGCAAGATCAAACTGAGTTACCGGTTTGTATTCACAGTAACGTTGTATGAAGGGCCAAAACGGTGGGGGCGGACCCGTTAGCAGAGACACTTACGCGAAACCCGCGGGAACATACGATTTTCCTTCCAACGATACGATCCAGCAAATCGAATAACCCAATTCGCAATACTTATTGAACTTTCTACGGGACAGCTTGTTATGAAGGGCGCGTCACTCTCGCTGAAACTGTTAGAGTAGAATTCACAGCATCACAATCGAGTCGGTAGGATAAAGAAAATAATACTGTTTGTTCCTTCCTAGACGCCGGTTGCAATACCACTCCATTGTCCAATTCCAGCTTGAGTGACACCCTGATGCTCCCTCCCTTCTCAATATATATTCAATGTCACATAATAATATACAAAATATAGAGAATGAATATGATACTGATGAAAAGTATAGTGAATGAATATTATAATGAAAAATAATATAATGATTGAGTATAAGAATGATAATAATTTTTTTTTCTGAAACTGAAAATTCAAATTGATTTAAAATTACTTTACAAAACTTGGGATATCCATGGATGATCTGAAACTGCACCGTGTCCAATATATTCTCATGAAAAATTAAACTCTATTTATCTCCATTCGATAATCCAGATTTTATTGATAACTTTACCCATTATATTGCAATATGATACTGATCAACTACTGTATATATTTTGGAATAACACCGCCTTTAACCTTCTTGACCAGCTCCAGACGTTTTTCGAAACCATCGGCATTTCGTCCCAAATTCGTTTGATTACGGTTTTGAATTGGTTCATATTAGACGCCTTGTGGTCATTTACTTTCGCCAGCATGTATGACCATACGAAATAATCCAAGGGATTCAGATCTGGTGAACTAGGAGGCCATTCATTCTTGTCCAAAAAATCGGTCAAATTTTCTCGGCACCCGCCCTAAACGAGATTTTCCGTATGCGATGGCGCTCCGTCCTGCTGAAACACATAGTGATCATCTACAAACACCTCTTGTACATATGGCTTGACAACTTTCTCCAAAACTTTCGTTTAATAATATACGGCATTCCCTTTAACGCCTTTTTCGATGAAAACCAGTGGTAATTTGCCTCGCTTGCAAATTCCTACCCAAACCATCACTGACGCAGCACTTTGGAACCGTGGAATATTCCTATCACTCTCTGGAACAGTTCTCGAAGAGAGAGCCCACAATCTGTCGTTCTGAACATTGTAGGATTGTTGCAAGACGAATAACTTTTTGTCGGAAAAGATAAATTCTTCCCCACCGTGCCACGACAAAATCAGACTTGCTCTTTCGAGTCGTCTCTGCTTGGAAGGTTCCGAAACTCCGTGAACCTTACGTTTCTTGAAAGCTTGGAATTCGAGGTCATTTTGCAGTATATTGTGCATTGACGATCTCGAAACATTCAGATCTGCGGCCATTTTATGTACAGAGCGCTGTGATTTTCGTCTAATCCGTTCCCTGACCACTTTAACAACTCGTGCAGTCCACACCGCACGATTACGACCGGATCTCTTCCGGTCATCCAACGAGCAGGTGTCACGGTACCTTCGGATGGTTCGGTACACAAAATCCCGCTTTACTCCGAGGTGTTTCAAATTTCTGAAAATAGCGCCCGGGCGCCTACCTTTCAAAAACTTTTTTATCACCACAGCACGAAACTCCTTCATCGCTGGTTAAAGATAAACACCGAATGAAAACAATCGGACACAACCTAAAAGCTTTTGTATAAACATAGTGCAAAACTACACCAACACATACGTGAAGCATGTTGAGTAGTTGCACGACACCAATGCAAGGAAAAAGTGTATGAGAATATATTGGACACGGTGTATATAGCATAGTAAGAATAGTTAACCTAGTCTCATAGGTACTATAGTGATTTTAATGAAATAAATTGCAATAATATCACATCATTTAATATCATAACATAAAATAATAAACTGACGTTACAAAGTGAAATAATAATACGAGCAAGCTAGAAGAACATATATCCGTAACTAAACTGGCCATCCACTCATCGAAAGACTTACGCTGTTGCAGCTTCTATAGGATTAAGAACTACTAGAACTACAGTGATGAAAATACCCGAAAAGGAATAAAAAAAAAGAATAGTGGTGGGTTATATCAGGGATATGACCGCAAGGTTCACGTAGGACCGCTTTGCTTTATAGTTATAATGGTATCATCTTATTTATACGTATTTATGGTTAAAATGTTAATTAAATAGATACATAATTTTGCTATGGACCCGTCTCTTCTCATGAATTGTACTCCATATTGCACTTACGTGTTCTTCATCTTTCTGGGCCATGCTATTCAACGCTAGTATATTGCACTTAAGATGAACCGAAATGATTCCATAAGGGACGAATGGCCAGTTTTCAGTGGCCCGGTAACCGAAAAGTGTCCGTTTTGCCGGTCTTGCAAATTCGAACCACTGCTGTTCTTGCTGTTCGACCTACCAGCTGAGAGCTCGTGTCGAAAACTGAAATCATTTCGGTTTATCTCGCGTGCAGCTAGCGTTGATATATACTAGCGTATACTAGCTAGCTATATACTAGCGTTGATAGCATAGCTCTGAATGAAGAGGCACGAAAATACAGTACGAAGTAAAATTCTAAAGAGGGGACGGGCCACAGTTATAAAATCAGACACCGGTAACAGAGCAAAATATTTTTGCAGCTGAGGGGTGTGGCTTGTTCTGTATTCATCATGGAATGAGGCTAAATGAAATAAAAAGAAGAAGACAATTTGAACCATTTGTTGCCCGTTTTTGAGGACCCGGATAGAGAAATACATATTTTCAACCTGTTCTTACGGAGATTTTTATGGGAGCAACAGTAGGTCATTTTTAAGTGAAAAGTCGAACTACTTATACTAATAGCACTTAATTGTTATTTCAATGAAAAAAATTTGTGAGTTTTTCTGATCAAATGGTGTATGAATGAAGTCATTGTGTTGAGTTTAACGAGAGTTATTAGCGTTCAAAAACCTTTCACTTTTGCGTAACGCTCTCATTTTAAAAAAATTTGAAATTATACCCGGTATAGAAAAGAGAAACGTAGTCCTACGTTAAAAGAACTACTAAGATTAGAATTTGTTTTCACAATTTAAGTCAAAGAACACAATAAGCGTAGGTTCAATATTTATCTGACATCCACTGGTTTGTTACTGAAATTAAAAATAAGATATGTATTAATATCCTAATAGTCTTGGAGAAGCCGAAAATAGCTAACAATATGGCGAAATAAATTTCATGTGAGAAAATATAATTACAAAAACGGAAACTTGATGAAACTTTAAAAAAAAATTCCGATAACTCTTGTTGGTCTGGACCCATAAATGCTTCTTTATGTCTGTGAAACAGGAAATTAATGATTATATATTACATATTTTTCGTGAAGAAGGTAAATGCTTTTTTGAGTAGAATTTTCGTATATGATCCTTTCTTTAAAAAAAACGTTACAAACCTTCCTGTTTTTCCACCTACATAACGTAGGTTAGGTGGGCTATAATTGACATGGACGAATATATGTGAAGCTGAAAAAAACATATAAAATAGCATAGATAATAAAGTGAAGGGCTGATATAATATAGAATGATAATAACAATTTTTATTGTATTTACATATCCACAGATTGTGGTCCTGCTGCAATGTATCATTACCACTAGAAAAAAAATTATTCAAAATAATTTGACCATACTTGAGAATTCCATGGATGATCTAAAATTAGAGTGGAAAAACGAATTTATGTGATATAACCACCTTGGAACTAACTCTTAGCTTCGGGTCTTGACAAAGAATCCCTGCTGAGCCCTTGTGGCACGTCAAGCCGGCCAGTTCAATGCAAAGGATGAAGGAAAATACCACTTGTGAACTAAAGATATTAATTAATTAATTCAAATCAAACATTCCGACGAAGTACAGGCATGCCATGTGTACTATGTGGGTTAAGGATGTCTACAAGGAAAATTACCGAAAGCCTATATAATCACGCCGCCAAAAAAAAAGGATAAAGGATAACAGCAGTTCTGATGTACGTAAAAATCAGTTTCAAAGTGAAGCGTCAGTGATGTTCTGGGGGGCAGTATGCATACATGGTAGGCCCCCTATGGTGTTTATTGAAGAAAATCGCCAAAATCAACGCACCGTACTACAAAAGTGAGGTTTTGGAGAAGGTTGTTTCCCCCAGCCTCCGAAGCCTGTATGAGGATGAGCACTACGTGTTCCAGCAGGACGGTGCACCAGTCCACATGGTCAAAGTCTGGTGTGGGGACAATTTGACCGAATTTTTGGACAAAACTTTGTGGCCTCTCAGCTCCCCGAATTTGAATTCCCTCAACTTTTTTGTTTGGTCCTATATGTTGTAAAGTCTGAACGAATACTTTGGACCAGTTCAAGAGGGTAATTCTCAAAATCTGGAACAAAATGCCCATGCAGTCCATGCGTGCCGCTTGCGAAGCGTTTGAGAAACGTTTGGAGCTTGTGAAGAAGTCCAAAAGGGAGTCCCTTCGAAGACAAAATTTTGAAAACGTTCCTTATAAAAATAGCTTTCAATAAAATGAACCCAGAAAAAAAATTCGTCTTTTTTTTAGCATATTAGGAAAGTGTATCTGAACTAATTGAACACCGTGTACAAAAGCAGTTTAAGGATTTCATTAGGCAAATGAACAATGCACTACTCATTGCTTTGATATATAAGATCATGCCTGATTATGGATGTCCAGACAAACTGGCGCGGTTGGTCAACGCAACGATTGATCGAGTGATGTGTGTCGTCCGAGTCTCAGAAAAACTCTCGATTCCCATCCAAAAATGAAAATGATGATCTGTTGGTGTGTCACTCATTCCTGGGAATAAATTGACGGGTGGTTTTGACGAGACGCCTGGGAAAATGCTGACTGATCCTTTCAATGATGCATCTTCGATCCTGGAGTTCGATCATGGGAATGTTATCGTTTTAGAAGTTGAAGAGGTTATTGGTGCGTTGTTAACTACTCCCCCTACAGGAGAGGCACGTCCAGTGCATCTGGTGAAGAATGTTATAATCACGCTACGCTGTCTGTAGGCCAAAATTACTATGATTATTGCAACTATTATGAAGATCGTTCCGATTGAGTAAAAATGATGAAGTTTGAGGGAATTCAAACGTTGGTGGTTTTCTATGTGCATTTGATGAACGTGTGAAATGTTATAGTATTTTTCTACACATGTTTTGTCTATTTGATATGCTCCGAAAGGTGAAATTATTGGATAGTTAAATTTTAATGCCAGACTTTCAAACAGCCTATCCTGAATTATCACCGAACAAAAATTATTAGATAATTACCCTAGAGAACTTTCTGATTTATGCCACATGTACTACTTAGTACTACGGTTTCTCACGCTGCTTTGACGATTAACGTTCCGTTTGTCAAAAGCTTACATTCTGTAGTGGGTGGTATTTCTTTGAAGGGACATTTCCCACTTCGTCCTCGTACTAAAGGTGCAATACACAAATCGTTGGTAATATTCAGAGGTTGGTTTCGTTTGTAAATGTAGACTTTGGCTATTTGTTCTAACTCTGGTAAGATTGCAAGTGTTTCGTTTAAATGCATCTGTTTATTATCAATTCCTTTGATTGCCTTTATGTTTGAATCAATGTTTGGTAAATCTTCTGCGTCTTAATTTCCACTTACAAATTTTATAGCACTGCCTAATATTTCAATGGATTGTTTATTTATTGATGTGTTTTGGGAGAAGGGCTTTGAAAGTATCATTTCTTTCCTTAAATTTGATATCAATAAGTTCTTAAAAATCATCTGTTGTGCTACACTAGTCGGCAAAATCGGAACTTTTTTTGCTCCCGTCGGCATTTCTGGTTGGATTTTATAGATTTTGCTACGCTGAATCCAAATATGGGCTCAGAAATGCTGTAACACGTCCAGTTTTTGAGAAAAATGTGATTTAAACTCACAAAAACACGTACTTCCGTAGTAATATGATCTACCTAAGCAACAACCAGAATATTGGCTCTGCCTTTTGCAAGTTGGACTTGGATTTTATGGAATGGACCTCCCTGAATCCATTCAAGAACACAGATTTTTCGCAACACGTAAGATTGATGAAATAAACCGGGTTTTCATTCACAAAATTACGAATTTTCATAAAAATCAAGATTTCCTATTTTGAAAACATGAATTTTCGCTCCGCCCTTTGAATGTTGGGTTTGGATTTTATGAAATAAACCTCCCTGAATCCATTCGTTATCACAGATTTTTCGTAATACGTAAGGGGCTATGCATAAACCACGTAGACTTTTTTTTGGGGGGGGGGGGGGGGGTGTTTGACCAAAGTCTACGCTCCATACAAAATTTCAAAAAATTGTATGGAGAAAAGTCTACGAGGGGGGAGGGGGGGGTCTGAGATTTTCAAAAATAAGTCTACGTGGTTTATGAACCGGCCCTAAGATTAATGAAATAAGCCGGGATTTCATTCACAAAATTACGAATTTTCATAAAAATCAAGATTTTCTATTTTGAAAACATGAATTTCAGCTCCACCCTTTGAATGTTGGGCTTGGATTTTATGAAATGGACCTCCCTGAATTCATTCGTGAACACGGATTTTTCGTAACACGTAAGGTTGATGTAAAAACCGGGTTTACATTCACAAAATTACGAGTTTTCATGAAAATCAAGACCCGTCCATTAATTACGTCGCTCAAAAATACAGATTTTTAACCCTCTCCTTTCTTTATCACATTTTTTGTATGGATTATTGAAAACTTTTGTATGCATCGTCACTTTTTAAACGCCCCCCCCTCCCTCTCAAAGCATAACGTAATTTATGAACGATCCCTTTAGCTGTGCCTCTTTGAGTATATTGATGTTGCTTCTTACAGCAGTTTGGGAACTGAAGACCTTCAAAGTTCATTCATTAATTCAAAAGTCAGCTGCACAGAGCCCTTCAGAAACGCCTCATTAAATACTCTATTCAGCAGTTCCGTATTTTTAAGTTAGGATAGGAGTGAGCAAGACAGCATTAAAACACGCAAACACTCAAAAAACAAAAGAATAGACAGAGACAAAAGACTCTGTGTTAGTCACTATTGATCGAGAGAATAAGGAAAAGATATGTTAAAAAAGAAAGCAAGAATCCTCAGGCACGTAGCTTAATGCGGCATTTTATAGAGCTTTTTGACGTTTAATTTGCGCACACTACTGCAAGATTTGAATCGAAGCAGTGCGAGTGAGAAGTCAACGAAGTTGTGGGAAACCAAACCGTGCATTAATCCCCGCATGTTAGACAAAGAAAGACGATTAAATGTCGAAAAGGTCTATTGGCGTATTTGCGGCACAAAATTTGTGTCATTATTGCTGTCTTGCTTTGGCGTCAATTAATGCTCATGTTGACTCTCTTCAGCCTTGCACAATAATTTTTTATTCATTCTAAGCTAGCTATTTGAGTGTTACGGACGCGTGTTTTTATTTTTGTAAAAATGTCGCGAATTTGTCTGAACGATCCGCAAAAAATTTGTTGCATTTGTGGAAACGTGATATTGAAGGAACAGAGAAAGGGGTTTACACCTTTGTTGGAGACAGCATAGTCTCCAAGTCTGAGGAACCGCATGTTATAACCCAAGAGGAGCTGAACGATTTGATTCGAGATTTGGAGCTACCCAAGACCAAAGCGCAGCTGCTAGCTTCAAGGCTAAAGCAGTGGAATGTCCTGGAAAAAGATGTAAAGGTGTCATCTTATAGGAAGAGACATTCAGATAACATTAAATATTTTTCGATGGACGGTGATCTTGTCTTTTGCAACAATATCGAAGGTTTAATGAAAGAGCTACAGTTAGAGTATCACGCAACTGACTGGAGGCTCTTCATCGACGCGTCAAGCAAAAGCTTGAAGGCAGTGTTACTGCACAATGGAAATAAGTATTCTTCAGTGCCAGTTGCATTTGCAGCTCACATGAAGGAAACTTATGAGAACATAAAAACACTTTTGGAAAAGATCAAATATTCGGAACACCAGTGGAATCTCTGTGCAGACCTTAAGGTAGTGGCATTGCTCACTGGGCTTCAAGGAGGCTACACAAAGCATTGTTGTTTCCTCTGCGAATGGGACAGTCGTGCGAGGGATAAACATTACCACCAGCAGCATTGGCCAGCACGTACCGAGATGGTACCTGGGAAGAAAAATGTGTCAAATCTGCCTCTTGTCGACAGGGACCAAATTTTACTACATCCGCTACATATTAAGCTTGGGTTGATCAAAAATTTTGTCAAAAAGCTGGATATTCAAGGAGAACCATATTGCTTTTTGAGGAAAAAGTTTCCGAGATTGAGCGAAGCCAAGGTGAAAGAAGGAGTATTTGGTGGCCCTCAAATTAGGAAACTCCTTAAAGACGACAATTTTCAGCAAACTCTTAACGCGAAAGAGTTACGAGCATGGAATGCGTTCCAAAAGGTTTGTGGTCACTTCTTGGGAAATGAAAAGTCTCCGGATTATGTACACATCGTTCAAGAGCTGGTTGATGCTGCACTGGGATCTAATATGTCACTTAAATTGCACTTTTTGCATTCTCATCTGGACTTCTTCCCAGAGAATATGGGAGCCGTCTCAGATGAACATGGAGAACGATTTCATCAAGATATCGCACAGACTGAAAAGAACTTTGCTGGCAAATGGAGCCCAGCGATGCTAGCGGACTACTGCTGGATGCTACAGAGGCAAACACCTTTGGAGAACTATAAAAGTAAAAAGAGAACAAAGTGAATTTAAGTTGAAAAATCTAGAGAAAATTTCAACTAAATGACTGACTGACTGACTGACTGACTGACTGACTGACTGACTGACTGACTGACTGACTGACTGACTGACTGACTGACTGACTGACTGACTGACTGACTGACTGACTGACTGACTGACTGACTGACT
This sequence comes from Aedes koreicus, assembly GCA_024533555.2. Lineage (NCBI taxonomy): Eukaryota > Metazoa > Arthropoda > Insecta > Diptera > Culicidae > Aedes > Aedes koreicus. The sequence goes on from JAHHFK020003818.1 coordinate 139,944, forward strand.
GACTGACTGACTGACTGACTGACTGACTGACTGACTGACTGACTGACTGACTGACTGACTGACTGACTGACTGACTGACTGACTGACTGACTGACTGACTGACTGACTGACTGACTGACTGACTGACTGACTGACTGACTGACTGACTGACTGACTGACTGACTGACTGACTGACTGACTGACTGACTGACTGACTGACTGACTGACTGACTGACTGACTGACTGACTGACTGACTGACTGACTGACTGACTGACTGACTGACTGACTGACTGACTGACTGACTGACTGACTGACTGACTGACTGACTGACTGACTGACTGACTGACTGACTGACTGACTGACTGACTGACTGACTGACTGACTGACTGACTGACTGACTGACTGACTGACTGACTGACTGACTGACTGACTGACTGACTGACTGACTGACTGACTGACTGACTGACTGACTGACTGACTGACTGACTGACTGACTGACTGACTGACTGACTGACTGACTGACTGACTGACTGACTGACTGACTGACTGACTGACTGACTGACTGACTGACTGACTGACTGACTGACTGACTGACTGACTGACTGACTGACTGACTGACTGACTGACTGACTGACTGACTGACTGACTGACTGACTGACTGACTGACTGACTGACTGACTGACTGACTGACTGACTGACTGACTGACTGACTGATAGGAAATCTTGATTTTTATGAAAATTCGCAATTTTGTGAATAAAAACTCATTTTTTTCAACACGAAAGGATTCAGAAAGGTTCATTTCATAAAATCCAAACCCAGCATTCAAAGGGCGGAACGAAAATTCATGTTTTCAAAATAGGAAATCTTTATTTTCATGGAAATTCGTAATTTTGTGAATGAAAACCCGGTTTATTTCATCAATCTTACGTGTTACGAAAAATCTGTGTTCTTGAATGGATTCAGGGAGGTCCATTTCATAAAATCCAAGTCCAACTTGCTAAGGGCAGAGCCAATATTCTGGTTATTGATCATATTACTACGGAAATACGTGTTTTTGTGAATTTTAATCACATTTTTCTCAAAAACTGGACGTGTTACAGCATTTCTGAGCCCATATTTGAATTCAGCGTGGCGAAATCTATAAAATTCAACATATATACTTGAAGGGAGTGAAACACTACCGACTAGTTCTAATAACCTTGTAAATTATGTTTTCTAATATTCCAATTGTAATTCCTAGTTCTTCAAATCAATTGTATGAAGTAATCTATTGTGATTTGCCCAGTGAACAAGCTAACGGAACAGTTCGTTCGGTCCACTCTGCGTTGCTTTGGAAGCTTTTCACGAGTTGTTTCAATTCTTCAGTCTTAAGTTTTTTTTGCGCTCGCGAGTGAAATCGAGTCTTGGCTTTCTGAAGAAGAAAAAGTTGTGTGATAGCAGTGCAACAACGTCATTAATTGCAATTAGCAATATTACAACGATCTAAAAGGCATATTGCTCCGCATCCATACGGCACGCACGCCAGCGTGCAATCGTTCATCTGCCAACCACCACCGACCAGCGTCATCATCATCATCATCGTCATCATTATCATCATCGCTGAGCTCCACGTCTAGCCGGTACACGCGGCCACACATCGTCGCTCGGCAGCAGCAGCAGCACATTCGTCGCCCGTCTGCAGTAGATCAGTGATATATATAAGATAAGTTTTTGTTTTTCGCTCTTCTGAATTCATTTTAATCGTATTGTGTGTGTGAGTGTGGAGAGTGAGTGAGAGTGTGTGAGAGTGTGTGAGAGAGTGTGCTTAGGTTTAGTTTGTTTATCTGTGATTGATTGTAGATAATTACGTTAGCGGTTGAGCGTCATAAGCTCCCACGGGTGCGACATGGATGATTTGTCGGAAGATGATTCATCCATGCCGCCAAATGATGGGGTAGCTCTTAAAGTTACCCGATCGCGTGCTTATTCAGATAGTTCAGCTGGTCCTTGGGTTGTCTATTCCCGGCCCAAAACGAAACCTCTTAATATTTACCAGATTTCAAACGATCTGACGAAACGATTCTCGGCCGTGACCGAGATAATTAAGGTTAGACCCAATAAACTAAAAGTCGTTGTGTCCAACCTTAAACAGGCTAAAGAAATTGCTGTCTCTCAGTTTTTTACACTGGAGTATTTAGTGTACATCCCAGCTCGAGGTATTGAGATTGAAGGGGTTGTCACCGAAGCGAGTTTGACCCCTGATATCCTGTTGAAGCAGGGGGTTGGTCGCTTTAAGAACCCTCTGCTTCCTTCAGTCAAGATACTTGATGTGCGAAAACTAGGCACAGTATCGATCACGAAGGGTGAAAAGAAGTTTACACCGTCAGACTCGTTTCGCGTAACCTTCTCTGGCTCAGCCCTCCCTCAATACGTCGAGTTGGGAAAACTTCGACTACCTGTGCGGTTGTTTGTACCTCGGGTCATGATCTGCGAAAAGTGCAAGCAGATGGGACATACGACCTCCCATAAGGCACGCTGCTCTAATTGTGGGGAGAAGCACGAGGACGGCGCCTGCGCAGACAGCACACCAAAATGCGCTTTTTGTAAGAGTACTCCTCCTCATGCTCTCTCATCGTGCCCGGCGTACAAACAATGCGGGAAACAATTAGAACGCTCGCTAAAACAGCGTTCCAGGCAATCTTTCGCCGAAATGGTGAAAAAGCCTCACCATCACCCGATGCCAATACAAATCCCTTTGCTCCTCTGTCAGATGACGAGTCTGACTATGATTCGGCTGAAGAGGGAACATCGTTCACTTTTCTGGAAGGTGCTTCAAGGAAGCGAAGACGCGTCCGCCCACGGAAAATTGCTGAAAAGAAGCCCGAGACCAGCTTGCCCATTTCAAAACAAGGTGGAAAAAAGGAAAAAACAATTCCTCCTGGTTTCCGTAGTACTAACTACACCCAGGACTTTCCATCTCTCCCGGGGACATCCAAAACCCCTGACGCCCCTATTTTAAGAACAGAAGCCCCCTCCTCAAGTGGGCTGTTCTCATTTGATGACATTTCCGAAGGTATCTTCAAGTACCTCGAAATTACTGACCCTCTCAAAAACATTGTGTTGGCAATGCTTCCCACAGTGAAGACCATTTTAAAGAAATTGACAATCAAGTGGCCCCTCCTTGCAGCAACCATTTCCTTCGATGGATAATTTTCCAAATGAGGTCGGGGATTTGATCACTGTTCTGCAGTGGAATTGTCGAAGTTTGATTCCTAAATTGGAATCTTTTAAATATTTAGCTCACAATACCGGTTGTGATGCATTTGCTCTTTGTGAAACATGGCTCTCTTCCGAAATCGATCTTCCTTTTCATGATTTTAATATTATTCGTCTTGATCGTGAGGATTCACGTGGAGGAGGAGTACTTTTGGGGATCAAAAAGTGCTACTCCTTCTATACAGTGAATTTTCCTCCAATTCCAGGTAATGAAGTTGTCGCATGTCAGGCTGTTATTAAAAATAAAAGCCTTTGCATTGCTTCTGTGTATATTCCTCTTAGAGCCTCAATTAACCGAAAACAACTTTCAGATATTTGTTCGGTCCTTCCTTCTCCACGGTTGATCATGGGAGATTTTAACTCTCACGGTACAGGCTGGGGAGAACTGTACGATGACAACCGGTCTTCTTTGATGTATGACCTCTGTGACAACTTCAATATGACAGTTCTCAACAATGGAGAAGTAACACGCTTGGCTGGTCCATCCTCAGTTGGCAGTAGATTAGACCTCACACTTTGTTCGAATTCATTATCGTTGGATTGCACATGGGATGTGATTCAAGATCCCCACGGTAGTGATCACTTGCCCATAAAAATCGCCACCGGGTTCAATCCGTCGGAATCTATCAACGTCGCGTATGATCTTACCCGTCACATCGAATGGACAAAGTTCAGGACAGCAGAAGATGAAGCCGTAACGACGGTAGAAGGGCTTTCACCGCTGGAAGAACATAACTTCCTCTCCAACCTGATCTTAGACAGCGCACTTCAAGCTCAAACTCGACCAGTTCCAGGGACGTCATTTCGCAGGAAACCTCCTTCTCCATGGTGGGATCAGCAATGCACCGAGGTTTACCGTAAAAAGTCCGACGCGTTTAAAGTTTTCCGTAGACGTGGGACACCTGAGCATTTCGAAGTATACACAGCTCTCGAACGCGAACTTAAGAGCCTCATCAAGGCCAAGAAACGCGGATACTGGCGAAGATTCGTGGACGGGCTATCGCGCGAGACGTCGATGAGTACTCTTTGGAACACGGCGCGAAGATTGCGTATCCGAACTACGAACAACGAGAGCGAGGAGAACTCGGACCAATGGATCCTCAAGTTCGCGCGAAAAGTTTGTCCAGATTCTGTGCAGGCACGGATCATTCCTCGCGAAACCGAGAATTCGATAGATGAGATCAGCCAACCTTTTTCAATGGTAGAACTCTCTCTCTCGCGCTCCTTTCGTGTGGCAATACGGCTCCAGGAACTGATAGAATCAAGTTCAACTTGCTTAAGAACCTTCCAGACGTCGCGAAGAGGCGCATGTTGAACTTGTTTAATCAGTTTTTGGAGCTCAACATTGTACCGGATGATTGGAGGTGGGTGAGAGTTATCGCCATTCAAAAACCTGGTAAGCCCGCGTCCGACGACAACTCCTATCGACCCATCGCGATGTTATCTTGTATTCGAAAGTTGTTGGAGAAAATGATCCTCTTCCGCCTGGACAAATGGGTTGAGACGAACAACCTGCTTTCAGATACTCAATATGGTTTCCGTAGGGGTAAGGGAACGAACGACTGTCTTGCGTTGCTTTCCACAGATATTCAGTTAGCTTTTGCTAAAAAAGAGAAAATGGCTTCTGTATTCTTGAATATCAAGGGGGCTTTTGATTCAGTATCTGTTGAAGTTCTTTCAGATAAACTCCACGCTTGTGGCTTTTCACCATTAATGAATAATTTTTTGTACAATTTGCTGTCAGAGAAACATATGAGCTTCTCTCATGGAACCTCTACAGCTTCACGATGTAGCTACATGGGTCTCCCCCAGGGATCATGTTTAAGCCCCCTTTTGTATAATTTTTATGTCAAAGACATTGACGGTTGTCTAAGTGACAACTGTACGTTGAGACAACTTGCAGATGACGGTGTAGTGTCTGTCACGGGACCCAATGGGTCAATCTGCAAGGACCCTTACAGGATACCTTAGACAATTTGTCTACTTGGGCTCTAGAGCTAGGTATCGAATTCTCTACGGAGAAAATTGAGTTGGTAGTTTTTTCTAGGAAGCATAACCCAGCACAACCAAAGCTTCAAATTTGGGGTAAGCCGATAACTCATTCTATGTCATTTAAATATCTTGGGGTCTGGTTCGATTCTAAGTGCACCTGGAGATCCCATATCGAGTATCTGAAGCAAAAGTGCCAGCAGAGGGTCAATTTTCTCTGCACAATTACCGGGACCTGGTGGGGAGCTCATCCACAAGATCTTCTAACGTTGTACCGGACAACGATTTTGTCAGTTGTGGAATACGGTAGTTTTTGTTTTCAGTCAGCGGCTCGGTCGCACTTCATTAAACTGGAACGTATTCAGTATCGGTGTCTTCGTAACGCGTTAGGTTGCATGCACTCGACTCACACCATGAGTCTTGAAGTGCTGGCTGGCATATTGCCACTCTCGGATCGGTTTTCAGAATTATCTCTCCGGCTCCTCACCAGGTGTGAAGTTCACTGACGGATCTTTGATAGAGGAGTCAGCAGGCTTTGGTATATTTAATGAAATTTATAGCGCCAATCGTAAACTTCAAGCTCCTTGTTCCGTATATGTCGCTGAATTAGCGGCAATACACTTTACGCTAGAAATGGTTGCCTCATTAACACCGGATCAGTACTTCATTTCCACGGATAGTCTCAGTTCTATAGAGGCTATTTGCTCATTGAGGCCGGTAAAGCACTCCTCGTATTTTCTCATGAAAATACAGGAGCTTCTATGTGCTTTATCTTCGTGTTATTTTATCATCACCTTTGTATGGGTCCCATCTCATTGTTCAATTCCGGGCAATGAGAAAGCGGACTCGCTTGCAAAGGTGGGCGCTATGGAAGGCGATATTTGTTATCGACAAATCACCTTCAACGATTTTTTTCCTATTTTTCGTCAACAGTCACTCGTCAGCTGGCAGTATAAATGGAGTAAAGGAGATTTGGGGCGATGGCAACATTCTATCATCCCAAAGGTGTCGAAGAAATCCTGGTTTAGGGGGATGGATGTGGGTCGAGACTTCATCCGTGTCATGTTTCGCCTCATGTCCAATCATTATTCTTTGAACGCTCATTTATACCGGGTTGGGCTGAGCGACAGCAATCTCTGCGAGGGTGGACAAGGCTATCAGGACGCAGATCACGTTATTTGGTCATGTGCTGAAAATCGTGGAGTCAGATCGGAGCTTTATGATTCCCTTCTGGCTCGAGATAGACAACCCAATGTGCCAATTCGAGATATTTTGGCTGTACGTGATTTGGAGTACATGAAACTCATTTATGTGTTTTTGACTAACATTAGCCTTAGATTGTAGTTAGTTTAACCTGTATGTTTACTATAAGTTTTTTTTATCTGTGTGTGCGTTTGTTTTTTTTTCTTTTTCAAAAAATGTTCAAGTCAAAAGTAAACTATAAATTGTATAGTTATAAGTTTTTAGATAATTAAGAATTTTAATTTAATGTGTTATGTAAACCATACTTTAAATTCCCACCCTCCTTCCCATCCGTAATTTGTAATTCCTATTAACCTCGAGACGGCCGCTAGTAATCGGCTCTATCCTCCTAACTTTAGTTTTAAGATAAATGATGTATATAAATATGAAAATTTGGCTCTGTTAAGTTGATTCGATTGAGCCTGTACAAATAAACGATTATTAAAAAATATTTTGATTTGAAGAAATTTTCACTAGGATTTTCTAGGATGTGGGATCGGTGGCACTGACATGCCCCTCAGTAGTGTTGACTCCAAATCTTGGATTCCTGTAGCTTAAGACTCCTCGATCCACGGAAGTGATTATAAGGGGGCGTTTTGGGGTTTGACAGCCTTTTTATTTAAGCCACCTCACTTCTACCACTGTGCATCATCGGCCAGCCATAGGATCACGGTATATCTAGGGAAAGGATGCGCCCGTCTCACCGTTCACTTGCTGTATTTCTGCATCATATCCATAACAAGTTTCTTATCGAAGTATGGTACCTACCACGTTCGAACTTGAAAAGAAACACTTTAATGGTCACTGTGAATTTATATTGTAAGTTTGTTACTTGGGACGTTGCAGAACAAAACGGAAATTATGCTACGCTGTTGATTTTATTCTTGCTGTTTAACTGTTCGAAAGCAATAAGCGAGACAAGACGCCCTTAAAGTGATTTCCAAACCATGAGTGCACACCCCGAAAGTAATTTTAGAACCGAGGAATGTAGAATATTGAAATATGATATACTTGCCCTCGTAGTTGAATTTTGCCCAAGCTTCGGGCGATTTGCGCATGTGATCTCGTTCTTTGCCAGCACTAGGGGCATTATGTCTCGAATCACGTGACGTAATTTGTTGTCCCACAATCCGCTACGAGAGTATTTTCAACATGGAACTATTTGCTTGTGCGTAGTTCTCGACATGTCCAAAAAACCATGAATGGGAGGCACATTCTTACATTCCAAAGAAGTGTCTGTTGCTGAGATTACCTTGAGCGGCAAATTCGCATTATGTTGTTGAAAACTTCCACATATTTAACCGAAATATTGATTCATAATTGATAATTCTCGCATTGTTAAAACAGTTTGTTACAACTATGGACGCTACCATACGAGTGAGTCGCGTTGTCTATAATGGTCTCACTTTTTATTAGAAACAAGATTCACTGAACTTTATTCCGGCATACGTCAAAGCTGGTAAGAATTTGCAAAAAACTTAATGCATCGAGTTTATCAGAACTCCTAGATTAATTCACAAAACAGAATAATGGGACTGAATACTAGGAAAAGGTGGGATGGGAGAAAATTTCAACAAAAATTGTCTGTATTTATCCACACTTTGCGCTTCTAAAAAGACCATTTCCGGATGTATTAGTGCGAATTAATGATGAAATTTGTGTCAGTTTGGTCGCAATTGACATATTTCCATTACCACAATTGAGTAGTTGCTGGTGGTCACAACCATCTCATAAGGGCTTTTAAATGGCCACCTGCGTAATTTTTGGCATTTTTATGAAAGAATAGCTCATATCGGTACTACCTAATTGTCGTTTGTCAGTTCGATAAAAAATTTTTTTGTCATTTGTAAAGGTCAATGATTTTTTACTTAAAATGTAATAGTTTTCAATAATGAACATTGATTATGAAAAATCGAAAAACCGACGGACAAAAAATTTGAAAATCGGTGGAAATGACTTTTAGTGAATTCCTTCCATGTAAATTAAGAGCAATTTTGTGACGACTCAGCCGAATTTTTCTTTCCCTGCACAACTTTGTAACAACGCCCAGTAATTGCTTGTGAAAGCCCGTGCATAGGATATACTTTCTAGCAGATTCAACATTGTGATGTTGGCTAGAATATTACGAGATAATTGATGCTTCATCGTAAATAATATGGTTTGGGCTTCCTTTTACTCAATGGAACTGACAAAAGCGAACATTTAAAACTACTGGAAGTAACTGAAAAAAGTTTAAGTCTTTTTTAAAATTCAATCCCTGGGTAAAGAACGTGGCTTCGGAAGTAGCCAGCATAAGGTATCTTGGGTTTAGTCTTAGCTGGTATCTTTGCAACGTGAAAAGATGCAAAAGAGTGTTCAGTATGCAGTACAGAAGACCCTCATTGAGTACAGTATGTTAAACTTTTAATTCGTACACAAAGAACTTTCGCAATTAGTATCTTTGATTCATATCAGATCATTTGCTTTATTTCCGTTGAATCTTATGTTACAATAGACTATTAAGACCGGCACGAAGCTTCTAGAAGCCTATTTTCAATACTTTTCATTCTGTCACGTTATGTTATTGAACACCTTTAATGCTCTTTAGGGATCGTCACTCCAGATTCTACGTTTGCAATTGGCTGCAAGTATTCCCAGAGGACGAAGAACCCTAGTTTTTTTTATAGTTGTACAAATTATTAAAGTTCGAGAATAGAAAAAAGAACTCCAGGGTCTTGGATGACAAACTTGTTTTCAATGGTGGTTGGAAGCGTTTTTGGGACGAACCGAATTCAAGTTTGCTGACCATTTTTCTTCTTTGGAACTTCATTGACAATCGATTGCAAATTTCGAAAGTCATCACAAAACACCTACGTGGACATTCACATTACGCAGGGCAGTATCATTGGTATTTGTTACAAATCAAAAAATAATAAGGAACAAAGTCTTATAAATTCAATAATTTTTAACATTTCCAAAACATACGGAAATTGCCATATATTAACATACAAACTCTATATTGTATTAGCTTCCATACCTTGACAGGCTTCTTATGATGGTTTATTTTTTAAACCGACGCGTTACCAATGGGGGGGCTTCTCATTCAAAGTATTACAAATTTGTTGACCATTAAATTTTCGAGGCGTAATAAAGGATGATGTTATGATGTTACATTGTGCCTAGTTTGGTATAAGGGCAGAAATAAAAATTAATAGGCAATTTGAATTTTTATAACAATATAATAGACCAGGTACCCAATAGACCGTGGCAATGAAACAGATGACTTAGTCATGGTGGACGGACTAAAACAGTATTCTTGATACTGAATTCCAAAAATTATCAAATGTTCGCTATGAATTTTGTGATGAGACTATATCCTCTGCATAACGGTTCTTGTCAGATACTTCACAGTTTAAACTTCAGTTTTCTAGTGATATCGCAGAACTACATCAACTACGTATGAAATTAAAAGTTGCACATGTGAAATCTAGTTTGAAGAAAAAAAACTGCATATTATGCAGGACTGGGGTTAGAGACCTTTGGGAAACGGCCAGTCCCGAATTATCATTTTTGGATGAACATACAACAAACTCATGTTTAACTATATCTCCATTAAATAGGGAATCATTTGGGCATAATTTAACGAAGACGTCAAAAAACTTTGGGATATCTCTGAAGACTGTAATTACCCCTGTCTTAAGGGGATGAATTCATACAAAAACGGTCTAAAATTCTACCAAACTTCGAGAGTATATCGTTGATCATTTTATTCACCCACAGAAGAAACGTATTCAAACTATGATTCATGAATCTTCGCAAAGTCAAAAGTCTTCATAAAGTGTTTTATTCTCAATGCGTAATCCTAACTGACACATACCTTGTACGGTTTCTATGAAAAACCACCATTGGTGAACATGTGAAGTGTTAGTTCGTTTGGCTTTCCCTCTTTCAACTCATTCCAATCAGCGAATTTTTTTTTTTAATAATCGTTTATTTGTACAGGCTCAATCGAATCAACTTTACAGAGCCAAATTTTCATATTTATATACATCATTTATCTTAAAACTAAAGTTAGGAGGATAGAGCCGATTACTCGCGGCCGTCTCGAGGTTAATAGGAATTACAAATTACGGATGGGAAAGAGGGTGGGAATTTAAGGTATGGTTTACATAACACATTAAATTTAAATTCTAAATTATCTAAAAACTTATAACTATACAATTTATGGTTTACTTTTGACTTGAACATTTTTTGAAAAAAAGAAAAAAAAACACACATACACAGATAAAAAAAAACTTATAGTAAACATACAGGTTAAACTAACTACAATCTAAGGCTAATGTTAGTCAAAAACACATAAATGAGTTTCATGTACTCCAAATCACGTACAGCCAAAATATCTCGAATTGGCACATTGGGTTGTCTACCTCGAGCCCGAAGGGAATCATAAAGCTCCGATCTGACTCCACGATGTTCAGCACAAGACCAAATAACGTGATCTGCGTCCTGATAGCCTCGTCCACACTCGCAGAGATTGCTGTCGCTCAGCCCAACCCGGTATAAATGAGCGTTCAAAGAATAATGATTGGACATGAGGCGAGACATGACACGAATGAACGAGTCTCGACCCACATCCATCCCCTTAAACCAGGATTTCTTCGACACCTTTGGGATGATAGAATGTTGCCATCGCCCCAAATCTCCTTTACTCCATTTATACTGCCAGCTGACAAGTGACTGTTGACGAAAAATAGGAAAAATTCGTTGAAGGCGATTTGTCGATCACAAATATCGCCTTCCATAGCGCCCACCTTTGCAAGCGAGTCCGCTTTCTCATTGCCCGGAATTGAACAATGAGATGGGACCCATACAAAGGTGATGATAAAATAACGCGAAGATAAAGCACTTAGAAGCTCCTGTATTTTCATGAGAAAATACGAGGAGTGCTTTACCGGCCTCAATGAGCGAATAGCCTCTATAGAACTGAGACTATCCGTGAAAATGAAGTACTGATCCGGTGTTAATGAGGCAATGATTTCTAGCGTAAAGTGTATTGCCGCTAATTCGGCGACATATACGGAACAAGGAGCTTGAAGTTTACGATTGGCGCTATAAATTTCATTAAATATACCAAAGCCTGCTGACTCCTCTATCAAAGATCCGTCAGTGAAGAACGATTTAGTGGAATTAACTTGGCCAAACTTTGCAGCAAATATTACCGGAGCAATCATAGGACGATGATGCTCTGGGATTCCATGAAGCTCTTGCTTCATGGATAAATCAAAATGAACCGAATTGTCGAAATCGGAGAAGCAAACACGATTGGAAATGTTCGGCGAAGGGCTGACATCCTGTGTTATGTACAAATGGTACAAGGTCATGAAGCGGGTTTGAGTATTCAACTCAAGGAGCTTCTCAAAATTTTCGATCACCTGGGGGTTCATAACTTCACACCTGGTGAGGAGCCGGAGAGATAATTCTGAAAACCGATCCGAGAGTGGCAACATGCCAGCCAGCACTTCAAGACTCATGGTGTGAGTCGAGTGCATGCAACCTAACGCGATACGAAGACACCGATACTGAATACGTTCCAGTTTAATGAAGTGCGACCGAGCCGCTGACTGAAAACAAAAACTACCGTATTCCATAACCGACAAAATCGTTGTCCGGTACAACGTTAGAAGATCTTGCGGATGCGCTCCCCACCAGGTCCCGGTAATTGTGCAGAGAAAATTGACCCTCTGCTGGCACTTTCGCTTCAGATACTCAATATGGGATCTCCAGGTGCACTTAGAATCGAACCAGACCCCAAGATATTTAAATGACATAGAATGAGTTATCGGCTTACCCCAAATTTGAAGCTTCGGTTGTGCTGGGTTATGCTTCCTAGAAAAAACTACCAACTCAGTTTTCTCCGTAGAGAATTCGATACCTAGCTCTAGAGCCCAAGTAGACAAATTGTCTAAGGTATCCTGTAAGGGTCCTTGCAGATCGACCCCATTGGGTCCCGTGACAGACACTACGCCGTCATCTGCAAGTTGTCTCAACGTACAGTTGTCACTTAGACAACCGTCAATGTCTTTGACATAAAAATTATACAAAAGGGGGCTTAAACATGATCCCTGGGGGAGACCCATGTAGCTAAATCGTGAAGCTGTAGAGGTTCCATGAGAGAAGCTCATATGTTTCTCTGACAGCAAATTGTACAAAAAATTATTCATTAATGGTGAAAAGCCACAAGCGTGGAGTTTATCTGAAAGAACTTCAACAGATACTGAATCAAAAGCCCCCTTGATATCCAAGAATACAGAAGCCATTTGCTCTTTTTTAGCAAAAGCTAACTGAATATCCGTGGAAAGTAACGCGAGACAGTCGTTCGTTCCCTTACCCCTACGGAAACCATATTGAGTATCTGAAAGCAGGTTGTTCGTCTCAACCCATTTGTCCAGACGGAAGAGGATCATTTTCTCCAACAACTTTCGAATGCAGGATAACATCGCGATGGGTCGATAGGAGTTGTGGTCGGACGCGGGTTTGCCAGGTTTTTGAATGGCGATAACTCTCACCCGCCTCCAATCTTCCGGTACAATGTTGAGCTCCAAAAACTGATTAAACAAGTTCAACATGCGCCTCTTCGCGACGTCTGGAAGGTTCTTAAGCAAGTTGAACTTGATTCTATCAGCTCCTGGAGCCGTATTGCCACACGAAAGGAGCGCGAGAGAGAGTTCTACCATTGAAAAAGGTTGGCTGATCTCATCTATCGGATTCTCGGTTTCGCGAGGAATGATCCGTGCCGGCACAGAATCTGGACAAACTTTTCGCGCGAACTTGAGGATCCATTGATCCGAGTACTCTTCGCTCTCGTTGTTCGTAGTTCGGTTACGCAATCTTCGCGCCGTGTTCCAAAGAGTACTCATCGACGTCTCGCGCGATAGCCCGTCCACGAATCTTCGCCAGTATCCGCGTTTCTTGGCCTTGATGAGGCTCTTAAGTTCACGTTCAAGAGCCGTGTATACTTCGAAGTGCTCAGGTGTTCCACGTCTACGGAAAACTTTAAACGCGTCGGACTTTTTACGGTAAACCTCGGTGCATTGCTGATCCCACCATGGAGAAGGAGGTTTCCTGCGAAATGACGTCCCTGGAACTGGTCGAGTTTGAGCTTGAAGCGCGCTGTCTAAGATCAGGTTGGAGAGGAAGTTATATTCGTCTAGCGGTGAAAGCCTTTCTACCGTCGTTACGGCTTCATCTACTGCTGTCCTGAACTTTGTCCAATCGATGTGACGGGTAAGATCATACGTGACGTTGACAGATTTCGACGGATTGAACCCGGTGGCAACCGAAATTTTTATGGGCAAGTGATCACTACCGTGGGGATCTTGAATCACATTCCATGTGCAATCCAACGATAATGAATTCGAACAAAGTGTGAGGTCTAATCTACTGCCAACTGAGGATGTTCCAGCCAAACGTGTTACTTCTCCATTGTTAAGAACTGTCATATTGAAGTTGTCACAGAGGTCATATAATAAGGAAGACCGGTTGTCGTCGTACAGTTCTCCCCAGCCTGTACCGTGAGAGTTAAAATCTCCCATGATCAACCGCGGAGCAGGAAGAACCGAACAAATATCTGAAAGTTGTTTTCGGTTTATTGAGGCTCTAGGAGGAATATAAACGGAAGCAATGCAAAGGCTTTTATTTTTAATAACAGCCTGACATGCGACAACTTCAATACCTGGAATAGGAGGAAAATTCACTCTATAGAAGGAGTAGCACTTTTTGATCCCCAGAAGTACTCCTCCTCCACGTGAATCCTCACGATCAAGACGAATAATATTGAAATCATGAAACGGAAGATCGATTTCGGAAGAGAGCCATGTTTCACAAAGAGCGAAAGCATCACAACCGGTATTGTGAGTTAAAAATTTGAATGATTCCAATTTAGGAATCAAACTTCGACAATTCCACTGTAGAACAGTGATCAAATCCCCGACCTCATTTGGAAAATTATCCATCGAAGGAGATGATAGCTGCAAGGAGGGGCCACTTAATTGTCAATTGCTTCAAAAAAGTCTTCACTGTTGGAAGCATTGCCAAAACAATGCTTTTGAGAGGGTCAGAAATTTCGAGGTACTTGAAGATACCTTCGACAATGTTATCAAATGAGAACAGCCCAGTCGAGGAAGGGGCTTCTGTTCTTAAAATTGGGGCATCAGGGGTTTTGGATGTCCCCGGGAGAGATGGAAAGTCCTGGGTGTAGTTAGTACTACGAAAACCAGGAGGAATTGGATTTTCCTTTTTCCCACCTTTTTTTGAAGTAGGCATGCTGGTCTCGGGCTTCTTTTCAGCAACTTTCCGTGGGCGGAGGCGTCTTCGCTTCCTTGAAGCACCTTCCGGAAAAGTGAACGATGTTCCCTCTTCAGCCGAATCAAAGTCAGACTCGTCATCTGACAGAGGAGCAAAGGGATTTGTATTGGCATTGGGTGATGGGGAGGCCTTTTTCACCATTTCGGCGAAAGATTGCCTAGAACGCTGTTTTAGCGAGCGTTCTATTTTTTCCCCGTGTTGTTTGTACGCTGGGCACGACGAGAGAGCATGAGGAGGAGTTCCCTTACAGAAAGCGCATTTTGGTGTGCTGTCTGCACAGGCGCCATCCTCATGTTTCTCCCCGCAGTTGGAGCAGCGTGCCTTATTGCCGCAATGGGAGGTCGTATGTCCCATCTGCTTGCATTTTTGGCAGATCATGACCCGAGGTACAAACAACCGCACAGGTAGTCGAAGTTTTCCCAACTCGACGTATTGAGGGAGGGCTGAACCAGAGAAGGTCACACGAAACGAGTCTGAGTTTATAAATTTCTTTTTACCCTCACTGATCGATACTGTGCCTAGTTTTTGCACATCCAGTATCTTGACTGAAGGAAGCAGAGGGTTCTTAAAGCGACCAACCCCCTGCTTCAACAGGATCTCAGGGGTCAAGCTCGCTTCGGTGACCACCCCTTCAATCTCAATACCTCGAGCTGGGATGTACACTAAATATTCCAGTGTAAAAAACTGAGAGACAGCAATTTCGTTAGCTTGTTTAAGGTTGGACACAACAACTTTTAATTTATTGGGTCTCACCTTAATTATCTCGGTCACGGCCGAGAATCGTTTCGTCAGATCGTTTGAAATCTGGTAAATATTGAGAGGTTTCGTTTTGGGCCGAAAATAGACAACCCAAGGACCAGCTGAACAATCTGGATAAGCACGCGATCGGGTAACTTTAAGAGCTACCCCATCATTTGGCGGCATGGATGAATCATCTTCCGACAAAGCATCCATGTCGCACCCGTGGGAGCTTATGATGCTCAACCACTAACGCAATTATCTACAATCAATCACAGATAAACAAACTAAACCTAAGCACACAACAAACTAAACCTAAGCACACTCTCTCACACGCTCTCACACACTCTCACTCACTCTCACTCACTCTCCACACAATACAAAACAATATATTCAGAAGAAAGAGAACAAAAGCTTATCTTATATATATCACTGATCTGCTGCAGCCGGGCGACGAATGTGCTGCTGTCGAACGACGATCCGTGGCCGCGTGTGCCGGCTAGACGTTGAGCTGAACGATGATGATAATGATGACGATGATGATGTTGCTGATCGGTGGTGGTTAGCAGATGATCGACTGCACGCTACACACGATGGACTGCTGGTGTGCGTGCCGTATAGATGCGGAGCAATATGGCGTTTAGGTCGTGGCAATATCGCTAATTGCAATTAATGACGTTGTTGCACTGTTTAACACTCAACGTTTTCTACTTCAGAAAACTAAGACTCGATTTCACTCGCGACTCAGAAAAAAAAATAGCGCTGAAGGCTTGAAACAACTTGTGAAAAGCTTCCAAAGCAACGGAAAGCTGACCGAACGAACTGTTCCGTTCGCTTGTTCACTGGGCAATGCTTCCGGTTAATTGTTTGGTCATAGATCTTGTGTTTATTCTTAAAATTGATATATGTTTTAATTTGTTGGGGGGGGGGCAATTCGGGATAATGGATTGGACCAAGGTTGTTTTTTCCATTTATATATTAATTTAAAAGGAACTTCCAAAAGAGGTTGGGAAGTTTTTTGGTCGGTTCTTTCATACCAAATAAATATACTAAAGGTCTGTGGGCTGTTCGTATTTTAAATCGTCTTCCATATACATATTGTATAAAGTGATTAATTGCCCAATGGATAGCAATCATCTCTTGAAAAATTGTGTGATTTTTAGATTCTGCTTTATTAAAGGTTTTACTAGCATAAGCAATTGGCATATCATCACCGTCAAAATTTTGTGATAATACCGCTCCACATGCCACATTGAAGCATCTGTTGTAATACTAAAATCTTTTGTAAAATCTGGATATTTCAAAATCTGTGGTGATAATAAATATTTTTTTAATGTTTCAAAAGCCTTTTGACATTTATCGGTCCATTCAAACTTTGTATTTTTCTTCGATAAATCGTTCAAAGGTTTTGCTATTCCTGCAAAATTTGGTACAAATTTTCTGTAGTAATTACAAAATGCAACATATCTGCGTACATCGTCAGAACTTGTTGGTACTGGGAAATTTTTTATTGCTGAATTTTGAACCATCGGGATTGATTCCTTTATCGGTAATCTTGTGCCCTAAATACGTTACTTCTGATTGAAAATATTTACATTAAATTTGGATTAAATTTTAAATTGTATTGTCGTAATCGATCAAAAACGTTTACTTAATTGTTTAAATGATGTTTTGCAGAACATCCTATTACAATAATGTCATCTATATAAATAAATGCATGTTCGGGTGTTAAACCAGCCATGGCTATTGTCATCATGCGCTGAAAACTATTTGGACTAATATTAAGACCAAATGGCATTCGCGTATATTGATAATGACCTGACGCGGTTGGAAATGCCGTAAATTTTCTTGATTCTTCTGTAAGTGGAATCTTATGGAACCCCGACATAAGATCAAGAGTACTAAAATATTTTGCCCTACCAAGTTGATCTAAAATCGAATCAATTCTTGGTAGCGGAAATTTGTTTGCCAAAATTTTTTTGTTGAGTTGTCTGAAATCAACTACTAATCTCCATTTTTTGTTATTATTTTCCGATTTTTTTGGTACTAGTAATATCGGTGAATTGTAAGGTGATATTGAATGTTCTATTATATTTTCCTTTTTCATTTTTTCTACTTGAGTTTGTATTTCTTCTACTTGTGAATAAATTTACTTGTTATTTGGAATATATGTTGGTATATTGTCGGATAAATATATATCTTGTGTGTTAAAATTATTGGTTGTTAGGACATCATCCTTTAAACTAAAAATATCTGAATAATTTGAAATTAATTTTTTTAAATCATTTTGCATAAAATGTGGTACATCTTCAATATTTACGTCATTCCAAATGGTTTCCTTGCGTTTTAATTCTTCATCATTCCTTTTACGAGTTCTTAGGATATGATAATTGTCAAGAGGTTCGGTAATTGGATTTATTTCATCGTATTTAAGATATACGGGTTCATTTGTAGCATTTATAAATTTTGCATAGGGCTCATCCTTGGAAACAATTGCGTTACTCATGAGAACTCCAGGTTGAATTTCTTGAGCGTATACAACTCTTTCGCTCGGATAGTATCCTTTGGTTATTTTTCGAATGGTTTCACTTCTTTGCGGTAGTATAAAACCATTTTTAAAATTATCTTCAATTGGTACTGATACCATTACAATACCTAAATCAAAATGTAACAGCCATGATCCATAATCAATTTTGCATCTGTTTGCGGTAAGGAAGTCACGTCCTAAAATTCCATCTGTTTGTATCGGGAAATTTCTAGAAACTAATTGAAAAGTTTGCTTAACCTTCAATCCGTTACCAAATATTATTTCAGTCTCAGTGGTAGCAATGGTCTCAATTGTATTATCTGTAATTCCTATTAATTTAATTTTGTTCTTAGTGTTTACTAATCTTTCGGGTTTTGCTTTATTAATTTTGAATAATGAAACATCTGCTCCACTGTCAATTATCAAAGTTAATTTATTATGTGACATTTCTGTCCCAACAGTTACAAAATTTGATGCGTTTAAATTTATTGAGAGGGTCGTTCTGAGCGGTCCGCTCTCTCAAAAAAATTGTTTTGGTTCCGAATGTCTTGTTCTGTTCATTTTCTGAGGAAATTTGATAAACTCTTCCTCTATTTGAATTGTTCCTTGAGTCATTATTTGATCTGTCTTGGCGTCTATCATTGCCTTGGTAATGATCAAGTGATTAAGTCTCCAATTTTTTTTTCTCTAAATTAATAATGCTCATTTCGCACTTATGTAAAATTAATTATAATTCATCATACGTTTTTAGAATTAAAATGATTTTTTTTTGTTACAAGAAAAGAATACAATTATAGTTATAAAAAATATGTCTACCTTTTTTCTCATGAAGCTCGTGGCTTGCTGCCGTTGTCACTTGATGTTCGTGGCTGCTGCAACTCGGTGCTCGTTGCTGTCGTTGCTTGATGCTTAGTTTCCCTCGTAGCGGAGTGAATACCGTTGTTGCTCCCTCGTTGCGAGTTCCGTTTCGGTTACCACTCGTTTCTTTCTCTGTTGCTTTAGACTTGGTTCTACACACACTTGTTCTTTGTGGGCTCACTGTTGAATTGTTCCTTGCGCAGTTTTGCCCATCTTGCACTTTCTTCTTTTTTAAAACTTCTTCTTCTGAGCCTTGCTCAGATTTGGCGGTGTCTTTTTTATAACTGGTTTATTATCAATATTAGGTATATATGCTGCCTCGCAAGCATCATCCCAATTTTCGTCAAACATTATGATTGTTTACGCAATGAGTAGAATTTTTCCTCCAACACTGATTTCATGTGCTTCTTCGTGGCACATTATTCCCTTAAAAGTCGATACAATCACTATATCAGTTATACTAGGTAACACGTTTTTCGCGAATTCTAGTATGTCTTTACCTTTAACTGTTTGCTCGCGAACAGCAAAAATATTGCTTATACTTTTTGTCACATTCACTGTGTACTTAAAGTTTTTCATACCTTTGGTTGTTATAAAGTTTCGATTCTCCAGGATTTTTACTACCTTTAACACTGCACTGTTTTGATTTAATTATGGTGGGGTTTGTATGGGAATCACTTTGAGTTCGTTTCTGATTTTTTTTATTATTTTTTTTTTTTTTTTTTTTTTTAATATTTTTTTTTTTTTTTTTTTGTTAGTGTTTTTTAAATTTTATTTATTTATTTCTGGTCTTCGAATTTAAATTATCGCACAGACAGTTCTTACTATGTACTTATTCTAATTTTGAAAATAGTCTTAGACACATTAAAATCGAATTGCACAGTCACTTCATTAAAACGACGGCAGCAAATTTCAAATGGGTTGTTTTGTCCGAAAACGGTGCGATGCAATGGAAGTCGAAGAAAATCTGCACGCCGAGTTGATCTAGGAGGAACGTTGATTTGAATTTTGCTCAGCAGCACAGGACAGTCTACATTGTTGTTCAAGACGTCAAACACGAAAAGACGTTGCAGTAACACTCTCCTGTTTGCCAAAGAAGGCAATCTTATTAGGGCGCATCGTTGTTCGTAATGTGGCAGACGGACAGAGTCGTTCCATGGTAGCATTCGCAAAGCGTATCGCAAAAAGTTCTTTTGGATTCGCTCGATCTGACTGCTCTGGACAGCATGGTAAGGTGCCCACACAAGCACACCATACTCAAGTACGCTGCGTACAAGCGAACAGTAGAGCGTTTTCAAACAATATACGTCCTCAAACTGCTGCGTGTTTCGTTTTATAAAGCCAAGCATCGCATATGCTTTACCAGTAGTTGTAGCGACGTGTTGACTGAAATTCAACTTACTGTCTAGTAGAATGCCCAAATCTTTGACAGTATCAACCCTACGGATGCTGGCTGTAGTCATTTTGTAGTCAAACGCGGTAGTGTTTCTTGTACGACAGAATGAGATGACACTACATTTCCGTACATTCACATCCATTCCGTTGAGTAAGCACCAATTTAACAGTTGGTCGATATCCGCTTGGATGGCACAGCAATCAACCAATGAGGTTATTACTCGAAAGAATTTCAGGTCGTCAGCAAACATAAACTTTTGGGACTTAACAGTACTGCATATATCGTTGGCGAATAGAACAAATAGTAACGGGCCCAAATGACTTCCTTGGGGTACGCCCGATGTGACTATGAAGGGGTCCGAAGTCACTCCATTAATGCGTACGAATGCACTACGCTCAGTGAGATAGGAAAGTATCCACCGTGTCAACCACTCCGGGAATCCCATTTTTTCTAATTTTGCAACTGCCAGAAAATGCGGCACCCTGTCGAAAGCTTTGGCAAAATCAACGTAAATGGCATCAACCTGCTGACGCTTCTCGAGTGCGGTGTTAAGCAAGGAAACGTAAGCCATCAGGTTAGTTGTTGTCGAACGTTTCCTTACAAATCCATGCTGGTGTTCGGAGATGACGTGTTGCACTTTTGGATAGAGAGAATCGTGAATGAGACTCTCGAAAACCTTTGGTACACAATTTAAAATTGCGATAGCACGATAGTTCTCTACGTCATGAATACTCCCCGCTTTGTGAATAGGAGTAATTGCAGCTTTCTTCCATAACCTTGGGAAAGTTCCTTCCACCATGGATCGATTAAAAATTATACTTGCGGGAACTGCAAGCGACTCGGCGCATTTCTTGACAAAGAGTGGTGGAAGGCGATCTGGTCCGGCACCTTTTGAAGCGTCTATCGATTGGAACTTTTCGAAAACATCCCTCGGAGAAAAATTGAAAGGTGCAAGGTTCAGGTCGTACCGCGGCAGACTGTTCAGGTACATTTCAGACGAAGGTGGTTGGTTTTCACTTAACACACTTCGAAAGAAAGACGAAAACAAGTGTGCCGCATCAAGTGGGGCTTCAGCTGTAGACTCCTTGTAATACACACGTTGAGGAATTCCATTCATCTGTTTTCGATTTTTTACGTACGCCCAAAACGATTTAGGATCCTGTTTAATACTTTCCTCCGTTCGATGAATATAGCAGCGAAAGCATTGCGCGTGCAAGGAGTTGTATTTGCTCTCTATGTCATGCAGCTCAGCTTTGTGCTCTTCATTTCTCGAACGAAAATAACGCTTCCTAATCTTACGTAAACGGTTGCGAAGATGCTGCAGCTCATTATTCCACCAGGGTTGCTTCCTGCCTCGTGTACGACGTTTACGTTTCAACGGGACGACATCTCGTAGGATCCTATACAATACGTCATAGAAACACGACACTGCTTCATCAATACTGCAACTATGAAGAAATTCGTCCCAGCTCACATCATGAATTAGTGCATTGAGAGAAACAAAGTCGCACTGGCTATAATCGAAATTAAAAGGGTCCACAGCATTCGAAACATGCCTCCCATAAATTACTTCAAATTTCAATACAAACGGTCTGTGGTGTTGGTCGACTCTTAGTAGGGGTAACGGTGGTTCCAATAACTCCGCGGTATTGCTGTTATTGAGGAATGCTAAATCGAGAAGCCTTCCATTCACATTCGTTAAATCATTTATTTGACAAAGTCCGTTTGCCACAAACGACTCGATTATAGCTATCTCTTGCTCGGACGAAACATTTGCTGGTGTCAATGAATTCAAATCTTCATCTAGAATCCAACACAAGTGTGGTAGATTGTAATCGCCAACAACCAACACTACGCTGCGATCATCGGTCATATCAAGAAGTTGTTGTATACATGCAGCGTGCTGTTTGTAAAGGCCAAGCTCACTGTTGGGAGGTAAATATATCGAGCAAACTATCATATCGAAATTCGGCAGGGAAACCCGCACAACAACCTGCTCCAATTGTTCATTACCGGCAACACAAACCGACACGCTTTGCAGTCCGTTCCTAACACCAATCAAAACTCCACCGCCACGATGATAACGACTGGTTTGTGCGTTTCTATCACAACGATATATTGTGTAGTTGTTTGTGAGCTCAGAGTTCAGAATGTCGTTCTTGAGCCATGTTTCTGTGAGAGAAATGACGTCATAATCGCACTGCGACAAGGCCAGAAACAAATCGTTTGTTTTTGTACGGAGCCCACGTACGTTTTGATAGTAAAACGTGCATATAGAGGAGTTTTCGTTACGGTTATTGCAGAGTATTGAGCCTATCGGTTCGGCGTTACTGTGTGGTATTGTCAGCTGATGTGGCTCGAAAGTGAAACATAGGTCGAGTGGGAGCGGGTTGTTCGAAATCAAATTGGCGGAAAATAATTCCTTTTTGCCATGTTGAACCAGATAAGGCGATGTCCTTCAAATGCAAGCCAATACCAACTTTGAACGAAACAAACGTTAATTGTTCCAGAGTTTTCCCTTTCGGAACAAGTTTAACGACTTCGATATCCTCATCGGTATTCACGTTTTTTTTTACCAGTTTTTCTATCTGCTGCACTGTTGCCTGAGGATCGAACCCAGACAAATACAACCAAAATAGGTTTGCTCTTTGTGCTGTGGCCAGCGGGATTGCGTCACCCGGATCGATGTCTTTAGTTCCTTCGGTTGCATTTATTTGTTGCATTGGTTCATCAGGGAGTTGAAGCCGTGGTCGTTTTCTCGAAATTGTTAATTCTTGATTCCTACGAACCCGCGGGGTTGTTTGAGCCGGCGTTCTTTGTAGGATTGTATTGATCTTAGTAGTGTTGAGTGCGATTTCCTTCCTTATTTCATCAAGAGCCTTACTTTGTTCTTCAACCATTAACTGCATTACACTGTTTGTGGATGAAATGGCTTGGCGAAAATTGAAACTCCTGCATATTCCCAGCTGCCTTACCAGTCTTCTTGAAGACCCTCTTCACGATTGCCCAGTAACGTTCGATGGGTCGAAGCTGAGGGCAATTTGGTGGATTGATATTTTTCTCAACGAAATCTATACCCTTTTCCGCAAGCCAATTGAGAGTGGTTTTGGCATAGTGAGCGCTTCTTATATAAAGGCAACAATCTCTTCTGGAGACACTCAGATCAATAGATTTCCGCATTTATAGTTCCGGTAGTGTAAAAAATGGTTGACTTCAAACCACAGGAACATATTGCTTGCCATACCAGTACCTTTCGACCGAATTTCTCCACTTTAATCGACCTGTCCGCATCGCTCACATCCTCCCCAACGACGGCAGTAAAGTATTGTGGACCTGGAAGGGTTTTGAGTCCTCCTTTACATAGGTCTCGTCGTCCATCAAAACGCATGCATCCGGACGCTGCAAAAGACGCGAATACAATTTCCGGGCCCTTGTTGCTGCTCGCTTCTTCTGTTCTGCACTTTGTTTCGAGATTTTCTGCTTCTTGTAGGTCTTCAGGTGGTTTCGCCTCTTGATACGCTGGATCATTCCGATACTCGTTCCTACTTTTTCGGCCAAATCACGTATTGACATTGATTTGTTCTTCATGATTAGAGATACCACTCTCTGCTCCAGTTTCGGGTTGGAAGAACCGGGTTTTCTGCCTCTTCCTGGTAGCTCATCAAAAGAATAGTGTTCCCCAAACTTATTAATGATGGTTTTAACACTCGCATGATGAATTCCAAACCGCTTCGCCAATTTTCGCATAGTAATACCCTTCTCACTTAGCCATGTGTCCAGAACCTTAATTTCAATACGCGACATTTTGAAAACGCAGAATTTGAACCGCACAAACAAGTAAACAAAAGAAAGCTGACAGTCAAACGCACAGCATGCAGTGTTCTGAGCATAAAAAACCATCACAAATACATGCGTACAACGCAAATGTATGTGGATAGCTTATATTCGATGCGCTTCGTAAACAATACATTCGATTAAAACTTTGAATATAAATTTCATTTGGATCCAGAATTTGAAGTAAAATCTCTGCGAGACTTCTCTTGTGTTTTTTTTATATATTATCTATCCGTCATTCATAAAAACAAATATTCTGTACACGCGATATATATTTTTTGTATATAGAGGGGGGGAAAGAAAAAAAACATTTTGTGTTATATTTTCTCTCGCGACAAACACACACATAATTCACGAAAAAAGAGGTGTGTTTGAGTTTTTTTTTTCTCTCCTCTTTCTCATCATTCTTTCGTACTAAAGGACGTTTGCATGTGTCTGTGTCAGGGGACAGAAATTGACATGACATTTTGGTAGTGTGTTGGTTTTTGATTCGATAAGCTACGTTAACGTTTACAATCATATACATATACACATCCATTGAAAAAATCACCACTAACAACAATGTCATTACGCTGTTAATACACCAAGCCGTAGTTGGGAAAATATAAAAAAAAAATTTTCTCAAAATTGGGTTTTTGCTTTTTGTAAAAATTAATAATTATTTTTTATTTTAGCATTAAGTTTTGAACGTGTGAATGTTTTCTGTAAATCTGGGCTGCATAACGCGGTTTATAGATTCAATTTAACAAAATTTAGATCATTCGAAGATCATGGAGAGAATCTGTTCAGCTCAACCAGTAAAGTCATGGTGTCTAAAAAGTTAAGGAAATCGAAAATTACACGGAAGTGAGCATCGCTATAGATTGATTAATAATGTCTCAATTGCGTCGGAATTAATTGGTTATCCTGAGAGAAACATGATGTTGTGGATTATCGCTGAATTAATAACATATTTTGTACATTTGTCGAATGAAGGAACAAGGCTAACATTGTATCCCGTTACCCTATGTAGACAAGTTTGTCTAAACGTTGCCTGAGCACTTGAATGAATAAGCACAAAACAATTGTTTGGTACAACTACGCATCTACGTCAAGCTTCTTTTCGTGGCTCCAGACTCTGCTTTTTTGCATCATCTATAAATCTTTGCAAAACAATGTGTATCTGTGCTGTTTCTGAAATATATGCATTTTCTTATCTTTTTTTTTTTTCTAAAAATCTCTTGTTGAAGCTTGTCTTTATTTAGTTTGACAAAGTGATTAGTTATTCAATCTTAGTTCATCCATGCAGCTAGGACAGACACAAATAAAATTTATGTCAACTAGCGAACATATGCATAATAAACACATTTTTATGGTATGGGTGGGAGACGATAGGAATGCTCCAGCATGATGTTCAACCTAATATGCAAAATCACGATAATATGACTATACACGAAGCGACGTGATGTCTGGCGACTATGAACCGTAAAGCAGGGTTACGTTAGTTTGTTTTTAGTGTTTGCTCTTAATATTTGCTTAAATTAACAACTTTTCTTTTCTATTTTGTTTTACTTTATCCAAAATAATCCAAACTCACAAAAAAACAGCTAGATCAAAACTTTTGCCTCAAAATATGGTGTCCAAACTTCACGTCCGGGTGAGTCATGATCATGAAAAGCGTTAAAGTAATTGCGATGGGCGTGACGTTTAATTCATCTTTATTAAGTCAAAATTGACAATTAGAAATAAAAAAGTTTCAAGTTCAAGTCATTATCAAAAATCAACTTACCTCCTCAGAGAAGTGCTAAACTAGTATATTCTGCCTAACAGATATACAGTTTAGACTATGAGATTTTAGTGTGACGGTCTGATAGAAGTGGTAAAGAAGAAGCTGTTGCGTTCAATCACTTCGAAAATTATAATTCACATTTTATGAATATTGAACTGGATACGGAATGACCCCGTTAAACGGTAAGATTTTTTCTTCGCCCCGCAGTGGGCTGAGATATTATTCTATGTTTTTATCACCACCAAGCTTGAAGATTTTTAAACATAACAGAGAACCTAAGTGTTCATGCTAAAGAGTTCTCACCGCCTCGTAACCGTTCTGAACATTGACAGTGCACACCTCGTAGAAGCTATCACCGGGAGATACCTAGTAGTACTTCAGTGAACGTCATCGCCTTCGTCAGACAGCATTCAATTGAAGACAAAGGACGGAAAAAAATGTAGCCAAAAGATGCTGCCTGTCGTAACTGTGAATCCATGAAAAATGAATCCTTGGTGGGTGGAACGGGAATCAACAAAGACTGGCAATGACTGGTGAGCGTCAGGAGAAAAGCATAAAATCATTGGAAAATGGGAATTTTATTTCTTGTTTTATATCAGCTTTCGTTTCTCATAGGGATGGAGCGAAATTTTTTCAACCCGAAACAATTTATATTGAAATATTTCTCCCCATTCTTCCAATAGAGAAGATATATAAAAAAAAGTTTGAGCAAAGGTTTTTGGCATTTCACAGCAGAACAACGTAAACGAATGGGAAATGGTGAAATGGAGCACATAATTTACAACGTACTCCCAGATTCGTTGTCAATGATTTATCAACGACGCAGCTGCTTATCCTGGCCAGCGGAACGCAAAACGGTTTCACTCGATAGAAACTGACGGTGAAGTTTTCCCATTTATCGGTTTATTTTCTCTCCACCACGACGCGATGCTATTCCACTTGAAGATATCAAAAGTAATGTCACGTAAGAGTTTCGCCAACGAACCTTGGCTTTCGATCAAAGTCAAGATGGATGTAATCATCTTCAATGTTTTCTTTCAAACGTAACCGAGAAACGTATGCTTACCTTCGTGCAGAAGGAAAAATAAGTACACTTGCGTCGGTTGTTACGTGGGGATACGTTCCGCGTGAATGACAACGGCATGAAAAGCAGGCAAGAGAGGTGGATGAAGTTTTTAAACTTTTTCAAATTATTGGATTATTGTTGCTCAATGATGAACCATTTCTGAACAATCGATAAAGAAAAACATATCAAGTCCACCGTGACTTGAAAAGGTATGCTGAGAACATTAGCCGCGTAAAAACTACCTTTAGTGTATACCATCAGGAGCTAAATGTGGCAAATTTCCCATAAGTGTGATTAGTTGGAGCAGAGAAGAACTCTTTGGTATCCTACCGCGATCTGTTTTAACCAGTTACCTGTGATGGTTAGATGGAATGTCGATGGATTTATATTTAAAGATAACATTATGAATCGATGGAAAGTAATTTGATACAGATATTTGTGATTCTCAGGAGTGACGTTTTAGAGAGTGACGTTATTATTGTACATAGTTTAGATATGAACTGACTTCATTCTAGTTAATTATATGACCAATCAGATATGCAAACTCATAATATCAAGCAAGATGAACAGTGCCCAACGTTGAAATTACGCTTCACGTGACTTCATTATAATGATTATTAGCAGCCTGTGATAGTTCCTCATCGACATATTCTAGCTCAAGTGTTCTTGTGAAGATCAAAGCCAATAAATCGGTCTCATGCATGTATTGAGTTCTAGGAAAATGCATAAAATAAAAATGTAAAACGAATTAGAAGACATTGTGCCAGTTCGTAAATAAGAAATACGGAAGCTTAAATTAACCTTCCACATATTGCTCCACTCAAGGCACCATTTTCTATATGGCTTAAAAAAAATTAGGACACTTTATTTCGCAATATTTTTTTAGAATAGTTAATTGATGCTTAACTTTATGTTTAAGAATGCAGCAATAAGTTTAAATTTAAAAATACACAATAACACGCCTCCTCCTTTAATTTAATAGTTTTATAGTGCGGCCAAAAACCGGTCCTTCAAATTAACTTGTGGGTTAATTGGCATTTAGTTAATAGTGGCAGTTTATTATTGCCAGACTGTTTCTCTTAACCAAACCTAAGATTATTTACACTTGATCAGTGGAAAATTCAAAACCAGTGACAAAGTGAACAATCACTTCTGCTTACACCTGTATGCATGCCAACCACAACATTATTAAAGATCGCAAAACGTTGCTACTTACGTTGGAGAGATACTAAGGCCAAACCGGAACTCCTCTACGACCAAGTAGCAAGTAAATCCAAAACTACTGCTAAAGAAAACACTTTTAAATCAAATAATTAGGTAATTGTCTAACAAATGAATAACCGTACGATGATTCATTATTGATTAAATTTCAATTCAATTGAATCAGTTGTTTCAAAGTGGTTATGTAGCAAACTTCTATTTTATTATATACGAAAACCACTTACGCAGTCTACGTTATGTCAAAACTGGCTTATTTGCCCAAATTTTATTATTTTTTTATTCAAATTAGCATTAGTTAATCATTTGTCCTATAGTTTTTTCGATTGGGTCCCACATTTGAAAATTTGGTAAGCTTCCGGTCAAACATGTTGACTATATTAAAAGCTGGAAGGATACGCTGGGCAGGACATGTTGCGAGAATGCCGGGCAACTATCTTGCAAAAATGGTGTTCGACGGGAATCTGGTTGGTTCAAGACGACGTAGGGCGCAACGAGCAAGATGGTCAGATCAGGTGGAGCAAGACCTAGGGGGTACAAGGTGCCTAAGGGATTGGAGAGGAGCAGCCACGAATCGGGCATTATGGAGGGATATTGTGTATCAGGCTATGTACTAGTATTGTGACGTTATTCCATGTAAATAAATAAATGGTGACTATATTGCAAGCTCTTTTGGAAGACCACAATATGTTTAGAGTAATACTCAGAAGAATGGGTATTGGCATACAGGCTCAATATAAAAAGCGGTTTCTAGAGATTTTTGATGAAGGATAACATCAAATATGTTCATTTGATATTATCCTTCATAAAAAATCAATAGAAAAATCATCAAAATCAAAATAAAAAATCAATAGATCTAATATTTTTGGTGAAGTATAACATCATATAAAGCTACAGGTCATGTCTTGTAATTAGGATCTTCATACTAAATTCACCATATGTACAGTATTTCCCTACCAAAGATGACATTTTCCTGGAAGCAAGGTCTCATATGCAGCAGCAAACGATGTACAGCGGTCGACAATCTATGTGCTACATTAAAACAAACAGATAAATTTAAGAAAACTAAAACATTTTATTTCAAATTCATTCAACTTCAAATATTTTTTTGAAAATTCACTGGTCAAGTTCAACTTGTTTCCGCTTGAGCTTATCCATTCGCCACAGACGATCGAGGAACGCATCGTACGAAGCTCGTAATTGCTCTTATGGTATTTTATCCAAGGCCGCCGCCAGATATCACTTCAGGACTTCCACACCTTCATGTTTTTTAGAGCAGACTTTGGCCTCCAACACACTTCCGACAGCGAAGTTGAGGTTCGGCGAACTCTCCGGCCACTCCGAGCTCTTAATGAACCATAGAAATTGTTCCGCAACCCAGAATTGGGTTTTCTTCACTTTGTAAGCCGGCGCCAAAATGACGACGTGCCCACGGTTCAACGACGTTCTGTAGAACTAGTTCCCGATATGTGTTTTGGATCTTCACTCCTTCAGGGACAAAAACAAGCGAAATCCAGCCATCATGGGTGATTCCGACCCAAACCATCATCTATGCTGGTATGCTGGTTTCTGTCGCCTGGTGGCCGTCAGCACGTTGGCATGGGTTCGTGATCTTTCTGGCAATCAAACTCTGTCGTTCTGCTTATTCACGAACTGCTGTACGGTGAAAAGTTCTCGTCGATAAACACGATATTCTCCAACCTTCAGCGCCTTTGCTCTTTTTACTTTACCCTTTGCTCTTTTGGTCCTAAATTTATATTTCAGGATCAGACGGAGACTTCAATCCGATTCGTTGAGATCCTCCGCCAATTTAGTAGTACTACGTCGAGGTTTCCTCTTAAGGCGCCTCTTGACGACCTCACCATGGCAAGTATCACTACAGCTTGACGTCCCTCACCATACCGCGGTACTTCCGGTCTACAGGTATCTTTTGACTGCACGGTGTACAAAACTTTTGCTCGCGAACTATGTTCTTCGGTTGCTTTCCTGCTCGGATCAAGGCAACTACAGCACTACGATTCTATTCGGGATCCATTTTTCCGGATAACACTCTATTACAAAAGTAACACATAGATCCACTGACAACCAAGACACAATGTAAACAAAACGACGGGTAATGTAGCAGTTCAATTGCCAGACCTGTATATAAGAGTGCACCTCCGCCACATGCTTCATCATGAGTTCTCGCTGTGCATCTGTGTGCGACAGACGTGTTTTATTGCAGTTCGGTTGTTCGTTTAGATTCCAGTTGTGCGTAGAGGACAAAGCTTTCTCGCGATATTGTTGTTTTCCTCAACAAGAGGTAAATCGATATCGCCATCGTTACCGAAACGTACCTCAAGCCGGACGTTAAAGTTTATATCCCTGACCTTCAGCTAATTAGACTCAATCGGATCAATTCCAGAGGAGGGAATGTTGCCATTGCTTTACGATACAACATCAACTGCCGCCTGCAGCCAAGTCTCCAGCTCAAAGTCATCGAAGCCATAGGTGTAGATGTAGACATCGCCGTCGGACCGATTGTAATCATCGCGGCCTATTGCCCCAAGCAAGCGGCTACGGTCCTACGACAAGACATCGTTAAGCTAACTCGGCGGCGATTCATCATCGCTGGTGACGCAAAACATTAAGCCTGGGAGAACACTCGACTGACCAACGACGGACCCATCATCCAAAATGACCTGGAGTAAGTTCACTATACGTTACTGAGTCCTGATTCTCCCACCCGGTTCAGTCAAGCCGGGACTCACGCAACTTTCGACATTTTTCACACAACAACATGACCAACAACATCGCTCACCCGGTCGTAGCAGGAGCTCAGCTTGGACCACTATCCGGTGGTGGCTAAACCCACTATCTGTCAATTGGCATCATATCACCAAGCGCAACTATCACGAGTCCAGCGATGCGTCGACGACTTTTTGGATTACGATGCGCACCCCGAGACGCCCAGAGACCTCGCCCGACAACTGATTACCATAGACGAAGCAATCTCTCGGGCCTGAGAGCAACATGTTCCTTCAATAAACCAGGTGAATGATCCCCTGAGCCTTGACAGACTGTCAAGAACATTATGGAAATCCGTAACTCGATCAAAAGACAATTTAAACGCACCGGTCTACCTCACCTTAAGACCAATTCAAACCATTTAACTAAAATCATTTAATCATGGATGATGGATCTCAGAAAGAGATTTTTGGAAAATGACCAAGTCCACCGCTTTGTCCGCTCGACCAGAATTCTGTCCGATCTCAACAACTTATCACCCCTGTTAAAAAGACCAATGCACTAGGTCAACACTTTGTGAACTCACACAACCTTGGCCAATTTATTGTGAGCTCACATGGGCCTACTGTTACAGAGGCAATGTCTAGAGTCGCCGAAACATCTATAGTTGTGCCTGACGATAGTAGTATATCGACTGATGAGGTGACAGCTACCATCAAGCGAACCAAGAACATGAAAGCCGCTGGTGTCGACGGAGTCATCAAACTTGAGTGTTGTTTTCTTCCGACACCTTGCAGTGGTTTTTAACAGATGTTGGGAGTTTGGCTACTTTCCATGTTGCTGGAAAATAATCCCTATTAGCATCCCTGGCAAAGATGCAACCAGTGCTAAAAGCTATCACCTCCTCCGCTATTTGTCATCCATCTCGAAGTTGTTTGAAAACTGATCCTCAGCCATTTACTGGAGCTCGTAAACCAGAATAATATCTTCCTCCAAGAACAATTTGGGTTCAGGAAAGGTCACTCTTCCATCCACCAACTGACGCAAGTAACTAACATCCTCAAACGGACCAGGTCCGTTGGAAAGACATCTGCCATGACATTGTTGAAAGTCGAAAGACAATGTCTGGCACGATGGTCTGGTGTTTAAGCTGCATCGATACAACTTCCCGATCTATCTTGTTAAGATCATCAAAAACTATCTGTTCGACGGATCATTGGACTGGTATTCTCAGGGTAGCCTCTTAGGCCCTATCCTATATTGATGTTCTTCCCCTGCCAGATGGTGGTATTTTGTCGATGTTTGACATCTGTTTGCATATTTCATCAGCTGGAAGATTTGTAGCAATGCAGCTAACCCCAGACGATTCTGTCTTTGTTCTACAAGTCACCTCGACTCATTCCACCAGAAGATTTCAAAGTCCACATCTGAAATACACCGATCGATTGGCCCGGGGAAGTAGTCTACCTTGATCTCACCCTAGATAGCTAGTTATTGTTCCGATCGCATGTTCACAAGACTTCAACGAAATGTAGTAGTTTGTTAAGATCCATCGCCTGGCTGGTCTCCAGACCCTCGGCGAGAGAAAAGATAGATTCTTGGAAAGGTTCAGAGAACCCTGTCTGAAGTCGCCCCATTCGACCATCAGACAGTTGGTTAACGAGGCTTAAGTTAACTTTGGTTTTCCATCCACAATATCTTGCCAAATCATTTACTCTAATTTTTATGTATGTTTCATCGTCCTACAAGATACATCCATTTTACATCATCAGAAATTGATCGTTCAGCTTCCTTGCATGATTTTTGGTCACCTGGTTTTGCTTCAGCATCCTGTTGGTATGCTTGTTGGCATGATACGATCTTCTCGCCCTACAGGTTTGTCGGGTTTTCGACTGAAGTGTGCCGAATCTATTCATGTCTCTCGCATTCCATCTTCGTAAATTTTTGATCGAGTTAATTAATCCTGACGAAATTTCGACATTAAATAAACAATTCATCCAAATCAGAACGCTGCCAATATGTTGTTATGTAATGAAAACTAGAGAAACTACATTAAATAAACGGAATCGACTGAATTATAAAAGGGACAGAATTCGAGACTTGGGCTTTGCCTGCGAAAGACCATCTTTTTCTTCGTAGATCGTGGAGCAGGCGAATGAACCACGAATTGCATTAATTACTACGGTTGGCTGGATATTTTCTAGGAATGATATATAAAGCCCAAACGGTTACCGAAAACAAACCAACCTGGAAAAAGCAATTTACTGATCTGAAATAACTCGTTCATTATCAAGCATCTCAGAAACATAGGTAAACAATAGCATGAGCCCATATAATTGTGCTCAATGAAAAAAGGACGAAGTACATGAAGAAATAACGATTAAATAAGTTTTCAAAATACACACAGTTGTGGCCCAATCGAGCTGCATAAGTAATCAACTCTCGGAACTAGCGTGAAAGCAAACTGCCAGTTCATCAAATTGCTACGCTTCGATGCATTCAGTTTCATTCGCTGTTGCTGTGGACGTCATATCGCGTCGCCGTGTTGCACTTTGATAAGTTATAGTTCGCCTTGTTTACCAAGCAGCAGTCCGTTTCACCCAGTGAACCGTGCGAAACTTGTTCTTTAATAAATTTTGGTGCCTGGTTCAATTTTTCAGTGGAAACTTTCCTTCTCAGATTGCATATTCAAGCGTGATTTTCATGGACTGTGCATAGTTAGCGCACAAGAAAGCATTTCAGAAGAGATGAAGCAAAGTTTTGCTCGTGACCAGATGTTGCACTATTCGCAGAAGACGACAAACGACGAACTAGTTGACGATAGCTTCGCTCTTATCCCTTTTTTCTGTTGAACATTGGCTATGATACACTGTATATGAGAAAATCGAACGCAGTGAAGTGTAACTGCTATTGGAAATCGAATGAATAATGCACAATCATTTGTTCCACAATGTCTCAATCTGCTACGGTGCCATAAGACGGCATCGTTATTACAGTTGTAAAAGGAAATTACATAAAGCAATTTTAATTAGCTGCGTGTTTCAAACAAGTCTGGTAACGCACCCGATATCTAAAGTGGTTGGTAAATGACTGGACTTTGCGTAGCATTGATACTTCCCATACCTGCAGTTAAAAAATAGATCCCCCTTCGTTGTCCTTACTTTATTGTCCAGTAAATCCTATTCCAAGTAACATTGCTAACACCATCCTGCTTTATTAAGTTTTATTAAAGTTTTATGAAAGCCACTTGAAATCAATTTGGTTTTATTATGGCACCAAGAGGTGCCAATAGGTTTCATATTTTAGTCAGGTTTATGAGAACCTACACAGCTTGTTTACAACGATCTTAAAACCTTGTTTCTCAAATTCCTTTTACTCCTATCAAAGGTTTTATTTCGACTTTATGAACTCGTAAAATGCTGTTTTGAAATGCCGTTTTAGGACTCATTGATATTATCTTATTATGGTCAGTTGAAAAAGCATTTTAAAACCATTTTGCCACCATTAAATGCATTAAACGGCAAATTGGCATTGAAGGAAGTCACCATAAGACCAAATAGTTTTATAATTGTCATTGCGAAGAAATATTGGCTTTATGGCAAGACTGTGATTATTTTCCAATCGCCTTATTGAAGTATAAGAAATAATTGAAATGTGAAAAAATAAATGCATCAAATTTTCAATGGTAAGCAAATAAACTATAAATCGGAGCCTTATTTCGGCATTCTTTTAGATAATCTCATCCAATTCCAAACACTGTTCAGTAAATTCATGATTAATTTATCGAATGTATTTATTTAAATTTGATTTATGTTGTTGGATATTTCGCTATCAAACAAAATTTCACTGCTAAATTAATCAGAAGAGCAGAGAATCGAACACAGCAGAACAACAAAAAACAACCTCGATTTCACAGTGAAGTTTGACAGCTGTGGCCATTTGGCCGCATTCTGGTAGTACTCAAGGTTTGTGCTCAGAAAATTTCGAAGTGATAGGGACTTGATTCCATCTAACGTTAAAGCATTCTCGGTAAGTAGTCGCCAGAAATTATGAGTTTTATAGAGATTTTTTTTTTTAATTATCGCTGCAAATAAAAACTTATCGGGGGGTGAGACGGCCTTTTTGTGTGGTTTAAAAGCAAACCATAGTTTATATAAAGATACGTTTCAAAGCAGCTAATTGTTCTTTTAACAAATGAGAGTTTATTCTGACATGCAACAAATGAGAGTTTGAAATTAAATGGAAAGCTTACCTGTCTCTATTATCTCATAAAATGGACTGTTATAACATTGCGAATACATGAAATACATTGTCTCGCTGTTATCACTGCTTTTTGTTTGAACATTTTGAACAACTCAGTTGAAAAATACAGTTTTATGTTTCAAAACAAAAACTAAACCAGAATAATCGAGCTACCGTACAAATCATGGTTTTTAGTAGTTCTTTTGGTCCTGGCATGATTTTTTCGAGTGATTATGCAAATCATTTAAACATCCACGACAGTTCGTTACTGGAAACGGATATCGGAAATTTATGTCAAATTTTCAAGTAAATTTTTAGTCATCAACCCTTTGAATTCGTTGAGTATTAACATGTATGTAACATTGATAAAACATGTTTCTAAAGTGTTGTATTGATTTACCTCTGATTCAGTTAATATATCCTTTGTTTTTTTTTTTAAATATAAATTGGCGTCTTATCCTTACATTAGCCGTCGTACACTGTAGGTGGGCAGCCAAAAAGTTTTTAATAACGAAAAAAATGCAGGAAATACATTTAAAATGCCACCATAGCATTTATCTATCTGTATGTAAATGTAAGAAAGTGTTGCAGTGCATAAAAAGTTAAGAAAATGTGTATTTTTCCTAATTTTTGGATGTTTACTAAATGTGGCCGTCTTACCTAACTCTCCCCTAAGTGTAATTGACTCACTTTTCCTCAGAAAATTAAGTCCAGAGGCTTGACTTTGATCACGTTATATGATCCCTGTGTAGCTTTACTCTGTTCTACAGTTACGGTTTCAACGGAAAGAGCAACCTGGTTACAGATGGAGTTGAATTAGTGGAACATGTCACACTATTCTAGTAATGCAGAAATGGTCTCTAACATTCGGGCAGAGGTAAAGTTTCAGTTAGCACGATATAGAGTCAAACCAACAGGAATTTCCACCAATCGTATAGATCCACGGTGGAATATCGTTCCACTGAAATAACGTCGGTGCACATATTTTTTCCTGAGAGCAGCCATTGATAAAAGCAGGGTATCACGTGCTTCACTTAGGATTATTACAGCAAACATACATACCACCATTATCAGCAGTCATCAGCAGCTTATCTATGAGGCATCCAACCGAATCAAATGTGGTGATACTTGAAAGATTCGCATGTTTCCTTCCTCTTTGCTTCCGAGGGAAGCTATTCTCCATGGATATGTGAAGTACTAACATGTACGACTCTACAAAACGGGGCGCAATGCTGCATAATGATGCTTATACCACGTCGCCAAAGTGCAGAAGAAAGACGAGAGATGAAATTTCGCTTCATCCGACCTAATCCTAGAGTCTGCCATGTGCTTTACAGCTACATTACTATTGGATTTTTCAATTGCATTTTTCACTTTGCTTTAGCACTTCATCTCCATTGGATTACGGTCTTCAGTGCCATAAGAGCGCTGCCACCAGCAGCAGCACTATAGTCGATGATGTACAGCACGTGACGGAAGAAGCTGCTGGCTGCTTGTGAAAATCAACTGATAGGTATGTGCCCTGCTGTACTATTGCACTATCAGGAAAAATTCATTATGGAAATTGTTAGACTGTGTTCAAACGTGCCGACTATAAAGTTTTGTGGTGGTAAAGTGTGATGATGGATTTATTCCATTTGTTATTTGAAGTGATTTTAAATTTGAAAAAATGCTATTGTATGAAAATTTTTTTGGAAAGAATATGAAACCAAATCCAAAATATTGTTCTGATCATTGTTATCATCCTCAGCCATGTAATCTGGGTAAAATGTATAATGTTGATTTTAAAAATATCTCAGAGCAACGCAAGGCTTGTGATTCTGCTGTGATCCATTGATAGAAACGAAGCTCACTGTGCTCCTATCGTAACCTTCTTCTTGTTCGTAGCCCCCAGGGCTTGTATGGAGAAATTTCATAGCTCCGAATACAGACACAGTTCTCATCCTCATCAGCTCTAAGCCCCAACCATCATTCACATGCTGCAGAGTGGCGGAAATTTAATGTCCTTATCAACTAAACTTGAGGTGCATAAACTAGTGTATCAAATCCTAGATTGGGACAGAGCTTTATATGTTCGATTCAAAAGTCATTACACTCATTAAACTCTTTTTGGGGATGGGCGAAGATAGCAAAGAATTGATGGATTATGTGTTAAGGAATAGGGAATTCTCCAGCTCAACAATATAAACCAAGAACACAGTGAGCTGATTTTCGTTGAGAATGGAAGTTTTCATGTTTTTCAAGAAAAGATATTTGTTGGAAAATACAAATTAAATTTTTATGTGAAAAAAAAAGGGAAAAAAAAAGGGTGGTCTTACTCTTATAAAAACCCGGGGGGAAAGGGAAAAAACTTTTTTAAAAAAAAAACTGGGTGGATGAAGGGCGGGGAGGAGGAAAAAAAAAAAAAAAAAAAATCAGTGGGGTTGTGCATAACACACGACCGGTTGACGTAGACTACGTTAAACCGTTTGATTAGTTTCGTTAGTTTCGTAGCGGAACATTGCAACTCAGGTACTGTTCTAATGAGACGCTGGGTTAGCATAAGTAAGTGAGTAAGTATGTTAGAACATTCTGTGATTCGCTTCTTAGAAACTATTTGGCGGCCCTGGAAACGGGCGTTTGGTTTGAATGTTGGTATTATGAAAGGGCAACGATTATGCTGGTTGTACTGATTCTGTTGATATGATCGATCAGCTGGAGACCACTATCCTTAGCGCGTTATATATTGTTCAGGGTCTGTTTGTGAAATCAAAATAAAAAATTAATGATATTTTTGTAAGTTTTCAGTCGTGAAAAACTCCAACTGATTGAAGCAAAAATCTCGAAAATCTATCGAGAAATGTTTATGTTTCAGTTATTTTCAAATTTTCATTTGACTCCTATCCCTGCCGTAATTCGTAGTCTGAGCAAAATAGTGTGGATGAAGTCCTAATAGATCGTTAGATTGTACACTCTTTACAAAGGTATAAATGATGATACGGCTTCGAGTTGAAGGCCCTTCTCCAGCGTCCCAACCAGTATTTGGCAACGCATTACCTCTGGCAGTTTTCAGTTTAGCCCGATACACAGGAGCTCGCTCGGCATCGGTACATGGTTGTTTCAGAGGATTTTCCGGTATGTTCGATCTTTACGCGCTTCCAAAATTTGTGCATAAGGTTGGCATCAAAGCGATTGGGCATTGC
This sequence comes from Aedes koreicus, assembly GCA_024533555.2. Classification (NCBI taxonomy): domain Eukaryota; kingdom Metazoa; phylum Arthropoda; class Insecta; order Diptera; family Culicidae; genus Aedes; species Aedes koreicus. The sequence continues at coordinate 178,310 of JAHHFK020003818.1, forward strand.
ACTTATTCTCACTTTCACAGTTTCTCAAAACTTATTTCTTCCTACAAGTAAAACTCTATCCAACGCGAACTGTTAATACAACAGAATAACTATTCATAACAGTACTCATTGGAATGTGCAGATAATGTTACTTCGAAATATTAGGTTGAGAATCTTAACGCTATCCGTGATAGCAAATTTCCTGATACTTGGCGGACCGCAACATTCTTCAAATTTTTCCAACACCGATTGATGAGTAAGTATGCGAAATATATTCATCTTATATTTTTAAAATTTTAAATACTTGAGTTAATAAAACGGCAATCGTAAATTCCTCTAGTTGATAAGAGCAAACATCTAAAAAATAAATCAATCAACAAACGATCGAAATATTAAGCGTTAGTTGTTTCAATTTTTCGTGACGGCAGTCATTCTTAAATTGTACACAATGCTCTCAAGGTATGCAACGAAGAGAAAACTAAAATTGTTTTAGCCTCCACTGACTGCAAATTGGTAAGAACTTGAAAAGTAATGTTAAATACATTCAAATCAAATAATCTCTCTCAAAATTAAAATGGTCGCCTTTGAAATGATCCGCATTTGAATTCAAACCTTCTCGCACTTTATTAAGACACACACACACACACACACACACACACACACACACACACACACACACACACACACACACACACACACACACACACACACACACACACACACACACGCGCGCACAGCACAGCATCGTGTAGACCCATATGTTTGTTGGATACCCTCAGGAAGCTATTGGAAAGGATCATCCTTAACAGGCTCACACAGTGCACGGAGAGCGACAGTGGTCTATCGAGGAGGCAGTTTTGATTCCGAAAGGGAGTCTCAACAGCGGATGCAATCCGGACAGTCGTGTATAGTGCAGAGAAGGCATCCACACAGAAGAGGAGAGGAAATCGATTTTGTGCTGTTGTAACAATCGACGTGAAAAACGCTTTAAATAGTGCTAGCTGGGAGGCCATCGCCGTAGCACTGCACAAGATGCGTGTTCCCAACTACATGTGCAGGATGCTCAAAAGTTACTTCCAGAACAGATTCCTGGTGAACGAAACGGAATTGGGCCAAAAATCAATCACGATTACGGTGGGGGTGCCACAAGGTTTCATTCTAGGTCCAACGCTCTGGAAGATGATGTACGATGGAGTTCTATCGCTGCAGCTGCCCAGTGGAGTTGAAATCGTTGGATTCGCTGACGATGTCGTGTTAACTATAACTGGCGAGACGTTAGAGGAGGTCGAGAGTTGACGGCGGAGGCGCTGGATACCATTGAAGCATGGATGACAGGAGCAAAACAGCAGCTGGCCCATCATAAGACGGAGGTAGTGCTAGTGAGCAGCCGGAAAGCCATTCAACTAGTAAACATCAACGTCGGAGAACACGAAATTGCATCGAAGCGCGCGCTGAAGCACCTGGAAGTGATGGTCGACGACCATTTAAATTTCAACGCACATGTCGATTACGCCTGTGAAAAAGCGTCAAAGGCTGTCAACGCGATAGCAAGGATCATGCCAAACGTCGGCGGGCCGAGGAGCAGCAAGAAACGCCTTCTGGCAAGTGTTGCAACCTCAATTCTGAGGTATGGAGTTCCGGCCCAGGCCGCAGCGCTCAAAACAAAGCGTAACCGGGAAAAACTGAACAGAGTATTCCGACACATAGCCATGCGGGTCGCAAGCGCTTCATCGGAGGCAGTATGCGTTATCGCTGGGATGATGCCCATTTGCATCACCCTGGCCGAGGACGTGGAATGCTATCAGATGAGGAATACAAATAACGTGAGGGGTATAGTCAGAACGGACTCGTTGTCTAAGTGGCAGCAAGAGTGGGACAATGCGGGAAATGGAAGGTGGACCTACCGGCTCATCCCGAGTGTGTTGGCGTGGGTGAACAGAAAGCATGGAGAAGTGAACTTCCATCTGACGTTGTTCCTGTCCAGGCACGGCTGCTTCCGGAAATATCTGCATCGGTTTGGTCACGCACCTTCGCCCCTCTGTCCAGAGTGCGGAAACGTAGAAGAGACACCGGAGCACGTCGTCTTCGAATACCCTGGATTCGAAAAAGCGCGCAGGGATATGCCTGGTATGACTGCCGACAATGTCGTACGCGAAATGTACCGCGAATAAGGGAAATGGAGCGCTGTCGACCGGGTAGTAACGCGAATACTGTCCGAACTGCAGATAAAGTGGCGTAATGATCAACGTTCCAGCATCACTGGCTATATCGGTTTCGGGAGAAATTCTTTCGACGGGGAACTCTCCGCCGGAGTAGGCTAGATCCACTGCCGGGGACTATGAAGCAGCACCGGACTGGGTCGTCGGGGCACCAGTGAACCAGACGCCTGGCTCCACCGGCATCGCTGGATTGACTTCGGCACCCTACCGGTTGGTCCGTGAATAAAAGAAGAATCGGTTTCGGAAGAATGTCCGCCGCCGGGGAACTCTTCGTCGGTGTAGGCTAGGTCCAATAATCGTCGCACCAGAGCGGGCGTGCGCAGAGGATGGCTTGAGCGTAAAGCATGTCTTGACTGGTTAGTTCAACACGGAGTACTAACAGGAGCTAAAGGGCTCAACATGGCGCATGCTGGTCGCTGAATGGGGAAAAGTGTAATTTAACCGATTACTAATAGGATCCAAAGGGCTCAGCATGACGCATGCCGATCGCTGATTGGCGAAAATGTTGCTAACATACTAAAAACTGGAGCCGAAGGGCTCGGCATGATGGGAGCCAAAGGGCTCAGCTAAACTAAAACAACATATGTTACGATGTGCACATCGCATATAACACCTCCCCTCCGAAGTAATACTGCATGGTAGTCCCGGAGGGAAAGCTCAGGTGATGGTGAACTAGGAGAGTGTTTTTTTAGTTGGTAAGTACACAGGTGAATTCCACACAGTGCCAAAAACGAACTCCTAGATGCATGAAAAAACACACACACACACACACACACACACACACGCGCGCGCGCGCACACACATACACACACACGCACCTTATTTCGCTCCTCGTGGTTGCACCCACCGGCTGGCTAAAAAGACATTATTGGTCCAAGCAACCGACTGCCTAGCACACCAAAGCATAATTTATGTCAGCCAAGCAACGGTTTTTGGCGGCAAAGGGTAAATGCACCCTTCTTTTTGGGGAAATACTCCTTAAACTTTGGAAAAATGCTCCTTAGATGCGTTTGCCCGGCATAATGCAATCGGAGGTATTAACCTTCTGGTTAGCGCTTGCCGGGTGTTTTGACGGGTCAGTTTCTTTAAGATTGTATAGTTTTAACGGGTTTAAGTTTCGAATTTAAGAGCGAAAAGAGATAAAGACTAAAAAAAAATAAAAAAAAAAATTAAAAAAAGAAGATGGGGGGATAATAAAAAAAAAAGATAAATACCTCCGATTGCATTATACCAGCCAAACGCAACGGTTTTTAGCCAACGGCTTGGTAGCAACAGACTGCAGCGCAATCAGCTACCTGACCAATTGGTTGGTCGCCAGTGCACCCTCTAGGGTACTTGCCACCCAGCTGTCAAATCCAAATTTCCAATCGCCTTGTCGCTCCGCAATGCCGAATGAAGCTAGTGCACCCTCCAGGGTACATGCCATCGTCAGGCGCCAGCTGTCAATCCATTCTGGCTCGATGCTCCGCACAGCTCCAGTACTGCAACACGAATGAGAAATTTGCGAAGGTGTACCCGTTTTATATCGTTCAATGCTGCATATGAGACCTCTCTTGCTCATATTTGAAATCTGTGATAGGAAAGTACTGTGCATTTAGTTAATTTAGCCCGCAACACAAAATTATAAGACATCACCTATTATTTTGTTTATTTTCAATAGTTTGAAATTGTTAACGGATAATGTTTGAAAAATGAATTGATACACGGGAAAATTTCCAACCGATTGATGTAAACATCTTGAAAATCTATTGAGAATTTATTAAGTTATTAGCGCTTAATTTGTAACAATATTTCGTGACGGTCGCTTAATTTTAGATTTTCAATTGACACCCTACCCTTGCCGTAAGACGTAGTCTACGTCAAAAAATTAAACTTGCAAAAAATCTCAGATAGCAACACGGATGTAATTTTGATGCAGGAACAATAAATCGAAAAAAAATGATTCTTGGTATTCCTGCACACTCATTAAAGTTCATTAACGATAAAAAAAAAAGAAAAAAAAAACAATTGCTCTCTCAGTGCAGCAATTCTTGTTAACAACTGCAAAAGAGTCCTACGAACTTGGAAAATCTATTGTAAAATTAGTTAATTTTAGATGCACACAAACGAAGCGGCAAATAACTTAAATTGACGTTGTCATACAAATTTGCATGAAACAAAATCTGTACAGTGAATTATCCTTGTAATGATGTAAATTTTAGTCGCAACCCTTTTTTATAGATTTTCAATATTTTTATAAACGAATATAGAATAAATCTTACGAGTATTACTAGAGATCGTTACTGCTATTGTACTGCATAATTGATGCATTCTCAAAGAGAAGCTTCGTAAAAGTAAAAGTAGTTCACCAAAGATTTCTGCTATCCTCAATTTGGGGGCAGTGTTATTTTACTATGCTATAACAATCGATGAGAAAAACATACCCAAACTATTAAATGTTTAATTATAAAATAATACTTCAGTCAGAACTGTTACTGTAATTATCATCGGACGTAAAGAAACATATATTACATGGCTGTGTGCTGTAGAAAACTTCTACACTGGCAGTATAAGGAATACAAATTAGTCTTACAATTATATTTCAGTTCACGGTCGTGTAATTTGAAGTGTTTCAACACTTTAAACAAATCGGCATGACTCATTCTTGAGCTGTTGAAGTGGTATTCTATCAAATAACATAGTTTTACACGATATTAAGTTTATTATTTTATAGTGACAACAATTATTTTTGGATTTGCATTTGCAGTCATTCATTGAATTACATGACTCTAAATTTTAATCTTTTATCAATCAACTACAGCTTTTGTAATTTTCATTATGTCTTAGTGGTGTGTATGTATGATGATCCATAATGATCTCTTTCATCGGTTTCTTTGCTACATAACGGTTTCTTCCATTTAAAAACTCATACAAACATTACCAATCAACTCCTTTGATTTTGAATAGGATGAATTATGAAGTAATAAGATTATTGTAGGAATATCTTCCTTATTTAAGGAATAATGGAAAGTAACGAGGCATCTCTCATAACATTCGAGATAATTACCAAGGCACACTGGTCCATAACGCGAATTTAAACAGAGAGATAAATTTTGAAAAGTTTGAAAATTTAGAGCAAAGTTATCTGCTACAAAATTGTTCCTATTAGAAAGGCCCTTCTCTTGGTGTTAACGAAAACAAGGGTGATCGTCAAAAATCCAAAATTTTTATTTGGAGAAATAAAAATAAATATTTTTAAAACACTTTTAGGTCAGCAAATTTTTAAACCTTTGGTCTATCTGTAGATCTTCAAACAATTGAAATTCAGATTGGGACTGATATGCGATAACTTTGCGTGATGAGACAAACTGACCTGATGTTATTTCACATATTTCTCTAACGAAGTTACTTGTTTCATGATTTGAAAGAAGAAAGATATATATTAATTCAAAGTCTTGATAATAAAGTCAATCAATCAATCAATCAAGATACTATTTGAAGGTAGATAATATTATATTAGAAATGTATAGAAAATGCCGGCGTCGGTGGTGTAGTGGTAAGCGTGACTGCTACTTGGAACCCCAGTGGGTCTGGGTTCAATCCCAGTCGACGTCGGTGGTTTTTCTGAGGCAATCTGGACAATCTGGTCACGTCTTCCTTCTGAAAGGAAGTAAAGCCGTTGGTCCCGGCTCATATTCATGAGTCGATAGGTAGGATCCAGGTGGTGGAGTCGCCTTCCTGGCGTCGGTGATTGTCACCATGTGAGGAAATAGGCCAACGGAAAAGAAGAAAAAAATCGAAAATCAGCTTTCCTCGTATATTTGCGTTATACGCGTGTATTTGTGATGGTTTTAATGTGTTCATCATAGGATGCTGTGCGTTTTACTGTCATCTTTCGTTTGTTTACTTATTTTCATGGTTTAAATTCTTCTTTTTCAAAATGTCGCGCATTGAACAAGATGTAAAAATGATGGTTTTGGACACATGGCTAAGTGAAAATGGTGTAACAATGCGACAATTGCCGAAGCGATTTGAAATTCATCACGTGAGTGTAAAATCCATCTTAACCAAGTTTGAGGAACAATGTATGTTGGATCAATTGTCAGGAAGAGGCAGAAAACTCAGATCTTCCAACCCAAAACGGGGGGGAAAGGGGGCCCAAATCCCAAAAAAAAAAACAAGGCGAGAGGGGTGTGGTCAAAAAAAGAGGACCAGGAGGAAAAGCATCGCGCGACAAAAAAAACAACTGAAGACCTACAAGAAGCAGAAAATCGCAACCGCAAAGTGTAGAACAGAAGCAACGCGTAGCAACAAGGACCCAGAAATTGTATTCGCGAGTTTTTCAGCGACCGGTTGCATATATTTTGATGGACGACGAGACCTATGTCAAAGAGGACTCAAAAACCTTTCCAGGTCCACAATATCACACTGCCGCCGAAAGAGAGGATGTGAGCGATGCAGACAGGTTGTTTCAAGTGGAAAAGTTTGGCCGAAAAGTGCTGGTATGGCAAACAATATGTTCCTGCGGTATGATCCGAGTGTCTGCAGCAGCCGTTGCTGCCTTTATATCAGAATCATAGTACCCCTCCACTGTTTTGGCCGAATTTAGTGTCGGCGCATTACGCCAAAACAACTCTCAATTGGCTCACTGAAGAGGGTATAGATTTCGTTGAAAAAAATATCAATCCGCCAAATTGCCCTCAGCTTCGACCCATCGAACGCTATTGGACGATTGTGAAGAGGGTCTTCAAAAAGACTGGTAAAGCAGCTGAGAATACGCAGGAGTTAGAAAAAAATTGAACAAAGGCGTTCAAAAAATGTGATGAAACACTTTTCCAGAACTTGATGAAAAAATTCGATCAAAAATTTTCAAATTCGTCACGACTTTGCGAAAGACAACTTTGTGGATAACTTATAAAGTCCCTACTCAATTTGGTTGAAATTGCGGTGATATTAGATTTCAGAAAACACAGTAGATGCCTTCATCGAAACATATCCGAGAAGATCTCTCTGTTTGAAAATTTTCTTGGCTCTTCTAGGGATAGAGAAGACCTTTGCTTGCGATTTATACACTTATTCACTGATCTGGTAATAAGTTTATACGGCTATTTGGAATTACTTATGAAGGTTTATGTGTTTGAAAAATATACAACTATTATGACAAATGATTTCATTAGTAGCGAATATCAGAAGAATGTAACGCATATTCTGAAAGGACAAAACTTTGTTTACAAAACCTACGAACTGTTCCTGTTTTTCTGTTTTCAATGGGCCAGAAATAAAATGTCAACAAAAAAAGTTCAAAATGGGTTAGTTTAAATAAATTACCATGTTTTCTCTGAATCTTTTTTTAAACTGTTATTTTTGACATGCATATAGTTGTGGTTCAATGGTATCACAATCTCAGAACAACTTAACGATTTATGTATCTCCGGGAACCAGTGGTACTTTCACAACAGGGTCTTAAAAAATGAGTTTCGGAATTCAAACATGTCTAAATATTCCATAAGGATGTCAGCCCTTCGCCGAATATGTCCAATCGTTTTTACTTCAGCAATCCGGATCATTTCGATTTATTCATGAAGCAGGTGCTTTAAAGAATCCAGAGCCTCCTCCGGTGATATTTGCTGTGAAGTAGGGCCTAGTTGATTCCACAAAATTGTTCTTCACTGACTGGTTTTTGATAGAAGAGTCCGCTGGCTTCAATGTATACAATGAAAACATTGCGCCACTGGTAAACTTCAAGCTCTGTTCTGAGTGTCGCTGAGTTGGCGGCAATACATTCATTGTTAGAAACTGCCTCATTTATACCGAATCAATCATTTATTTTCACGGATAGTCACAGTTCAATAGAGGCTATTCGCTCCTTGAGGTCAGAAGGGCACACCTCTTATCTTCTTATGAAAAAATGAGGTATTCTAAATGCTCTATCTTCACGGTATTTCATTGTTACATTTGTGTTGGTTCTATCACAATTTTTGATTCCAGGCAATGAGAAAGCAGATTCGCTAGCAAGAGTGAGCGCTGTGGAAGGTGATATTTATGTCCAATAAATCGCCTTTTTTTCACTCTTCCGTCATTAGCAGGCATTTTAAATGGAGTAATGGAGATTTGGGTCGATGGCTACATTTTCAAAACTGTCACTTTAGAAAATAAATATGTACATACAAAAAAGGTTCCCAAAAATTAATTTTAAGTCGGATTTTCTTCAAACTTTCAGGGACTAAACAACTGCATTATGGTTAGGTTTAAACCTCATAGGTTTTTGGGTTTTACTCTCTATGACCGACTGTCAAAGATTGTCCAAGGCTACTGTTGAGTAGTATACATGTGATAAAAAATGTTACATTTCAAATTTCATTAGCACCTGAGACAAAAACATCAAAAAGTGCTCAAAGTCCCTTCTCGCCTAACATTCCTTTTATCTTCCTATTTTTAGAAATATTTGAAACTGTGTTATAAAGTTTTATAAAAACTGTAATTGATTCGCTTTTAGATTGAAAAGTATGGTTTTCAAAAGAGACGCAACTATGAGAAGCGTTTAACGTAATATAAAGAGATTATAATAAATCAATGAATTCTTTTAAATTTTAAGTGTGTCACGAATACTCTGGTAGACGGTTCAGCCGTAATGTCTCAAAAGTTGTATGATATAGTTTGTTTTTGCCCTTTAGAACCGTTTTCTCGCAGTTGAAGTTGTACGGGTTGAGACAATTCCATATGGATATCAATATGTTTGACAACTTGAAAGTTGGATGTTCATATATGTTTTAGCATCATGGAATAAATCCAAGAGTTTGTACCCGGCGCTTATCCAATCTTTGTTGAATAACCTTGTTATTATGAATGCTTTTTACATAATTGGTGGTCTGCGCAAAAGTTGGCTTCTCCAAAAAGAAAAAATCACCTCCTGGGGTGCTTTATTTCGCCTAAATACCATCGCATCCTATCCGCCAGCCAAGCTGGTCCGTCACATTGAGAAATAATTATTCATCCAATAAAACCGAGGAAAACTTTTCGCTAAGGACTTTTCCCTCTCCCCTGAATCTGACTTCAAATCAGCCCAACACAACTGGATAACATGATTGGTTCTTTGAAACTCGAGAAAATTTCGCTTTCTTCGCCTCCACAACTATCCTTTACCCTGGGCGGGTTTGTTTTCGATTTGCCTCCAGTTTTTCTTTTCTTTCGTTTAATTATCATTTTCGCCTTGAGGTGGATTTGTGATTTCATTTTGTTCTCTGAAATTTATCCTCCATGACTTGGTTCCTCAAAGAATAGCTATACGGTTGGAATATTGATGCTGAACGTCTGGGATCTGAATGGAATAGGATTGAATGAACTGAATTAACGAGAACAATACGACAAGCAAAATTGAGTTTTATATGGACTTAGAATTGCTTCCTAGAATGGTTAGGTTTGCCATTCAATGAGCCGAAAGGACATCAGCTTTGCTTTTGATTAAATTCGTGACAGATAGTATGGCCTTGAAATGAATTTTTTGCAAAGAAAATTCGATAAAAAACCATCAACATCTTGGCTGATTAAAAAAAAGTATTCCATTTGTAAGATGAAAAACAAAATATGCATGTTTGTAATTGACGGTGCACTACAATCATATCTAGGTTTAATATCTCCAATATTGTTGAAAAAAAATCCTTTTAAACCGTTTCGACCCAGCTATTTCATTCGGGCGTCAACACGATCCAAAGGCCACAGGTGTAATTCAACTGTCTGCTACACAAGCATAACAACGGTCGTTTAGTTAATCCTAGCATCCAGTTTGGGCAGAAGTTCTCTTTGTTGTAGTTACATTCACCGTCTGCCGTAACATTATTTGCTTCGCCTTCGCTTACATCTGCCCTTCTATCCACTGGACTATATGCATACAAACAGACTCTTTTGGCACTAACCTGGTAAATCACTTTTTCATGCGTCATAAAAAAGACCTTTTATGAGAATAACTGCTGGGAAAAAACGCTACGCTTTGATGCTGTATGCTTCCAGCAGTCAGTCAATCAATACAATTTGCTCAGGACCACCACCACCGACTGTGGAAGCTGTTGAGATATGGGAAAAGTGGCCAAAGGGTGCTCAAGGCAAGCTGCTCTGTGTCGGTTCTTTCGCAGAAAAAGTGCACAGAAGCCTTGAGGTTAACATTTTCACCACTAGCTGAACTGGAAATGAAATGAATTTCTGACAGTCTTCGCTTGAAACGAAATTTCGAACTCTTTCTGTTCTTTGAAAGTTCGTTTGCGCAATACTGTTAGCTCGATGGAAAACCTAACAGGTAACTAGACATTGTTGAATCATGGACGGGATAGACCAGTGGTCTGCTATTTTAAAATCTGGAAAAGTAATGCTTTGATTTTCTTGAACTGGATTCATGAAAAGTACATTTGTTTAGACGTACAAAACGATTACTTTTAATTGTTTCAGTAGAAGTAAAGCCTTAAGTTTAAACCTAATTTTTTAATTGATTACAATTATATGCTGCTGGGCTATTTCGCGCAACTTGTTATTTCACGCAAATGACAGTTAATTTATTATAACGCAAATAGCAAACAAAAAAATGCGCATACCCATTTTGATTTGCTGCACTGTATATTTTCTATGCATCTGTCAAAATTAATGGATGTTCATGATGAAGTAAGAACAAAACGAATAAAACCAGTACGACCGGTGTTCCAAACGCCATTCCATCTGGCATTGTTAGCTATTTACTTGTGAGTGAACACCGTGAATAATCAACTGTGTTGTGCTTCATAGTGAATATTTCAATGTGAATAGGTGGTAAACAGGAGGATATTACTTTTTCTACGATTTTCTTCGAAGAGCCCAAGTAAATATTTTCATCGTTATTGTTGAATTGAAGTAAAAGCACCGACCAACTCGAGAAAGACTGGGTTTGCTACTGAAAAAGTATGAGGTGTATTTCATCAGCTGTGATATAATGCTGAAACAAAATTTAAGCTTGATAGATAATTTCAGTAATCATCTAACTGAATAAATTGGTATTTTGCACTCCATATACGGTAGAAGGAGCCTTCATGGTATTGGAGCGAGCAAGTGAACTGCAGCTCCGGTTCTGGATACTCGATTTAAGCAGGTTAATAGGCGTTTCTGAAAGCCGGTTGAGCTCTTTTCTTATCAACCCCTTTTGTTTCATTTTCAAGTTTACGAGGAAAGTTTTTGTTTCTGAGGTTTTCTGTTAGTAAGAGTAATGTATCGTTTTTCGGTTTTGTCTGTTGTCCTTGCTAAATGTTAGTCGAGTTCAGCTCTTCAGAGGTTTGCCTAAGGGCTGTTCTAGAGGCTGATTGAGGGGCTGGGTCCCGTTCTAAGAGTGGTGTCCCAAGGAGCAGACACTTTCATTTTTTTAACGTTTCACAATTAGCTGATTGCTTTCTCTCAACTTAATATTCCAGAAGCACTTCCACAGTAATTGATTGAGCGTTTTCGAAGCCAATACCAATGCATGAATTTGTGTACTATATGGCAAGCACTATTCTGCCGTGAAACGCATATCAGTCCCACCATAAACCCGATTTGCATTTGAATTGTTAATTGGGTAACGATCTACTTCGGAGTATCATCCAAACTATTCATGATATAGTTTATGCATTTGGGTTATCGTTTTTGTTTGGTAATGTTTTATTAGAGAGGTAACAACATGTAACATATGTGATACTTTAAGAAGACGTTTGTTTTGTTCCTTTTATCAACTTAAAATGAAAATGGAACAAAACAGTGTAAATAATAATAACAGTAGGCATACCGAATTTCAAATGCATGGAGGATGGTTTGTTCAAGTAATTCAACCCAGAATGGCTTCTTACCTTCGTCGACTAACGGTATATTGGTATTATGTAATTTCGTTTTTCTTTCCCCATCAATTCATTTTGGTTGGTTTTGGCGTTTCAAATACCCTTCAAGATAGAGTTCATCCAGGCAAACCTGCTTCCTTTGTTTCACTGTCATGATTTTACAGTTTTTCTGGTTTTATCCATCCACAGAGCTGCTGTAATGAAATTCCTAGGATCCTTTTTAAAATAAACATATCTTATCGTGTCGATATATGGTCGAGGTTTTAACTTAGTTTCATTGCTCCCTCAACAGCGGCGTGGAAGCTGTCTGCTGACATAAAAGTGTACCTAGGTTCAAAATATTTCAGGACCATGGTTCCTTCATCTGAACATCTTTAGAATTTTCAAGAAGGATTTATCCCACAATCTTGCATCATTACGATGGGTGCAAGACGCCGTTTTCTTGCGGTATTCAACTTTCGAATTTCTTTATTAGTCCTCTACCTCGGCTTTTTCCGCGTATCCTCAAAAGAATTTCTGGAAATATTGTACATAAAATAGATTCACGAAATCAGAATTTCGTAAGACACGAATGCACCAACTGTCATTAATAAAAAAAAATTATTTCCGTCAGCATCAGAATGCTGTCATCCGAATCAGGATCTATTGATGATGGTGCTGTGATCTCCTCCGGAAGTTCGATGATGTTTTCCGTCGATTTGCTTCCCTTTTCCACTTGTCCATTACTGGTTCAAAACCGTTCAATGTTTGTCGATGCCAGATCGAATCCGGCACAATTGAATATTAAAGACAATTCGGAACAACTTTTAAGCGAACTAAAAAATAACATACTTCGAACAAAACAAGCAACTTTGACAGCTTAACAGGGAAAAAATCATTAAGTTGGAATTACTTTAAGCTGCATATAAAGCTCCGCTCATGATAGCGGAAGCGGAACGGCAAAGACACGTCCCTAGTGGGAATTTCCTCCGGCCCTCTACTTGGTATTCTAGATGTACTTCCCAATTGTTAATTGAGAGTATGTGAAACATATGGCGGTGGCAATTATAGGCAACAAATCCAAATCGCGTGTGATTAAAGCATCACTGAGCAACAGTAAATAAGCAACAAATCTCATGCTAAAAACCATTTAAAATGCATCAATTTCCATAAAGTTGTATCAATCTAATTCTACCTAAAAATAATGCTGGGACTGATATGCGATTATTTTAAAATCGGACTTGCAAAATAATCGCATATCAGTTGTAACCGTCCGTCACCATCACAATGGAAAATTGCCGCAAAAGCAGTGGCTTATGTGCCACTCTCGATATTGAGAGACCACTGGTCGTGTATTCTTACGTTGCACGACAAAACTGTTTCAGCAGGAGTGCAATTCTCGGAGGAATTTAGAACGGTTTCTTGGCAAACGCAAAATGATGATCATCAAATTGAAAGAACAATCGAAACGGAAAGAAGGTATGCATAATCATTGCGACTGTCGTGAAATGTTTTGGCCGTCGCAGTCACGTAACTAGGGTCTTCCGCCAGAAAGGGATCCCGAACCGTTAGTGCGAGTTGTCGGGGCGCGCTCGGATATAGAATGGCTGAACTAAAGTTGCAGGGCATTTTTTTTTTGTTGCTTTCGGTGCTCCACTACTCTACCCGATCATACGTCTACCGTGCGTAGGCAGGCCGGAGGAAATTTATCCCTACCCTGTTTGTCTGCCAAGAACTTGTGGGCCTGAACGAGCTGTTGCTGCTGGAAATGCACCACGTGCAAGAAAGCCCAAAAGCAGATGGCAGGTGGAAAAGTCCACGAACTCTAGGTCCAAACAAAAAAAACGCCAGTTGGACGCTGAGGTCCAACATCGAACGAATTATAATCATGCAATAAAGAAAATGAATTTAAATAGCTTCACTTTGTTTGAAGACAAAGAAGTCTTTATGGAATAGAGCCTTCGCCACTTGTGCCAAAATTCCCGAAAAAAAACTATTCAATAAAAAAACACGACACGACAATCTGTCCACTTCAAATTCGATACTGCCATCTATGATCAGTCCTGGAACTATTTATGCAGTACAACATTTATAGCGTTTAAGGCAAAGAAGTTCAAAAATTGTAAGCTTAAATATGAATGGTTCTTTAAAATCCTAACTAAGCTAATCTCAAGAAAGGAAATGAATCGTAATTTACCAGTGAAGTTATTTTGTAGGAAGAACAACTATTTACATATTTACAGAAAATTGGACTACGTAACACAGTCACACTACTGTTTTTTTTCGCAGAAAATGTTTTTAATTTGTAGTTTCTTGAGACAAAATTATTGAACACATCATAATTCAAATTGCAGCGTAGAAAAAAATACATACATCATCCGAAACATAGCGTATTATTTGCTAAAAACATCATCACAACTTTCATTACTGTTTTCTCCATTCGATGATTTTCCTTATGGGACTGATATGCGTTTCACGGCAGTATTATACTCTTTGCTCAGGGAAGTCGGTAAACTTTCTAACGTGAAAGATTCCCTACACCAGGGCGGGAGTCGGACCCGTCATCTTCGGCTTGGCAGTCTGAGGCCTCATCTAGCCATTTAGATATTCATATATCTTCTTTTACTCTGATATAAATTTATCCCTTTTAGGGTTTTGGGATGTAATGTCAGCCTAGCCCCTATATTCGGCTTATGTATCAAATAAGTTGTCATAATGATGACCAATACATTTTGTGGTAATTGAGACATTTGCATCGATCTTGTGAGCTTTTTGCTAAACTTTTCCGAAAAATCTATACCACATTTTCTCAAGAAGACCGCGATTACGATTATTTTGCATTTTATCCAGATTTCTCAAGACACATTGGATTAATTCAAGTTCTGGTGCAGAAAATCTTGCAAGCAATAAAGCATTTAGACACCTCGAATAGTCATGGACCTGACGGAATTCCTCCAGCATATATGAAGAATCTAGCAGTGGAGCTTTCTTCTCTATTATTTTGGCTCTTCGGTGTGTCACTAGAATCTGGAAATTTCCCAAATAGGGGAAGGTGCTCTAATGTGGATCTATGGATCTAGGATTCGGCTTATGCTTAAAATTCGTAATAAATATTAATTCACTATTTTTACCCTGAAAATCAAAAATATACAATAATATTGGCTCACTGACATTTCAATATGAAGACAAATTAGAGACAGGCAATTTTTAACGATAGGCCGAATTCTAGATCCATAGACCCACATTGGAGCACTTCCCCCTATAAGGAAAAGCTAATTCTAAGTGCATATCTTTAAATCTGGCCAAAAATCTGACTTACGTAACTATCGTGGAATAGCCATTATCTCTGCATTCCAAAACATTTCGAAGCAATTGTCAACGAAAAAAAAATCCTGCAAATAAAAATTAAATTACTGAAATGCAACACGGCTTCTTTAAGGGTCGTTCAACCCTACAAATTTGCTTGAATTTACTATTTTTTGAATACAATGGATCCATTATCCTCGAAGAAGCTCTTCACACGGACTCTAGCAAGGCATATTTGATCTTATTGACATCCTAACGCTACTCTTCAAATAACAAATAAAATTGAAATTGAGTCAGGACTTCTGAAAAGGCTATAATCAGACTTATACAAACCGACAACAAATAGTTAAATTTAAAGGAATGAGAAAGGCTCGGTTCAACTGTTCAACTTCAAAGTGTTGACAAATTTTAGTGAAAGATCTTGATTTCATATCTGTTGACAGACACATCCTACTTCGTAATCGCCTTTCCAGCTTTTAGATTCGTTGCCTATTCGTAAACTTGCGGTCTCTGCGGATAAGAAAAGACGCTAGCAGAGCCTAGGACCTCACCGAAATTCTACGAGGGAAAATAGATTACAAGGCTTTTCTCCGGCAGATCAACTTTAATGTTCAACCTCGACCGCTTCCTAACAATATCATGTTAACGCTACCTCTACTATCCACGAACTATGGAGGTAACGGTAGCGTTTTCTGGACTTCAATGTTAGTTTAGCCGAGTACACGAAAAAAAAAATCCATACCCAGATCCATGAGCTGCAGTCATGAATTCGAGAACAAGCGAAAACACATCGTGAACTGAATCACGTAACCATGAGGTAAATCATGTTTTTAGGTAAAAATCCTGAGAACGTTTTTTCAATTTTGTCTAGAAATATGATGTTTAAACTGTAATATTGACGGCATGAGAGTAATCCCAAGCAACACACTAGTTTTATAACGGTTCAAAATACTCGTATATGACTAGATTTGGTTATAAAGAAGGTTACTCAACATAAAAGCATGAAGATGTGTTACTCGGGATTGTTCCATTACCTCATTCTAAATCATTTAGTATGTCTTAGTGTTACTAGCGCTCTTACGCCATACACATGAATGTACATGTAGGAGAAACCAAGCTCTACGAGTTCACCAAACGCCTTATTCTGAAATGTGCTCTCGCGAGATGATTCAAACGAATGCTAAAAGAGTTGCCCCATCCCTGGTTTCTCGTAGGAGCGCTTCGTCGAAGGTTTTCTGCTATGTTTGCCAGAAGAAATACTTAATTTAATTTATCTTTGTTTACTACTACTTAATGCCTGTCAATTACATGACTCTTTTTCAACCAAATAAGCTGAGTTTTTGCTGATGACAAGTTCTGAAATTGAAAATTGGTTAATTGGTTTCCCCCCGGAATGGAAGTTTCCTTAATGCTTTCTGTCATATATGGATATAATAATTAAAGGAGTGCAAGCGGCAAATATCTTGTTTGGGGAAAACAAGTTTCAAAGTTTGTTTTTTTAGTATAAATTGCGTGATGTACTTTGAAGATACAATCAATCCTTAGAGTTAAACTTCTAGAGCTCAAATCTCATCTTCATGCAGTTATGAAATTGCTACTCCATGATTGGTACGAAACAACGAACAGCGATTAGCAATCTCATTACTGTTTGTTGTACGGAAGATTACATTTGTGCTCTTGAAGTTTCACGCGAAAGCTTACTTGTATCTTCAGCTTGTAGTTTTTCTATTAACTGTATAACAATACATGGTGATTTGATTTTCACTAAATTAGCTTAGCATTATTTTTGAATTATTTTTGCAAAAAAATTTTTTTCTATATTTAAATTGGATGACATCCCAAATAACGCTAAGATTAAAAAAGATATCAGGCTCACTAATATATATAAGTAAGCTATATATAGGAAAATAAAAGCTCCATCGGATACAATTGCAAGCCGGGCTCCGGCCGTCCTATGGTTTTGCGTGACGGAAGGTGCAGCAAGCGCTGAAGCGGAATACGGAACGAAAGGTGGTGAAATCATTGGTGTGGGCCTTGGTCCTGGAGGTTAGTACGACCGGCCGGACGGTCAAAACATATTTGGCCAACATGGACATCGTGATGAGGAAATCGAGGCCGATCGTGTCGGATGCGCAAGCGGCCACCCAACAGCAGCGTCTGAAGGTCAACGATGTTTTTCCTGCGAAGCGGAACGTAGTTGGGATCATGAACGACGAGATGTACCTGACGCTCGATGGCAATGACTGGCAGGGGACCGGCTATTTCACGTCCCCCAACATCTAACACACGAAGTTTACGAAGAAGGTCCTCTTGTGGCTGACAATCAGTGAAGATATTGGGGGTCAAATATTAAATATGTAATTAAAACATGACTCATTATACTAGGTTTGTCAAAAAGTTTTGAAAGCGACATCCATGGAGCAGTAGAAAAACCAAAATTTCTACGCCATTTTATTACTTCATCTTTCATAAGAACGTGCTCAAAATTCCATTTCGATCTGTCAAATTATTCTTTTTTTACAAACCATTTGAAGTTGACGTGTCAGTGTATTTCATAATAATGGAAAAATCTGAATATCGTGCAGTGAATACATTCTTTGTTTTTTTTTTTTTGCAAGGTTTATCGGTTACTGAGATCCATGCAAAGATGGTGAAAGTATTAGAGGAGTTTTCTCCTTAATTTCCAACCGATCACCGATGTGTTTCGGAGTTTAAGCGTGGCCGTACAAGCGTTGAAGACGATTCACGGATCAGGACGTCCAAAAAGTACATCAACACTTGAAATCTTAGCGAAAATACAGGATACGGTTTTGGAAGATCATCGATCGACTGTTGATGTTATAGCTGACACCATCGGCATCTCACATGGAACAACATGACATATTTTGGCTGAAGTTTTGGGTTTCAAAAAAATGTGTGCACAATGGGTGGCACATTTACTAAAAATGCAGCAAAAACACGTTCAAATGCGACTTTCTGAGCAACATTTGGAGCAATTTCGAAAGGATAAAAAGGATTTTCCGCGTCCATTCAATACTATGGATGAAACTTGGGTCTACCACCATGATCTTGAATCAAGACAAGAGGCTAAGGAGTGGCGTGAATCAGGCACTTTGGCTCCGAAGCGAGTTCGTGTCCAGATATCGGCGAAGAAGGTGTTAGCGTCAGTTTTTTTTATGATGCAGAAGGCATTTTATTGATAGATTATCTCCAAACTGGTAAAACAACCCACTCTGATTATTATTCTGACCTTTTTGACCAGTTGGATGAAAAAAAATGTGAAAAAGTCCCGATTGGCAGAAGATAAATATCATTTTTCATCAAGACAATGCACCTGCTCACACAGCTCAGAAAACCATCGCGAAATTTATTTATTTTACTGCGAAATGACAATGTTTTTCGTTTAAACTAGGGTATGCGTCCCTTGACTCAGCGTAATATGCAACGAACGATTACATTTTTCATTAAAACTCATATGTAAGGTAGTTTAGCTATAAGCAATATTCAGCTAGCAAAACACTTGCTTAGATAATTTTAATAAGATGTTTGGTAGTATGTTTCACGTAGAGTTACACAACTCATTTCATAATGTTGGAAAGTTTCGAAGAATATGCATGTAATGTCGGTCTATAAGCACCAAATTGGATCTATTCATGGATGCAACGTCATCTCTAATCGATAGTTTTTTTTATTAGCAAATGCAGTTTTAGTGCGGTTTTTTTTTCTGATTTTCTTATTTAAGGTATTGCCTGCTGTATTCGCTTTGTACAACAACAAAATTTCGAAACAAACTTAAATAAAAGTGCTTTAAGACATTTGAATGATTTTCACATAGTTCACAAAGTTTATCAGGCATTCTATAACGAAAACACTTTTATTCACTCTAAACAGATTTTTTTTCCTTTGCTTTGTGTTAAGATTTGAAAAATGTACTTCCGAAACTCATACATTTACATTGAAAATTTGACCAGCACCAACATTTTTACTACGTTATAAATATAACAGGCCATAATTGGGAGAGTTCCTTACATTGGGTCTACGGTTTTCTTGTTAAATCATAGTTATTTGATCTACGCAAACAGTTAGTTTATAACGTGGGACTATTTTCTGTACACCTATGCTGCATTACTTGGTATATCGGTTCATATAAGTCAATTTTAGATCATCTGAAGATCGTGGAGATAATCTGTTTAGCTTAGCCAGTAAAGTCATGATGTCTTAAAAGTTGAGGAAATAAAAAACCACGAGGAAGTGCTCAACTACAATTGATTTATAATATCTCAAATGCTTCGGAATAAATTGGTCATTATGATAGCAACATGATTTTGTTGATTATAGCTGAATAAATGATATATTTGGTACATGAGCCGAATGGAGGAGCTAGACTAATATTACATCCAGTTACTCTACTGACATACATTTATATAACAAAAATATGCAGATCCAGAAATAACTTCTAACTTTGATCATTAATGGTTTAATTTTAATTATATTTCTTAATTGGAATATGAAGTTATTCGTCGATATTATTAGCAGTGATATTCCTCTATCTGATTTCAATTCGGACCTACGATAAACTGAATAAATTCAATGCAAATATAATATTACAGTTAACTTTTATCTTAAAATATGGGTGAAATTAACCTCATATAAGGTCTAAACTTATTTTAATAAATCGCTTCATATTGGATAATATTTTCATTCTTGTGCTCCTTGGTTTTTTTCATGATATAGTAAGTAAAAAATGAATGAAAATTAAACAAGTAATAGATCAATAAATATTTTTGAAGAATTTAAAAAAAATCTTCATCAAAACTTCGAAAAACAATTGCAATTAACAAGAAAAAAAACATAATAAAAACGGAAGGCAAGAGTGATTTATAGAATCGAATCCACATTCAAATGAGAAGGATTTTTCTCGACCAACGATAGATTTTTTTTTATTATTACAATGAACCATTCCACAAAAAAAAAAGATATTCGTTCTCTCAGAATTTCATAATAATAATAGTTTTGTTCTTTGTCAACATATATTAGAATCGTATTTTTTTTATTTTATCATAAGGGTGAGAATTTCTGCTTTAGGGTGGTCCAGAAAATTGACTTGCTTTAAAAAAACGAATTTGTCCACACATTTTATTTTTTGAATCACAAAAAATGCTCAAATAAATAATTTAAATTAAAAGAAAATTGAGCTGCATTTTTCCAAAAAATCTTTTTTTTATGCTTCTACGACGCATTTTCATAATTCAAAGTAACTAACCAATTATGCGCCTCCAGCAATCTTAAGTGGTTTTTATTAGTTCATTTAGCTTTTTGAGATCTAATGGTTGGGGCATAAACCACGTGTTCTCCTATTCGAGATTTTCAGACCCTTTAGTTCTATGTCCAAAAAAATATCTATATTTTTAAAAATATATGAAGCATGTGTTCTGGCCAAATCCTTCCCCTTCTTTCAGGTCAGGTTGCAGTTTTTACAAATATATCAACTTCTGACGTCCAACTTTTTCCTTATTTTTGCGGCGTGATTAATTTTCCTAGTTCGTTAATTTTCCTAGTATCGAACGCACCCACAAAGCATACATGGAACACTGTACTTCACTGGAATGTTTGATTTAAATTAACATTAACAATTCAAGTTCACAACTGATGTGTTCCTTTAAATATTTCTTTTTAGATACGTTCGTAAATCGTTTGCGTAAAAAAATCCATACCAAGTCAGGAATAATTCTACAAAAGCAAAATTGTACGAACCATTTTTAACCATACTGCAATCGCAGAATGCGTTGAATAGTTAGATAACATTCTTCAACACCAGGTTTGGAATAATTCTGCAGTCACAAAAAGTGTAGAGTAATTAAATTGAAAGATAAATTAGTTATGCATTAACATTGCGGACCATCCATAAACCACGTTGCCTTTTTGGAAGGGGTTGAGGGGGAGGGAGTTGATTAGAACACATGCCCCATATAAATTTGGAAAAAAAATGTATGGACAAAGAACCACAAATATACAAACACGTGGTTTAAGAAAAAATTCAGCTCAAAAGCTAAAATAAACACATCACCAATTTGTTGAAATGTTATGTAAAAAAGTTGAAACTTAAAAATAAAAAAAATATTAAAACGAGAATACTTTTTGGTCCCAACACCATGAAAACCATGAAAAATTAATATAATCCATGTTCATGTAATAAATATTGCAATTTAGATGTGTTCTTATATGTTTAAAAAAAAAAACGATATTCAAATACCTTTCGTTTGCGTAATTTGTTGTTGAAATCGGCGTAGTGGTTCAAAAGTTATAGTTTTTTGAAAAATTCGATGTTAATTTTTTGGACCAACCTAACCCAAAAATTGTCAGCCTTATGACAAAATAAAAAACAACGGGTCTTATATATTTTGGTAAAGAACAAAACAACCACTAATCATGAAATATTACCTTTTTTCTATGCAATTGCTGAATAAAGTGATTATGAAAATTAAACATCTTATACTAAAGCAATATAATATATTAATAACTTATATTAAACTCATATTTTTCGTGTCATTGGAAGGCACAAAACAATTATATGCTCTATAAATTAACTCGCTAATCAATAAATTTATACGTTTAACATTAAATTAAAAAAAAAAGCAACATAATTATATCGATATATTATTTTATATGGAATGATTATCGTTTTAAAATCTATAAAGTGAATGAATACTTTAAGATTAATCAATAAGAAATTTTAATTTTCAAATATTTTATTTTTACAAATTAAAATCTTGAGGGATGAGCTTGAAAATAAAAAATTATATTTGGTATGAAATATTTTAATAAATCCATGAAAAAGTTACCGCTAATCAACTTATTTCAATTTATTTTAATTGTATTAATATTTGTTGTTCAGTTAGTGCTTTTTATGAAATATATCCTTTAATTGTATAAGATTATTTATTGTGAATTTTCCTTAATGGTTTTTATTGAAAGGCTCAAATATGTAATTCAGCGTTTCATAATATATTCACCTGTTTATATAAAACATGTTCTTTTAATTTAAGATTTAACCGGTCCACTAATAATATGAAAGTGCCGCAATATTTTATATGTGCGAAGTTAGCATAATCAAATGTCTTTTAATAAGAGGCTATGGATTGTTGAATGAAATGTGTACTGTTTTTGAAGTTTATGAAGATTTTTTTTTCAACTAAAAAGTTAAAGTATAATTAGAGGACGAGATCTTTATTGATTTTAATCATAAGTTTAAAAAAATGTTTGAGTTTATAGTTTAACAAAAATATAAACTTGGAGGGAATTAGTATTTATATAACTTTTTTTATTTGTTAACATTAATTCATGAATAGTTGACCCATATTCACTGATAAAAAAAATTATATGACCTTAGGGATGGCAGCGTTATTTTTTTCGAGTTCATATCAAAAAAACTTGTGACTTCGATGTTGGATGAAGAGTAATTTTTAGATGTAGGAGTTTAAAGTTATGGTCTGTTTGATCTTTGGACTTTTACATGATATACCGGTTGGTGTCTGTCCTTGGTAAAGTTTGTACTCGAAAAAATGCAACAGACAAAAATGATCACTAAAAATTCATTTGAAGTCGGATATTTTTGAAACCCTCAGGGAATATATAAACACATATTGTTATGTTTTGCACAGTTAGTTTATTCAACCTCCTCTCCTACACAGAAAAAAATAATTAATTTTAACAAGCACGTAAAATTTCCCCTCGTTTAATTCCAAGCCAGAGGTAGCGTGAACAACGCAATTGTTTGCAATATTTCATGCGCCTTACAACAGTGTTTGCAATCTTTCATACAAAAGGCTAGATTCAGGCGTTATTTGGCTTAAATTTACATGAAATATCCCATTATTTTCTGCAAAATCTAGCATTCCCTTTATGTGCATTAGATGACGCAGAAAATTCAATGTTTATTTTTATCTGTGTAGGCTAAATGGCCGCATTCTTACACACTTTCATTCACTCTTTGTTCAAATCTTTGTCGGCTTCAGGACTTCTCTGTTTTCCGGAGATTTCCCTTCAAAATCACCCAGAATGTTTCTATTGGGCGAAGTTCTGGCGAGATTGGCGGATTTGCCTTCTTCGGCACAAAAACAACATCGTTGGCTTCGTCACCTTCGTGGGATCGGAGGAAGGGCAGTGAGCGTTTCTGGAGGCATTCTTCTTTATATATTTTGGCGTTGATGGTGCTGGTCGTTATGTACGGTTTGCTGCATTTGCCGCACTCACAGATCGCCTTCTGATCCAGGCTGATGATCTGCTTGGCGTCCGCTTTAATGTACGTCTCATCGTCCATTACGATGCATTTCGGTTGCGCCAACCACTCTGGTACAGCTTCCTGGCGCGGGATTTGGCCACCGAATTCTGTTTATCGGTTCGGTTAGGCACCTTCCTTACCTTGAAGAAATGAAGGCTTTATTGTCTGCTGGATGAACCAGACGGAAGAATTGACCTTCGTGGCCACGTCTCAAATCGGATAGTTTGGATTGCGCTTGAAGTAATCCCTGATCTACACTGAGTTCCCGTGGTCAGTCGTATTCGCTTTTCTTCCACTGCCAGCTCGCCACTGGGTCGTCTGAGTGTGCTTGAACAATTTTACCACACGGGACACAGTCGAATTGTCGATATCCAACTGTTTCGCGATACACCTGTGCAATTGGCCTGAATTTTCAACGCCGACGCCCATTATTTCTGGTCGAAACACTTCTTGTTTGGAAGCTATCTCGATAACTATTTTACATATTGTGTCGAAATTTCGCCCATGTAAACATTACACTCTAAACTTGTTTTACCCATATGTAATAAAAATTTGTACACAAATTAAAGTGTTGCATTTTTTTCGAGTACAATCTTTGAAATTATAATTTAATAGTACGGAAGGACGTGATATGAAAAACATTAATTTTGAACATATGAATAATATGACTATTTTATAAACTTTTTAAAATACATAAAATTTAATATATATTTATATTTTTGAAATAATTATAAATAGTTTTGTTTTAGTAGACAACTTATCTTCATTCATGAGAAATTTATTGTTAGTAATTTGTGTAACAGTTAGTGTTGTTCTTTGAAGTGTATTAGAACGTACAATTTTAAATATTATGCAAATTAGAAAAGGGTCAAATAATGTTAGATTTATAGGGTTATTACAACCTTTAAGAGATGCTTTAAAGGTATTTTTAAAAAAAAATTTTTTTTTTTTTTTATAATTTTTTTTTTTTTTTTTTTATTTTTTTTTTTTTAATTTTTTTTTTTTTTTTTTGTGGGGGGGTTTTTTGTGGTAATTTTTTTTGTGGGGGTGGGGGGGGTTTTTAGGCCGTTTTCAGCGGTCGCGGTCTATTCTAAATTTTGACATTTAAATAGACCAAACCAAATTTTCCATTTTCACCGGTGCGTTCTAATTTTCATTTTCGAACAGTTTTGGTGTAAAAAAAGTAAAACTGTCATACGCTTTGTTTTATTTTGTGCCGAATTTGGAACGGAATCCAGCGCGTTCTAAATTTGTTAAAACAGCTGGAAAAACGGTGTAAAACAACAACAAGGGCAAAGTGCACAAACGCGTCGATCGCTCGCTCGTTTTTCGGTAATTCTGTTTTCAGCGGTGTACGTTGTGTTGTTGTATTGTTATTGTTGTGAATGCGAAAATTAGCCATTAATTTGATTAAATAATTTCTCGATCAATTAAATCCGAAAGTTACGTGCCGTTATCAATAGTAGGGGAAAGTGCTCTAATGTGGGTCTATAGAGCTAGAATTTGGCACATATTGGCACTGCTATAAAAGGTTGTTTAAACAAGCCTAAAATGCTTTTACAGCTTTGTTTATTTTTATCGTGCATGATTTTTGTAACAAATATTTTTTACACTATACTTGAGTCTTCCCCAAAAAGATGTATTTCCTATATATTGAGTTTTGTGCACTAGGGAAATTCCAGTCACAAATATGATTTTTCGAAGTATTTGAAGCATTTCCAATAGCAACACAAGTTTGCACTCCTAAATTGAAAGTAAGTACACAAAAGGAAGAGTGGCACAAGTTTTGCCAAGCTGAAAATCCCAAACATCTCGCACCTTGCGCAATCAGCTAATAAGCCTAAAAAAGGCTTTTGAAATTTATGCGACCTTTAAGGGGTTGCGCGAGCTTAGATGCGGGACATTTGGAATTTTTCAGCTCGGCAAAACGTGTATCACTTCCTCTGCTGAGAAATTACTTCCAGAACCGGGTGTTGATTCACGAGACAGTTATGGGTCAAACAACGTTGAAGATCAAGACGGAAGTTTTGCAAGGATCCATCCTCTGGATCGGAATGTTCAATCGGAGTGCTAATGTTGGCGTAGTGATCGTTAGTTTTGCGGATGACATCGTATTGTCGATAACAGGCTAGTGGAAAACGGAGGTACTGTTGGTCGGCAAATGAAAAGTGTCATTGCTCCGAAAGGATTGATGACGAACTGAACTTCAATAGCTATGTGAGCTATGCCCAGGAGAAGGCGGCGAAGGCAATCAACGGGGTGGGTAAGACCATGCCAAACAACGGTGGACAAGTTCGTTTCCGTTTAATACTTTCTTCCAGGACAAGTGTAGTGCTCGATGACGCGATGCTCAACTGACTGAGAAACGCGAACCTTTTGTAGAGGGGCTTGTAGAAAGTCCTGTCGTAGGAAATCTGTGGGTGTTCGAAATTTAGGCACACCTAAAAGTCGGAACTAACGGCGGTTCCGGAAGAGGTACTGGCAATGGAGTTTCAACTCAGGGTTTTCAACCTGTCGGAATGCTTTATTCAGGCCCGAAATCGTTGTCAAAACAGAGTTGAACTGAGGTCACATATTACCCAGCACATTACCGATGGTTTATGTCAGCTAGTGTCGTACTCTCATCCAGTCAAACATAATAGTTACGCATATGAAAGCTTCCTCCGTGTAAATTAATTTTTATTTTCAGCTGTTTCAGCAAGAAGGAAATCCTTCACATCGTCTACCATAAAACGGCACTTAACAGCCGCTCATCTTAATATTCGCCCAGCACCAACAAGTATTGGGAGGAATAGATCGCGATAAACTGGCACCTTTTGACTCGGGAAAACTCGGAAACTTTTTAGAATCATTTTGAAAAGTCGAACGAGCTTAACACCAACCAAATTCAAACGAAGCAGGCGAACTTCCAAAACAAAACACACGAACGTCATCACATAAAATTTAGAACAATGGCGGTGTAACTGGAAAACAGTTGATCTATTTTTGGTGGTCTATATTTTTGGAACTGTTATAAAACTAGACCAAAATAATAGAACACCGCTGAAAACGG
Source organism: Aedes koreicus (assembly GCA_024533555.2). NCBI lineage: Eukaryota > Metazoa > Arthropoda > Insecta > Diptera > Culicidae > Aedes > Aedes koreicus. Next base: position 204,929 of record JAHHFK020003818.1, read on the forward strand.
CCTCACCCCTAATTTTACACACCTTGCGATTTTCGTGGTGCAATCAATGGATGCAACGATGTGTTTCTGTTTGTATTAGTGAAACGTATGTTTTGCATACTGTATTTTGATTATGTTTGTGCTACAGTAGTCAAATAATCAGTTTGAGCATCAATGTTCTATAGCCACGCATAAGGTATTGCTTTGGTTTGTAGAATTTTATAAAGTAAATCCTTCTAAAATTGCTTCAAAATGCCGAGTGGAAGTGTTTTGAGTGAGAAAGAGAAGGAAATGATTGAAGCCTATAAGCAGGAAGGTGTTTCAATTCGATAAATTGGACGTAGACTCAGCCGATCGGATAAAGACCAAACGAAATCCTTAAAAAATCGAAGCTGTCACCGAGAGATAAGTGATGCATTGTGAAATTGGCCTCAAATTCCACCATAACACTCTAGAAATCAAGTCAACTATCAGTTTGCCAGTCTGTAAAGAAACAATTCGGAAGGCTGCAAACCAATCCAAACATTATTCGGTCAAAAATGAACAAGGCACCAAATCTGACCCCTGTACACAAATAGAAACGAATAGAATTCGCCAGACTCAACATGGCTCGGCAGTGGGAAAAGGTTAAATCTTTGTAAATTCCATTTCTTTAAACTGATGAACCCAACTATATTTTGTTAATTTTTTTTATTATTTAAATAATCGTTTTTCAACTCTAGATCATCTTTTCCGATGAAAAGAAATTCAATCTAGATGGTCCCGATGGATTTACTGGCTATTGGTGAGATTTACGAAAGGAACCAGAGTTCTTTTCCAGACGTAATTTTGGAGGAGGATCTCTAATGGTTTTGCTTGGATTTTGTGCTACAGGAAAGCTTAATTTGGCATTCACATCTTGTAGGATGAACTTGACGGACTATATAGAGGTTCTTAATAGCTGCTTAGTTCAGTTTAAAGCAAAGTATCGTCGCAAAAATCTAATCTATCTTGTTTCAACAAGATAATGCCAGCATTCATACCAGTTCGGCTAAAAAATCCTGGTTTATCGACCGAAAAATTGAGCACCTGTTATGGCCAGCCCGTAGTCCGGATCTAAATCCAGTGGAAAACATCTGGGGAATCATTGTTAGACGGATTTATGCCAACAAACAGCAATACAACAGTATTGCTGAGCTTAAAGTGGCAGTTTCGGAAGCGTGGGAAAATTTTGAAATGTGCATTTTAAAGAACTTGGTTGAAAGAATTCCATAAAAGATTTTCCAGGTAATCGAGCGTATTGGATGACAAAATGCAGAAAGTATTTAGAAAATGCATCCATTAAAAAATATAAGTGCGGCTATAAAAAATAGCCAGTTAATTTCATGAATTTGAATCAGTAAAGGATTTTCTATTGCAAATTTTCAATTCTGGTTTGAATTTCATTCTTTAACAAATCCATTTAAAATATTTTATAAGGAGAAATGAAGTTTTATACCTGGTTTACAAGTGACACCATAAACGTGTGTGCGGCTATAGAAACTATCCGCAGTATATATATATATATAGAGAGAGAATTGAGAATTTGAGAATGAGAATTTACATCTTTCTTTTTGAAGGCTATGACCAAAGTTCCGGCCAACTGTCATGAGTCAATTTTGTAAAATCATGAATCAATACCGAAGTAAATGAAAATTTGGTGTGTTTATTTTTTAATTTCCGCTTCAACCGAAATTTTCCGCTTATTTTTATGCAAACGTAAAGAAGTTAAACTGTGTTTGGTTTTTTTTCCCTCTGTTCGGGACAGAAACCAGTGCGACTAGTAATTTAAGCTTTTGTAGTGTATCTCGCATCCTATGTCAAGTTACTGCATCACTATTGAGAAATGTTAATTCTCATTCGGTGTTGTTACAGTTGTTATTGCTTGTTTTGTTGGCAACTAATCGATTTTTATTAAAGGTTTCCACTGTTTAAAACATTTGAAGGGTGAGAGCACAAAGGGCGCGGCTTCTTTATCAGTCAAAACAGGATTCATTGCAAAAAGCAAACAAACAATTATCTCGATTCTGACCATGTATCAGAGCCCTAGTCCCAACCACTTCAAACTATAGAACATCAAATCTAGAAAAGAAGTCACAAAAATGAAGACCAACCATGTTTTCTTTATTTCAAGCTTATCCACGGTGGCTTTGACTACGAAAACACATATTTTCCTTAGTTTGAATTAATTCGGACTAGAGGTCAGTGGTAGATGTGATGCCCCGTCGCACCACTAAAAGGCGATTCACCAGCTTTAAGAAGGTGTGTACGTTTGTTTGACAAATAATTATTGAGTCAACTGTCACATCCACGCAACTTTTTCCCAACTGTGGCCCTCGTTATAACAAAGCAAAATTAAATTCCATCAGAATATTGATACAATGAATCAAACAAGTCGTTCTATAAATCTGTTCATTCTTCAAACGGTGCAAGTTATTGCTCGAATTGAATCTACAATGTAGAATTACCGTCGCACTCGTAAGAGCCATTTTTTAAAGTTTTCAATGCTGTAGACGATATTACTTTTCTATGACTGCCGGTATCCGGAGCAGGTAAACGGAGCCGCACATGTCTGCACCGTAAAAACCTCAATAAAGCGGCCAAAGTTATAACGCTCACGAAACTACCATAAGAGGAGGAAAATACTCATTTAACCCATTTACTGCAAACACTTCGAATCGTTCGTATTGAACCGTTAATGGGGCTTGTAATAGTTTCAAGAGCTCACGGTGAAAGATTTATTGCTCGAATTTTCTCACAGATAAATTATCCGTCCGGGCATCCATTGCCAGGCTCTCGATTCCAAAAATTCGTTCACCATTCTCGCATCGAGATGCTTTGCGTCCTCTCTCGAGACGGAGATAAATCTTCTTACTTTGCATTTCTTCGAAGGCAAAAAAACGATCACTCACCACAGCTCTCTTTCCTTTGTTCGTGTTGGAAGTATGAGGAAGGCGAAAATTTTCTTCCGTTTTACTTCGTGCAGTTTCATTTTTATCGCTGTTTTTATTGTGGATACAGTTGGAAACGGGAAAATCCGACTGTATTGGCTGGATTCGAGCTTTATTAAGTATGTGCTGTGGGTGCTGTGGTTGTGGTTTCTACGCTGGAAGAACAGGCGCCCCAAAATCCATTTTTCCGGCTTCCAACTGTAACGACAATATTTTTCCTAAAGAGCGGACATAAAAGTGACTTCAATTTATCTTCCACCGAGCCCGCCCTTTGGACATGTGCATCACAACAACAAGTTGCGTGCCGGAGGAATGGATTCGGATGATCCTCATCTTTGACATGCTGCGTAGGAAATCAGGCTCGTAAAGGGAAATAGTATTCTAACAGAGCTCGCGATGGCCGAAGAAGGGCTCATCAAAGTTTAAAATACACACACTCTCCCGGAACTTTGACGACACATGATCCAATAAACAACCACAACTCAAGGCACGAGCATAATGTGGACCACAATAGAGTGCTCTCATGTGTTGGGAAAAGAAAATGTGAAAATAGGAAAATAGCATGTTGAGTAATGAATACTGTCAAAGAGAGTAACATGACATTGAGTCTTATTCGATTTAAAAATGTAAAAAGTAGTGAGTTAACAAAATATTTTATGTTTAATAAAAGGAGACAATCGTAATTCTACCTATTAGTCGCTCCTCTTCATCTCTAAGTTTCCCGGAACTCACGCATATGGTAACACGTCTTTTTGCAGCAATGAATTGAATTCGACCCGGTCATTGAGTTACTCTCGGTTGCCGTAAAGCTTGCCTGTAGGAAACCAACAACATTGTTTTACGATACTTTTATGTATTATCGTGATCGGATTAAGATAAGCGAACCCATTCTCATTCTATAGAAAGCACGGTAAAAGATCGTAAAGCAGAGAGTGTTGTGTGAGCAAGAAATTCCTACTTTGTTGGCCGGGGTGTTTGGAATCGGAAACACAACGTGCTTCTATTCAACAGCAAGCATAGATGACCGGTGTTGATGGTGTGATTATATGTGACGTTGACAAATTGCAAACGAATTGAGTCGGATTTCCAGTAGTATCGTTTAAAAAAAACTACGCTTCGGTTGACGGAAAAAATATCTATTTTTGGGTTAGGAGGCAATGAATGAAATTCATGCCTGCTTTCAACATGATGATAAGAAGGAAGAATTTAGCCCATTAGCATGTTCGGAAATTGTAGGGAATCTTTCAAAATAGGGGCCATAGTTATGTCGGTTTTAGAGCAAAATTTAAATTAATCTGTCAGCAAACAAAATACTTTTCATGATTTATGTTGGGGTCTTCTGAAAAAAGTGTGAATATCAACTTACGACAAGGTTAGACCTAAAATTGATCTGTACACAGTTTTTGTACAAGTTTTACTTCCAAAATTAGCCCAAAAACTATAGAGACCTTTTTTGTAAAAATATTTGGTCAGGTACAGTAGTACCAGAGTGAATAGTTTCTAATAAATAAAATTGAAATTAGCACCACCAATTTTTTTTTCTGCACCGTTGATTTGTGCAAAGGATTTTTGACATTCATGTTGTTTTCATAGCTAGTTTATTTATTTTTAAAAAAAATTCACTTAAATCAACCAATTTTAACCCACGTTAATATCAACTGAATTATTATTTTATGGAATTGCACTAATACCTCCACCAAGGATTCACGTATTGATCCAGACCTTGGTATTTGTTAAACGTTCAACTTCAGAACTGTTCGGTAAAATTTCAGGGATCAGTTAATCCAAGAATCAGGACATGTATTTCGAATATCTACAAAATTTTCTTCAAGCACACCCATCCAACGATAGCAGATAAAATTTGTTGGTTTATTTTAAATATTTTATTTGTCCGTGTAATTGTTAGTAAACATATAACTCTAAGGACTCGTAAATCAAAACATTATTTTGATGGAATTAAATCATGTCAGCATTATAAGCGTTCTTTGGTACAAAATTTCATTTAAATTTTTACTTTAATGTGCAAACTATAGTATACTGTGACCGCTTCGATACCTTCAGTATGTAGTTTGTATGAGTGCTTCATACTAAATAAGAATCACTAGCGTTCAATTTGTTTGACATGTTTGACAGAGCGTCACATAATTTTCAAAACCATCAAAATGGCCCCAGCTCATTTTAAACAACTTCTAATTATTGAATTTTCAGACCCGTAGCCTGACATCTTGTTGATAGAGATCACATCATATACTCAGCAACCCTCAAAAGTGTTCGAACGCACACAACAACATCTTCCAGGCTACGCTTGCTTTGAAGGAAAGAATCGCTCATCTGACAGCACGTAAACAGGTCGGTAAGCTAGTCTCATTCGATGTGGACCATGCCTTCGATCGAATAAGACACTCATTTCTCTTTGAAAATATCTGCTCTCTCGGCAACAACAGCATTCTCGTGCATTTGCTCTCTCGGATCTCAACTTTATCCTCTTCCCGCCTGTTGATAAATGGGCATCGTTCCCCATCCAGCGTTCGGTGAGACAAGGGGACCCGATCTCAATGCATTTGTTTGTGTTGTATTTGCACCCGTTAGTGGTCTCCCTCCCTCGAGTGTGCGGCACTGACTTCATAGTGACATATGCGGATGATATCAGGGTCATCACTACATCGGTACATACAATTTAAACGATGCGGAACCTAATTGATAATTTCGGGCGCGAATCAGGACCTGTGCTCAACTTGAATAGGACGACGTAGATTGATGTAGGTTTCGTCAATGGGAACCCGATCCATGTGGACTGTATAAGGACGGAAAACAAAATCAAAATTTTAGGGGTGATCTTCGCTAATTCTATGCGGCTCATGATCACTCTCAACTGGGACGTACTGGTAGGCAAGATCGCGCAACAGGTGTGGCTACAGTAATCCTCCTCAGCACCTTTATCACGGCCAAGGTATGGTATTTATCATCCGTTTTGCTGCTGTACTGTGTCTATACATCCAAAATAACCGCAACCATGAGGACTTTTCTGCGGAGGAGACAACCAGCGCATGTGCCAATGCAACAACTGGCTAGATCAAGCGAGCAAGGAGGACTGAAGCTGCAGCTGCCTGCGCTAAAAGCTCAAGCACTGCTGATCAACCACCATCTCCAAGAGATCCAAACCCTTCCTTTCTATCTTTCCTTTCTTACCCAAGCAAATCCCCTTCCTTCCCCTGCTGATCTTCCCTGCCTTAAAACAATCCTGCTAATTTACCCTCGTTTGCCTCCCCAAATCCAACAACATCCTTCCTCCGATCTAATTCATCGCTTCTACATTGAACAAACTGACCAACCGAGTAGAACGAAATCATCCCGAACTAGAGGCGTGTTTGGCTCAATATTGGAAGTAGAGTGCTGACTTCAACGCAACGGAGCAGCTGGTACCTGCTGGTAACAAAAAAATCGAACATAGATTATTGTGGCACTCCATTCGGCGCGCAGAAAACGAGCGGTGCCTAAACTGCAATGGAGCAACAGAAACACAGAATCACAAGCTGAGCGAGTGTCCACGAGTGAATGCATCATGGTCGCATTTGCAGAACATGTTGACGACAATTCTCTACGACCGGAGGAGGCTCTCATTTGAGGATCTCATTCATCCTGTTTTGGACAACATAGGCAGAAGACAGAAAAATGAAATATTAAAACTTTTCATCAACTACGTCACCTTTATCATACATTGTGATAACACAGTAGACGTAGGCGAATTAGATTTTTGGCATTAATAAAAATCGACTGAATTTAGTGATTTTTCATGCGATTACCATTCCACCTGGTGGCGAATACACCAATGCATCACCATTCGTTGCAACCCTGTTGTGTACATGAAAAAAAAGACAGCGTTTTCAATTGATCTTCAGCAGCTATGGCGAAGACAGTCAAGCAACAACGCTCGTAGGTTTATTTGTACTGCCATCTTCACTCTGGAGCAAATTAGTTGGACAACGGGTGGCACTTTGTATCCGCCGGAAACAGCCGATCCGGCATTTACAGCATCCTCTTTTATCTGGAGAAAGGCCAGTGGCTTAAACGGAAGCCTGATTCCGGCCGCCCGATAGTGCTGCGCGACCATGAAAAGAAGCAAAAGAAGAAGACCGAGGGCATGGTGGTTTCATTGTTCTGCACCTCTGGAAGAAGGTTGGTGAAACCGGCCAAACGGTGGAGAAGTAGCTCGGCAAGATGGAGTGTCGTGCCTGATCAGTCAATCACCCAGAAGGAGCGGCTGAATGTAATGACGTAATGAATAACGAGACCAAGGAGGTAAGTGTTGACGTCAAATATATCTCCACCTAGTTCCCGAAGAAGATCCTTCTTTGGCTAACGATGAGCGAGAAGGGAATGTCCAAGGTTCTATTCTTGCGTTGAACGGGAAGATATGCAGTACAAAGTACCTGCCGGAAAATGCCGGGAAGGTAGGCTGGATTTGAATTCGCTTAGTTTAAACGTTGTACCGAAGATCACTAACGTCGTCCAGCTGCAACCGATTGAAATTTTTTAGGCGAACCTACAACGGAGGATTTACTTCAATCATTTCGTGGCCAAAACTGAGGAGCAGCTGTAAAAGATATGCTAAGAATGCGTATAATTCTGTATATTTGTTTGTGATAATTTTACTTCCATGTATGTACTGACACATGCGCGTGAAATTCATTTTCGGTCAGTTGTTGTTTGCTTGTTACGCGCGATGAAGCAATTAATGGAAATTGTAGTGAAACTATTTTGAAATGGCCACCGTCATGGCGTGATTTTCAAAAGCCTGAAACCTTTTGGTGCTAAGCGTAACTTTATATACAAGACCATCAAAAGATATCAAGAGACGTTCTCTTTGGAGGACAGGAAAAGGTCCGGTCGTCCACGTTCGGTACGGACACAGCGAAACATCAAAATCATAAGGGAGCGAATCCGACACAAAGGATAACTTTCATTGCAGAAAATGGCGTTGGACTTGTACATTTCCTACGGATCGGCTGATAATACTGTACGGCGTGATCAAGGCTTTAAAAAAACGTATTTCAAGGCGCCCACTGATGTGGCGGAGGTTTATTTTAACACGTCAAAATATTGAGTCAAAGTCTTGTGGCGTGAGGCGAACGTCGACAAGATATTTTAGCATGCTAGCAGATGTCTCACCTCCACCACATCAGTGGGCGCCTGGCCTAAGGTTCATGGCGTTTTCGGAAACGCCATCCAAGCAGATGAGGTTGAACAGAGCAAAGACAATACTATCGCGGCACGATGGTCATGAGTACATTTTTTCTTATGAGAAACTGTTTGTCCTGGAGCAGCTTCTCGACGCATAACATAATCGGGTCTGGGCAGCAGCTAAAGAAAATATTCCTGCGCCCCATATATACGTACCTCGATTTCAAAGTGCAGCTTCAGTGATGGTTAGGTGCGCAATTTGCAAGCGAGGTAAACTACCGTTGATTTTCATCGATAAAGGAGTGAAAATTAACGCCGTGTATTATAAAACGGATGTGTTACAGAAAATTGTTGCTACCAACCTACGACAGCTCTATCGAGAAGATCGTTACGTATTTCAGTTATCTGGCGCGTCATCTCACACGGCGAATATTGTGCAGGCTTGGTATAGAGGATAATTTGACGGATTTCCTCACGAAGAATGATTGGCCTCCCAGCTCTCCGGATCTAAATCGATTGACTTTTTTTGTTTGGTCCTACATGCTATCCAAACTGAAGGACTACCAATTCTCAAAGTTGGACCAGTTCAAGGTATTTATCAAGAAAATTTGGAAAAATATGCCCATGGAATCAGTACGAGCCGTATGTGACAGTTTCGAAAAACTGTAAAAGAAAGTTAAAGGAGGAGTCATTCCAAAACATTTAGAATGCTTTAAAAAAGAGTACTTTTCATAAAACATATCAAGAAACTCAAAATATAGCGTCTGCGTTATTTCAATGCATTTTGAAAGTGTATCCGAATTTATTGATCACGGTGTAAGTCTACTTTTTTATATGTATACAGTTCCTATAGAATGGCACCTTAACCTAAAAGAAGGAATAGGAACCGGAATTATGAATATTTGGCAGGGTACTAATATTCACATTCACCACTTTTGTATGATGTTCCCTTGAATTTCTTCGGTAGGAGGAATTAGCAGGAATTTTTCTTCCTCGCAAATACCTTCTGCAACGTTGCCTAAATCGTATTCGGAGTGGACTTGCAATTGATTGACTCTAGTTGAAATATGCGATCTTCTCCACTTGCAACAACTTGCAACTTGATGTATCCGTTCCGTCAATTTCATCTCCTGCTGAACTTTCATTTGGATTGGAATTTTCATACTGGATTTCATCCGCTTCCGACCAGAGGCAATTCGATCAGCTGCCGCTCTTTCAATAACGTCTCCATACGAAAACTCCTGTTTGGTAAGTTCTTGTCGTGGATAAGATAGGGTTTCCGATTTTCCGCATGCCTTTTTCTTCCGAGAGAGTTGAATTTCAAAGCCGCAGAAAAAACGACAGCTCACAAAAACCAATAAAATTAGTACTTCACTAATAACTCGCGAACCAGTGCAGTATAATTAAACGCAGGCAAACATAATAACAGTTGATAGTAAACAGTAAATATAAATATTTCAGTTGTGAAACTCGAGATATTACTCAATCGTTTTTCTGATAGTTATAATAAAACATTTTAACCAACATTGGTGCACTTATCACTACGAATGCACATTGAAACTGTTGAAACCTTTTCTATAATGCATCACACTTTATAGAAGGCTTATTCCTGGTTAAGCACCTGCTCACCAATATAAAAAATGCAAAATTATTGACGCAAACTTTGCAACCATCAGTAAAAGTTAAGTAAATTGTGAATCCAAGCACATCCTGTCGCATTAACCGGCACGATGATTCTAAACGGCCGAATCTCTTTATCTTTTTCCACATGAAAAATTCAACCACAGGCGTAAAATTCCGTACATACAGTGATTATCCCTTCTTCCATGTTCCTCGTGACGGGATGCTTTGTCTATCGAGGTGCCTCGATGGGTGGGTGGTGGTTTTCCATTTCCACCCGATTTGGAAGTATTTATCAGAGCTTAGTGGTGGACAGACTACAGCCTTAGAACTGTGGAAAATGGAAATATTGTGTCTTTGATGTTAAGCTCTGGAGCCGTCGGTTTTGTCACCAACTGGTTGTTGAAAGCAACGCCCAACGGTAAACGACCGGCCAATGTGGTATTCGACGGCTTTGACCAATGAACCGGAAGTTCATTCATGTGTTAACAGGGTACATCCGCACACCTCGGGCAGTAATTTACGTACCCAACCATTATTATGCGATGGTGAAATCTCCAGTCTGCCAATGACTTTAGCAAAACGAAGAAGGCAAAAAAAAAACAGATGACAGTAAATTTACAGACGGCTGAACTTCGAGAATTGTCATTTTTCCCGGCAAACATGAGTGAATGTACGAAAGGATGAGTTTCAACCATTGTTAACGATCTAACGAATTTATTCAAATCTTGTCTCATTTGTCACTTGTCAATTTTATTGAACTCGAATTAATTAGAAACTCGTCTTATAGAGAAAATATGCAATTTGATGGATGTGAACATGTGCACGTCTGCAAAAATTAAAGATAAATATTAACATTGTATCAAAACGCTCTAAATTCTGCAGATTGCCCGTTCGATATGCTTTATAAATTTGCACCTGTGTGGTAACAGACCGATTCCCTATCTACCAACCATTGGTTCGGATCAATAAACGAATTTGAAAGTCGCATCGAATGTTGCCAATTCCCCAACATTGCGCACCATCGTCACCCAAAGCCGACAAGACAAATGGTGACAGAAGTATGTTACAAAAATAGAGCGACGCTGCATATTTTTGCCGTGTGTCGACCAGCTGGTGTCCCGGTAATTCCCCAGTAGTGTTTTTGACTTTCGTATGTTTGCTGGCAATTCTATGCTGCAGTCAGCAGACAGCAGTCCTTTGAACAGATTTGTTTATGCTACACTGCATCGGAGCAGTGCACTCTGGTTAGGGTATAGAAAGTGTTTTCATTCTTACAGGGATGACTAATCGGTTGGGAGTGTGCATGTATGAGCATATTTTTGCATTGCGCCACCAGGGTGGTTGTAAAAATCTGGCCTCGATTTTCCGTCTTAGTTGGAACAAAATCCTTCCATTTGCGAAATTAAGTTCTAATGCACGTGAAATGCAAACGTGTGAACATAGCTGTTGTATAATTCAAAAGAACTTGTGAAGAGAGAAAAATCTTTAGAAAAACATTTATCAAGTGATATTCTTTAGGACAACACTTTTCCGTTCTTGATGTGTGCCATGAAAATATGAGGAGGTGTGCAAAAGCAAAACGAACCATGGCTAAAAACACAACACTGAGATTCTGTAGATGTGTCATTGCCGACTCTCATTGTACGACACCATTTGTTGTTGATTGAAAGACTGGCTCAAGTGCATACGGGTTAACAAATATGTTTTCTTTGTTGTAGTCGTCTGTGAGGGGTTGTATGATTTGCTTTTTTTTATACAAGGAACCAATTGTGCTAGCTTTATGGGGCTGATATTTTATTTTTGGTGGTTAAACTAGAATTACTTAAAATTTTGTGGGGTTTTTTACACATCAACCAAAACACAGAAAAAATATATAACACAGAAATTAGTAATTGAAAAGTTTAAAAGGTGTTTTCATCTTCAATCATAACATTAAAAACAATAAGTACCCATACGTATAATATATGAAGCAGAAAATCTACTTCAGCAACTCTTCATTCATATGTACCATTGATCGCAAGGAAAGCTTCTCTACAACTTATTTTGCAATAAATTACCCATTCATTATGATTATTTTTAAATAATATCTTCCCTGCTCCTCGATAGTTTTGAAATATGTCAGATATAGATTGTTGACACTTGTTTGCTATTTCATTAGACTGTAGTCCAGTTAGTGAGATCCCAGTTTAAAATAAGCCCAGTAAGAGAGCGTCCAGTTGCTGAACAGGAAAAATATTGTCAAATTTTATTAAAAACTGCACGATTTTGGTAAACATAGAGGGTGAGTCGATAATTATTACGACACTTCAGATTGATAGGAAAATTGGCTTAAGTTATCCTAATTAAACCACATTTTCACAGTAGTTCAGTATGTGTATTTATTTTAGCTCTACATCCGTCGGTTTCATTGATTTCATTTATTTGTCGTCAATCTATTGTCGACCAGTTTTGTTTTACAAATAGTGCTTAAAGTCTGATTTGTTATATCTAAATTAATTATAACAGGACATCATTCTATTGAAAGGCCCATTCTTTGCATAGTTTGTTTTTTGACTGTTAATGTCAAACAATTGTCTATTTCCTAGGAAGTGATAGCATAGATTTTCTAAAAACTCCTGTGTGTTTACTCTTTGCATAATAACATCATTCAGGAAAGTTATCATTGTGAACTCTCTTCTCTTTTTAAGCCCACATAAATTGATCAACATATATCGTGACTTATAAGACGGCATCGGTAAAGCGCCTAACCTTAATTTCGTAGGACAAATAACAAAAATTGTTTTTGAACTGACTCTATATTGCGTGCATGTGTATCTTGATATGGAGACCAAACAATGCTACAATACTCAAGAAGGGGTCTCACATACGTTACGTACTGCGTTTTGATTGTGTAAGTATCATTAAAGCTCAAGCTAAACCTTTTGATAAATCCGAGCATGTTTCTTGCTTTATAGATAATATTATTATAATGTTCGGCAAAGGTTAATTTTGAATCGATTACAACACCTAAACCTCTAATTTGACTGCATCTTTCAACTAGTTTCTGACCGAGTGTAATAGATTTTTACAATAGTGTTTTTTTTCTGGTGAACGATACGAAATTGTTTTTTTTTACATTAGATTCCAACAATTTTTTCTTACACCATATGTAAAAATTGTCAATTTCGTGTTAAAATAATTCAAGGTCAGTTTCATGTCTTCTGCATTGAAACACGAAGGAAACTCAAAATGTGAGACCCTTGTGACACGCCCGATGTGACGTTAACAATTGTTGACAGTTTTCCTTCGAATCTTACTCATTGCGTTCTCTGAGTCAATTAAGACTTAATCCGTTTTAGTAACCTAGGATTGAATCCCAACTCGGACAACTTAAAAAGCAACAGTGGAATATCAACTCGGTCAAATGCTATACTATAATCGGTATATAGCGCTTCAACATAGTTTCCTTTATCCATTACGTTTAAAGAAAAAGTTACAAATTGTGTCAAATTAGTGTCTGTTGATCGTCCTTTAACAAAACCATGCTTTTTATTAGAAATGCAAATTTTCACCTGCGAAAATATATTTTAATTTATGATAGATTCAAAAAGTTTTAAAATGCTTGATAATATTGCAATCCCACGAAAATTATCGTGGGATTGCAATATTATCAGATTCTTGTTCACTTGTAAAAATTGGGATCAAAAAAGATTCCTTCTAAACAGCAGGAAGAACGCTGGACTTCAATGATGAATTAAACAACTGAAATAAAGGTTTAACTAGCTCCTTTGAAAGAGATTTTAAAAAATATAGGTGGTAAGCCATCTGGCCCAGCACCATTTGAAGCATCCAGTGTTTCAAGAGAAACTCAACTGGACTAGAACGTTTTTCCCGCGAAACTGACTAGTCTGATCAAGTGAACGATGAATAGTGTACAGTGTTTTATGAAGATATCGGGTGCGTTATCGGACTCGGTTTGAAACACGCAAAAGACTTCGGCAAGACGATGGTCTTTCCTGTTTCCTGATGAACATTGAGCTAGAAGCTGTAAAGAAACTTGCGGGCTCCAGTCCATTCATTTGCGTCGCTGACGTTGTGAGAGAGCTCGCGCAGGCAGAACTGTGACAATCGACAGAGCTGATTTTGAGGTGGTTGATAAGTTTGTGTACCTCGGATCACTGGAGACCACGGATAACAACTGTAGCAGAGAATTTTCGAGACGCATAATAGCCGGAAGTCATGCTTACTATGGGCTCCACAAGATTCTAAGCTCTGGTAAACTTCACCCCCGTACTAAGTTTACCACGTAAAATTCACTGATAAGACCGGTAGTTCTCTACGGGCACGAAATGAGGACAATGCTCTAGGGGGACATGCAACTTGGAGTTCTCCAACGACGTGTAATTAGGACCATCTTTGGCGGTGTATGTGAAAATGGTGTATGGAGGAGAAGAATGAATCACAAGCTGACGCATCTCTATTATGAACCCAGTATCCAGAAAGTCGCTAAAGCTGGAAGGGTACAATGGGAGGGACAGTTTCTAAAGAAACCATACAACAATTCCGCTAAAAAGGGTGTTAGTCTCACATTCAGCCCGTACAAGACACAGGAAAGCGCAGCGAGTTAGGTGGATAAACCAAGTGCAGCAAGTTATACAAAGTGTAGGACGCCCGAAAAACTGGAGACAAACAGCCTTAAACCAAGTTTCTTGGCAAATCATGGTGGCACAGGCGTGGTCCTGAAAGAACATTGGGCCAGCAAAAGTAGGTAAAGAACGAGGGTTTAATTTTAGGATGATTTTGAGTAAAATTCTCAACTTTTGACTATCTTGATATCCGGAAATTTATCATAAATTTCCTTAAATCAGATACAACGAGGTGAATTTCGACAGCTTTTTTCATTGGAAAGGTCATCCACAGCATACTTGTTCCATTTTTTTTCCTATTTGTATAATTTGATCTTGTGTAGTATATTTCAGATACTTTGTTTAGTGCACGTAAAGTTACTTAATCACTTATGAGAAATGATGAAGTATTCGGTGTTGTTACAATTGTCATTGTTTATTTTGTAGGCAAAGAATTGAGTTTTAATGAAAGTTTCCGCTTGAGAGCACTCTTCAAAGGCACCCATTTTTATCAGTCAAAACCGGATTCATTGCAAAGAAAATAAACAATTACTTCGATATGCATCGGACCATGCAACCTAGTCCTAACAACTTCAAACTATAGAACCTCAAATCAAAATTTATATAAATGAAGCCTAACCATGTTTTCCTTATTACAAGCTCATCCTCGGTGGCTTAATTCGAGAATTGCCACTCTCAACTAGCCATAAAATGTCATAAGGACTTAGATATGTTCCTTTGAATACAATATCAAATATGTTCCTTAGTTTGAATTAATTCGGACTAGAGTTCTGTGGTAGATCTGAGCTTCTTGTCCTCTCATCATCAATGACACAGCATTAGTATTTTATTAGCAACTTCGTGTACAGTTTCCGGGCACGCGTTTTGGCAACACTCTTCTTGCGTAAGTCTCGATTTGGGAAGTTCTGCACCCTTGTAAGCATTTAATCCAGATTGTTAGTGGCCCTCTGGAAGCTTTGTAAGATATTTTGACCAAGTCCCACGTCGGAATGTTCGAATTCCGCTGGAAATGAGCAATCAGTGCTCTCTCGGTTTTTTTGCGCGTTGTTCCCGGTGTTTGTCTAGCAAAAAAAGCTGGCTTGCAGTCATCTTTTATCCGTTCATGGACCTTTAGAGGAGTCTTGAGATGGTCGAATGATGTTTATTCATCAGTTTTCTCAAGGCGCGATGCGTCAACCCAGGATTTCGCATGTGGATGAACAAAATCGTTTTGCGAACAGTTTGCTGATTTTCTTTCACCTCGACTGGAATCTTACTGACAACAACAAAACTGAGCGAATTCAAATGTAACCCTAACAATTTATAAGAGATAATAAATTGACGGTTGTTTTTAAATATGTAACATGGTGACAATTTACCTGTATTACAGTTTATCAATCTGATAAGGATCCTTATTCTTCCAAATTAGTTCGATCAGACTCTTGCTTAGGCGTTCGCATTAAAACTTAAAGGTAAATCCTCACCTTCATTCATGTCGACTACATTCGTTATCGGCGATGTTGTAGGAAGAGGTCCTGATGCAACGGAAACTGAAAAACCTAATAATTCACATCGGAAGACCGGCAGACCTGCTAAAAATGGTCTTCTGGCTTTGTCGGTGCTGCTCAATCTTCCGAAGAAATTCCAGAAAATCAGTTTCCGCTTGATTCATGGAGCTAAAATCACTGGTGATTCGCAATTTGGCAATTGGACTAGTTTCGCAATCGTTTGTTCAAATTTATACTATTGAAAAATTACAGTGGAAAATCCGAAAGTCATATCCGTTCACAGGCACAGCCTACTTTGGCGGAAAAGCCGACATTTCATCTAATGAAATGTAAATCATGTTTAGGTAAGAAACAGTACATGTATATATCACATGTAATTAAACTCAGGAAGTCTTGCGGGGTTCTAGTTTACATCGTTATATTTTACTTAAAAAATTAACTACATAAGTGTTACCAGTTAAATCGAGCAAAGCACTGACTGACTAGACAGCTCGCCCGGGAAATTCACATTGGCTTAGCAATTTTTTCTTACAGCACTTTGCATCTTGCTTATGCACTCTGAAGTCAACCGCCATCGGATTATGTGCCAGTCTTGTGACTTGCACTGCAATCTGAGGATTCACTTTTCCCAGAGTATAATGCACCAGGCACTCTGGCACCGAAGATGCTTGTGATGAAAAGACAGATGTGAAAATTGCAAATGAACGTTGTTTTATGTATTTTTATCGCTTTAAATTCATACAATAGTGAAGTGTCTGTTATTCGTTTAGACAGCGAGCTAGTTACGTGTCTGGGTGAAGATGGAGGTCGGGATGTCGAGAATCGAAATCGGGGAGGTTGAGTGAAGAATGCAGTCGTAGGAGACACTCTTTTCATTTGGGGCAAGTGAGTGAAATCACAGCACCCCTCCTTCAACGACGACGTGATATAGAATAGGAGCGAGCTCAACGGTATAGTTTCGCGTCCAATGAATGGTGAAACAGCAAATGAGAACTGAGGGATTTTTGCGCAAAGAAAAAAAAAATCTAAAACAACCGAAGCACCATAGCTCAGCGGCCAACAAAAAGCAAAAGTTGAAAATAAAAATGCAACTGGAATAGTTTCCATGCAGCCGTTATTTTTCACGCTGTTGTTTTATTTTGCTCTGATTATTTATGGAATTTATGTTTACAATTCGAATCAATTCAAGGGAAAGACCAGAATTCTGGAAAAAGTTGCTGAAAATTGTCATGTTTTATTAATGATTTGTGGCGCGAGAAAATGCTTTTTGCGGGTTCGTTTGAGCGCGGAAATTTATGAGGATAGGGCTGTTCAGAAGTCAGCTTAATTCTTACGGCAATGGCAATGTCAGTTCATTCACTATGAGTTGGTTTAATGGTTGGTAATGTGATGATGAATTTACTATTTTATAAATGCTACCAACACCAATCTGAGAAGTTATTTCACACTGTTTTGGCTACCAGATTAAGATTTATGGGGCTTTTCAATTCGGTATGCATATGAAGGACGCGAAAAAAAAGTCAACCGAGCTGCATGCTCTCGAGTGATTGAAGTTTTTCAGCTGAGTTACTGTTGAGCTTACATCAAAGTGATAGCAATTCGAAAATTATTTTTAATGCCATCATCAAATTGATTTGCTTTCCATTGCTGTAACATCCATGTTTCTAAGAGTTAAGTAGTTTTGTTAGAATTGCCAGCAGAATATTTTCCGTGCTATCAATAGGAAAAAATGTTATTGAAATATATGCTTAGGTAATGATGACAATTCTCTTAAACCTCTTATCTTCTCAGTATATTCTTCCATCAAAACACTTCACTCAATATACCCCTTTTTTCTTAGATTTTATTTTTTTCACTTTATATATTCTCTACATTTATGAGATTTTTTTTTGTATATTCATTAAACATTCATTACTCATTGAAGCTCGTTGGAATGAGAGAAAATCTGTGTTCCATCCCAGAGGATCAAGAATTATTTGTTTATTAATTATTTTTTTAGCTTTGTCACTGTAACTGGCTTATCATATAAACTTGTCAATACCTTTGAAGCTCTTCTTTTATTTTGCCTATGCCTCTCCGCATTTGATTAACTTTCTTATGAAAAGGAACATGAACAACGATCACAACAATCCTCAAGTGATAAAACTAGTTCCTAAAGGTAGTGAGTTGGAGACGAAGAGATTAATATCATCAAAGTTGGCATTAACATTGAAAATTAATGTTCTTCTCGTTGACTCTTGACTTGTGAACATTATCGTTAGAGAATCTGAGGATTAATCAAAAACAGCCCCACCAATTGTAAACATCTATGTCGAACATCATCCGCCTTCGATCACTTCCGAAAGCTCTACGATACCAATGGAACTCAATACACCGAACGGATGCTAAGTATCAAACGTTACTACACAAGGACATTACTGAGGTTGAGGCTGGTGACGGGGATCATTTTTTCCGCAAGTATATGTGCGTTAGAAACACCTTCCAACCGAATTCAATATCGTTTTTAAGCCCTCAATGCTAATTCGAGGACACGTTATCCGTGGCATTTTTTGCTTGTCTCCAATGATCTTTTTTAATCTTTGAACAACAAATGTAGATTTTCCCTTACCATTTTGGTGCAGAAACACCTATCGATAGAAAACCAACGGGTATTCCTCAAGAAACTCGTTATGAACCAAACAGCGTATGCCTTAATTACAGAAATTCCTCAAATAGCGTGGAAATGAGATACGTGTCCACGTAAATAAAATTCACAGTGTATCAAGATCATATAGACGGCTTCTGTCTTCGACAAAGAAGTCTTGTAGGTCTTTTTAGTAGTGACTATTAATCAAGAATTTATTATCACCACGCGAAGCTAGTGTGCAAGTAAGTTTCTTAAAAATACTTTATCTTTAAATCCATATGGATGGTTTCAGTCATCGACAAAACTTATCCGAAGACAACATCTTTCTATATGGTCTGGGTACCCAGGTATGGCATCTTAAGGAAATACATTGACAAACTAGCGCCGCATAGCGAGTCACCATTCAAAAGGTCTTGACCCACTGAACAACATTGTCTTAAACATTCTATCTGGTCAAGGTATCAAGATATAGCATATTCCTGAAAATAATTAACACACCAGCGCGAGTAGTGGAATGATTGTGAACTGCTGGTCATCATTCAAAAGGTTTTGTGACACTGAACAACATTGTCAAGATATAGAATATACCTGAAAATAATTAGCACACTAGAGCCGGACTGAACATTTATTTTCGTAAATTTGCTTTCACTCGTTTCGTAAACATGGATTTGTACGTAGAACAAATGTCTCGTAAATTGTATGAAACATTCATCTAATGAAATGCTATCATTACACCATTTTTGTACAATGCACAAAATGAATTTCGTGAAGACCAGCCAATCGTTGCTTCTCTTCAATTGTACTCATAAATGTTGATGTTGCTGCTGGGATGGGTGGGAATAATTAATTTATCCCAAAATAGAAATTAAAGCGCTGTCGAGAGTTAGAACCTCACACTCATTAATCAAGTAAATTCTCACGACTCAACATGGTTTAGTGAGATCAACCATGGATTCAATAACAGCTCTTCCTAAACATACAGGATTGAACCTCATGTCAGAATCATTAAACAGTAAAACATTGAACAACTCCTCGTAGTTGCGCTTTTTTAAATTACATTTTGAGTCGATATTTACTATATCTGTCAGTAGGTCATGCAGCCACCAGAGAGACGTTCCTTTTTTATTGTCAACCATGTATTCATAGCTCTGTACAATGAACGAATGTTTTTTTCTATGTCAATAAATGGTTTTTCGCGTGTGGCATTTAATACGAAGCTAGCTTCTTCAACAGTACAAATCATACTCATTGTAGAAAACAACGAATAGATTCATTAGTCCTACTTTCGATTCCGTAATATAAACGAAATGTAATTTTCAGTGCGCATTATGAGAGAATCCTAAACTGTTCGCCAATAAAAAGGCCTTTGACCTACTGAATAACTTTGCTGAAGACAGTAACATTCTATGTGATCCGTATCAAGTGATATTCGAGTGCTGAAAGGTTAACTTCTTCAGGATACATCAAGCTAAACAATGCATTTGGTCCTTAGTAACATTGGGAGATTCTCTTCGTCGACTTTATCTTTGCGTTAGTATGGTAATATAAAGTGTTATCAAGGAGCAACTCAACACAGTCATGCCTGTTTTTTTCCTTCCATCCAAGTCGTCCTGGACCTGTGGTCGAGGACGGCAAAGGAGTCTTCCAGCCTGTGTTTGCCAGATAAACACAATTCTAGTAATAAAGTTTTCCCGCCTGATATTTCTACATGTTGCAGTTTGCTGGAGTTGTACGAAAGCGTATTTTCCTGTTCAAACATTCCCGTGGTAGATCACACAGAAATAATCCCTGCCCGGCATATCTTCGAGACCCCGCCCACCTGCACTTGCTCTGAATAAAAACGTGTGTTCATATCGAAACGTCCTCTCTCTACATCTCTACATACTCTCTACATACTACCACCAGGTGCGTAGGTTAAGGACGAAGACCAACGATATTTTCCTCTCAACATGCGAATTGGTCTACGACGTCTACGTTTTCACCAAGGCATGGGTGGACGACCGCATCAAATCTCGTCAATTTTTGTGTGCTTACTAAGTATATTCCATTACGTGTAGATCGTTGTGCCACTATAAAAACTATCCGCCGTGGCGGTTGTGCTCTTAACGCCGTCAAAATAAAATAAAATCGGTGCTCATTCAAGTTCCTTCTGGTGTAAACATCGAGTAACTATGGGTCAAAGTTTCCGTTTCAACTACTGAAATACTTATCAGCGTTTTGTACATTCCTCCCGATAATAGCCTACATATGCACCCAAGCAACACGCAAGTTTTATAACGTTTGAAAATACTTTTATATGACTAGATTTGGTTATAAAGAAGCTTACTCAACATAAAATCATGAAGATGTGTTACTCGGGCAATCTCATGTCTCATCTCAAAGCTGTATCCGAAGTTTGTCGTGTGCGAAGTGATTCGAGCGCAATGGTGCTGTTTGGGGATCTCAATCAATCACGGCGAGCCAAGCTCTAATTTACAGCATGGATTTTCAAGGATTGTTCTAATGTCAACGAAACTTGATCGCAACAGCAGTGATCGTATATTGCGCATGGTATTCAGCAATGATTCAGGTATGAACTATGGGCTTATTTCATTGGCGATTGTATATGTCGTTTCTCTCCCAGCTCCAGACATGACTACCATCTGTATCATTTGGCCTTTCCCAGCTTGATTTTCGTCGAGGTGATTTTGATGCACTGAATCAATTGCTTCTACAAGCTGATTGGTCCGAAGTTTATAAGAGCACTGGCATAGCTAGTGCCGTTACATTATTGTATTATTCAAACAATCCCGCGGAGCAGACTTCCAAGAAAACTTTGTAATGAAATCTTAACTACTGTTTCTTCTTTTCCTTTCCATTTTAAAATAATGAAATTTTAACTGCTACATTTCGTCTGCGTGTGCCTTAAGCACATTTGTTATGCAGCATGATGATGAAAGTGCCAGCCAAGTGAAATAAAATTCAGTTATTCATATTGAATCCGGATTATTCTGTGGCTTGAATCGGCAAGAATGAAGCATACGTAGAATGATGATTATTCATGAATGTTAGTCGGTGGTTATCGTGAAGAATTATTCGAGATCGGTGGTCATCTGCAAAATGCACGGGAAATTTAGTATTGTAAGAGTTGTGGCTTGCAAAATTTCATTCAGAGGAGTTTCATTCATGAGATCGTATCATTGGACGTCGATAATTGATGATTATTTTCAGCTGAAAATCATTCATTTATTTTTGATGATTTTACTCCTGAGCTCCATTTATTATACCGCTGGATGTCTTTGATCATTACCGATCATTGAAGAGTGTCCTTAAAACCAGTCAAAACAATATTCCTTTTCCGATTCTTGAGAGTCAAAGTCTTATTTTTTTTTTTTCATTTTATTTATTTCTACTGAAAAAACAACCTATTGGCTAAACATAAAACGAAGTTTTATTCACCTCACTTATAATCAGATAGCAAGTTTGAAGCCATCGTTTCTCTCCGACTATCATTGCACTACGCCTCTTTATAGAAAATGATTTGCAAGTCATATTCTTGTATCTGAGAAATTATTTAATTACAATTACTTGGAAAATGTATGTGTTCGATTTTGATCATCAAGTCACGAAAGCCTTCAGTACGTGCTTGGATAAAAAATACCTTGTGAATATACTAAGAACAGAAAAGTCAACTCATAAGCAAAACCACTCACACATAATCCAAGGCTAGATTAGGGCGCCTTCTTCCAACAAAATGATGTAACTTCCGGTAAGGCAAAGCATAAGACTTTCCGTCTAGTGTATGGTGATAATGTTGAAGAAAAAACACTCGCTAGCCTCACTACCCAACGAACGTGTTTCATGGTGTGAGCGTTTGATAAAATATGAAGCATCATCTAATCAACCATTATGCAAACAAATAGAAAAACCATTGACAGTAATTTCTGTTTTTATCATGCGTTTATTTTTCTAAGCTGCTTAGTGGCTCGTCCAAAATAGTCATCCCTCCATATCTCGACATTAAAGAAACTATAGAAAGAGGGTTTTGTTTTGCTCATCACTTTTTTTCGACTCTCTACCTTGTGTTTTATTTGCACATCAACAGCTATTCTTAAGAGAGCTTTCGATGCCCGAAATTTAATTTGGTGTGGGAAGGACAACGATACTCTTTGTGAAAATTAAAAACAAAGTACCGTGTCTTTAACGGCAAGGCTAACTGAGGCTTCAAAATAAAATGATACAGAACAGTAATTAAAAAGCCTTCAAGTGCTTCCAAAACTTTGTGTTTAAAATATAAATGCAATAAGTTCGAATGCAATAAGTTTGAAAAGTGAATGCAGTAAGTTCGAAAAAGTAGTTTATGAAACAAGTTGCGAAAAGAATATTTGTTCAGCTAGAGTCTTACGTTTTTGGTTGCTGAGTTTGATAATTACGATGAGTGCTGGAAAAAGTGAGTGTTGCAACATTTTTTTGCAACGAAAAAAATCAAGACTTGTATTTTTTTTTTTAAATATATCTACACCATTATGAGTTATGCACATAGACGTTCATGTGTACTGGCCAAACTTTCTGATCCAAGTAAGAATTACAGTATAACTGTCACCAATTTGCAAGTTCCTTGAAAAGTCCTGCATTGGAAGCCTCAGGCATGGAGGTTGGAAGTCATTTACTGGTACAGAAAGTTATGTTGAGAGCTTGTTGCAGCAGATAAAAATAATAACTAACATAAATTAAGTGTTTCCAAAGGAAATTCGAAACACTTAAAAGCAACGCAAAATATTGTCAGCAAAGTTATTCAGAAGGTCAAGGGCCTACAGGTGGTGGAGAATATGGTTCGGTATTCGGTCACAACCCTGCGTAAATGTGCACGTTAAAGAGTGCATTTCTAAACGAGTTTATATCGTGATCCCAAGCTCCTAGAAAGTTTGAACATTAATGAAAATTGTTCAGAAGCTCAATGGGCTTCCGGAAGGTGGAGAGTATGGATGCAAAAATGGTCACTATATGGCGTAGTGATGTAGAAGGGAAACTTTTTGAATATTATATCGTGATTCGACCACCTACAAAAGTTCGAATCTTCAGCAAAGCAGTTCAGTTTTACTGCCATTCTATGACAATGCTTTATTAAGGCTTATTTCACAGGAATCATTTCAATAGCAATTTAAATGCTTCGGCACTGCAAATCTGATGCTGATATAATGCTATTGAAATGTTTATGGCATTTTAAATGCAAATAAAGGGTTGATTTATTGCATTTGCTAATTTTTATCGGTTACCTTTATTATTTTCATTTAGTTATTCTTACTTTTGGCTTTTACGCTCTTTGACGACCTTTTTCTGATTTAAACTTTCGAGATCAAGCATTCTAAAAAACACTTCTCCCGTATTCTCTTCAAGATTTAGATGGGAAGCCGACAGTTTTTCCAAACCGTCTCCAGCATGGTTTTTCATAAAAGCTACGCCTATCAACTGAGCTTAACGAGGACGCAAATTCATTATTAAATCGACTCACCACACATTTGTGTGGCTTAAAAAGTTTAAGGTCTCATATCTTTTGTTTTTTTTTTCAAGTTATTTCACACGCCTAAATGCCTCTTGCCAACTGCAAGTGATGTGCCAATCCAAAACAAGAAGGAGTAACGCAGGAGCATAGACTTAAAAAATCTTCCAAGAGTGCATCTGTTTTCAACCAGCAGATAAATATTCTTCCGATCTCTGGTTGCTAGTTGCTCATAATCCCAGATTCAAAGTAATTGCTGAATATATATACCAAGGCCAATACAATTTTCACGGTGGTCAGTATCAATGCATAAACTCGCTTAAAAATTCCGAACCATACTCTCCACCTTTCGGAAGCCCTTGACCCTCTGAGCAACTTTGCTGAAGGTTCGAGCTTTCTAGCTGGTTGAGATCACGATATAAAATCGTTCAAAAATGCTCTCTATGCCATGCCCCTTTGCGCCACGCCCAAGTAACATTGCCAAAACCATCCTGCTTTAATAAGTTTAATTAAGGTTTTATCAAAGCCACTAGAAATCAATTTGGTTTTATTATGACACCAATAGGTGCCAATAGGGTTTAGTCTGGTTTATGAGAACCTACACAGCTTGTTTAAAACGATCTTTAAACCTCGTTTTCTCAAATTCTTTTAACTCCTGTCAAAGGTTTTATTTCGACTTTATGAACTCATAAAATTCTGTTTGGAAATGCCGGTTTAGGACTCATTCATACTATCTTATTTTGGTCAGTTGAAAGAGCATTTTGAAACAGTAATTGCATTAAACGGCAAATTGGCATTGAAGGAAGCCACCAAATAACCAAATAGCGCTATAGTAGTCACTGCGAAGATAACTTGGCTTTATGACAGAAGGGTTATTTTTTTCCAGTCGCCATTTTGAAATATAAGAAATAATTGAAATGTGGAAAAATAAATGCACCAAATTTTAAATGCAATGCAAATGGACTGTAGATCGGTGACCAATTTCTGCCTTTTTTTCAGATAACCTTATTGAATTCCATCAATTTTCAAGAAATTCATGATTAATTGATCAAATATATTTGTTTTAATTTTGTGTTTGTTGTTGTTAACTCACATAATTTACGAGGCGCATTAATTTTTGGCTCTTATCGTGCCAATATTCACCACAAAATTAAATGCGTATATGATTTGGAGCATGATACGCTGTAAAAAACTCAATCTGTGTTGTATATTTTGCGATCAAACAAAATTTCCCGCAACACCAGACCTTTTTTTCAGATAATATTTACTGCTGAATGAATCAGAAGAGCAGAGAGTTAAACAAAGCAGAACAACAAAAACTTTCGGCTTTAAAGAAGCGTAGACAAAACAGTTTTGAATGTAGTTTTATCAGCAAAGCCCGGAGGAATGCTATACGGCTGGAATAAAACTAAAATTGTTACTTGGGCGTAGTGACTGAGCTCTGAACCATACTCTCCATCTTCCGGAAGCCTTGAGATTCTGAATAAATTTACTGAAAGTTCGATCTTTCTAGGTTATCAGCATTTAGAGATATTATTTTGTCAATTTATCTAGATTTAGGTGAGTCGATTTTTTTTTATATGCTATGTAAAAAAAGGTTTAAACTTTCAAGAAAAAAAAAATATAAAAACGATGGGACCCTTTGGTTCTGAGACCATGTAAACCATAAAAAGCACGTATTATCCATGTTTTTTTTTAACAAATAAATCGCAATTCAGGTGTATTTGTTTATGTTTTTTCAAAACAGTATATGTCGATACTTTTTGGGGGTGATACTGTACTCAAATGTGTGTTGCAATACTTTTCGAAGTGAGTCAATACTATGGACTGGTAGTGTAGAAGTCCACGTGGGCTGGTAAAGCTCTCTGATGCAAGTAGGTTTTGCAAACCTTAAAACCTTGTGTTGAAAACCCAAAATGAATGAACAAAGAACCAAAAAGGCGGGAGGGCCGTAATATGAGAACACCTGGTTCATGGCACATCCCTTACCTCCCGATAAGAGATTATTTTAATCGCGTGGTAGGATCAGCAAAAACTAAAACAAAGAATTTTTGAAAAAATGTAACTTAAAACTAAAATACCATACCAATTATTTTATATGCAATGTAAAAAAGTATAAACTTTCAAGAAAAAAAAATATAAAAACGATGGGACCCTTTGGTCCTGAGACCATGTAAACCATAAAAAGCATGTATTATCCATGTTTTAATAACAAGTTTTGAAAAAATGCGTTATTTATTTGTCAACGTCTTCAGCCCAGCTGTACAGACTGATAAAATAACCTTACCTATCTAACAATGAGTCTTAAACTTATTTCTCGTCACATTGTAATCAAAATGATGGCTTACTTCAGTAATTCCTCGAAGGTATCTTTGCAGTGGATGATTTCCAAAGACTGTTTGGAGCCTCGGAATTCACAGAAGCTGTCGGTGTCGGGAATTGCGAGCAGGATCATAAAAGTTTATTTTTGCAAAATATGTGTGCAGTCCAAGTAGCAACTCAATACATCGAATGCAAACAATCTCTGCAAGTAAATCCTCCGCTGGTGAAGCGACTCTAGGCTTATAAGCTGACATCGGTGTTCATATGGAGGCAGTCAGCAAGGCAAATCTAATGAAGCAACGTTGAACTCTTTCTGGCCGGTCAGCGTCTACAGCATGATAGGGAGCCCATACATGAACTCCATATTCAAAGATACTGCGCACCAACGAACAGAACAGGACTTTCAGGGCGTGAATATCGTGGAATACGGCTCAGTTTCGACGAATAAAACCAAGGCCGGCAAAAGCTTTACGAGAAGTTGTTGAAATATGTTTGTTGAAATCAGCTTACCATCCATCGTTACTCCTAAGTCTTTAATAGAGTTGACTCATTCAAGAACATCTGAACGTAGCAAGTAGTAGAAGGTAACATACAAACGGCTTCTGTTGAAATTTATGGTCTTGCTTTTTATGGCATCCATCTCCATCCCATTGAAAAGACACCAATTTGATACAGTTTTTAGGTCTTGCTGTAGAGCAGCGCAATCAGCCATACTCCTGATGGTTCTGAACACATTTAGATCGTCGGCATACACGAGTCGGTGTGATTGTAAGCGGTGGCACAAATAGTTAACGAAGAGAATGCAGTACACCAGACGGCATCTCATTGCTTCCTGAATATACACATCCAAGCTTAATGTAGGCAGATCTACCATAGAAATAGGAGCGTAAGCAGTTTATCAGCCATCCAGGAAATCCTAATCGTTCCAGTTTTTTCAGCGTTAACTCCTGCGATACCTTGTTTAGAAAAATCGATGTACACTCAGTAGCAAAAAAAAGCCGAGCTAATTTTTGCTTCCAAAACATGCCTTGTTCAACCTTCTGTTACTTTGTCAATTATCAATATTTTTGGCTGAAAATTTGACAACATTATAACCAATGTATAGACCTTATGTGACAAAAATTTAATGTTGAAAAGGTTTATTGACCATGCTGAAGTATCGGTGCAAAAAAGACGAGGCATGGAAACTTCAAATTTATAAACCTTTTCAACTTGAAATTGTGACTAGAAAATAAGAAGAATGATTAGTTATTTCCATTTAATTCCAACTACCTTTATTGCTTATCTTGACAGATACGCGTATTTCGTCTACAATGTGCAGACTTCTTCAGTGTCGTGTACTAATACTCGACTGAAAGAAAACCTTCGCCACCTGCCGTATTTATCCTATTTTCTAAATACAAATACTTGTACCTACAGCTAACATTTCTTGTACCTAACCTATCCTGAGTCCAAAACAAATATTATGCTTGATATCTACCTCGCCTTTTCTTTATACCCAACCTGATTATACCGTAGCAGCGGGTGTTCCACTGCGTCGGTTTTGATGTCGTTTGGGTATTAAGTTAAAGAGCCATGTGTACCCGTTACCTTGGTCTTTGTTTAGTAGATTTGTGTTTTGTTGTTTGTTAATTTCTAAGCTTTCTGCGACGACTAATTTCCAGGGTGTAGAGGTAGTCCGTGAGATTGTGATGTCATTCGTCGTTATGTCGTGATGAAGGGTTGTGGTCACATAAGGTCTATACATTGGTTATAATGTTGTCAAATTTTCAGCCAAAAATATTGATAATTGACAAGGTTGCAGAAGGTTGAACAAGGCGTTTTTTGGAAGCAAAATTTTGCTCGGCTTTTTTTTGCTACTGAGTGTATACACTGTCAACTTGGAATCCGTCATTAAGACTACTGCTGAGGGTGCTGACGTATGACATGAGGTTAGTGATGGTTGATCGATGTTTTACAAAACTATGTTAAATTTCGGAAATGACAGACTTTGTACATTTTGTTGTATATTTGTTGTGAATAATCGATTCCAAGATCTTTGAGATACAGCACAGAATTGAATTTATAACGATAATTTTGCACACAGTGTGTGCTACTAGATGTGTGTATAGGCGTTACCGAAGCTAGTCCCAAGCATCCGGGAAAACTCTCTCTGAAAAAAAAATGTTAAATAAATAGCTAACAGATTCTGCAAGCACATTCGCACATCGTTTGACAAACGCAGGAGGCAGCTTATCCGGACCAGGCCCCTTCGACAACTCAGAGCGTTTTCAACGTCTGCTGCTCATAATGTAGACCTTGAGAAATTAGTCGTGTAAGATGGCAAGCTTTTGGGAAACCGATGGGGAACCCGAAGAATAAACGCTGTAGAGAAAGTCAGCAAATAGTTTTGCAGATTCAGTAGTGTCGTGAGAAGTGCCACTACCAAATGAGATTCCTGCCGGTATAGAATTGGACGCATCCCTATTTTTAATTGGTCTTCACATCATCCTGAATTCGAAATACATACGCACGGAACGAAGAAGCTACATCAGCGTTGTACTCAGTCTCTAGCCATTGGAGAAAAAATTGGCTTGATGAAGTTCTATGCCGAAAAATCGACGACGAGCTTTTCGAAGAATATTCCGGCGATGTCTTGAATCAGCATTCTACCATACTTGTCTGTAAAACCGGCGAATAAGAGCTCTGCGTACGGGAGTGTGTTGGCTTATAGAATCGAAACTCTTGTTGTAAAAAACAGAGACCACTAGATTTACGTTGGCTCCGTTGAATAGATGTTCCCAGTTCTTCGAGCTTAACGCGTTTGAATCTCACTCCCGGAAAAGTTACAGAAAAACACTGAAAAGGTATTTGAGTGACTACGACGGGAGATGAACCAGCCCAGGGCTAAAAATATCGATAAACGAGGAATTTAAAAAAAATTAAACAGCTCAATCAAAGGGAAATTTTTTATCAGCTAGAAGAATTCTTCTGATCTAAACTAATAACAACTTTTAAAAATCAATCGAAAATACAATTCAATATTCAAAAATGCCACAATTATTGATTGGCATGGATTTTGTCAGTTTCGAATGTAATCGTTAAATGGAACCATTTGCATGAGATATTTCATTCACGGAAAAACTGCAGAGACAATTTTAGAAGCTTAAAAATGTGATGCTTGAACGAATCGAAGGCCACCTTCCGGTTGAATGCATTTCAAATTAAAATAACCGCAAAACTCCTTTCATTTCACCCACCGTCCGCTGTTGGCGAATTAGAATGCCTGTGGTTTGATGTCCATAACGAGGGATAATCTCATCGTGAATGAAATCCTCATCAACAAAAATAACAAAAAAGGAACCCAATAGCACTGTGTTGTTGTCCGAACGAACATGTCAGCGCTCCCGGAAGCCGACGAGTTCGACAGCCATACGAACAAAATGAAAACACTGTGAATGACCAGACTGCAGATTTCCACATACATTTCTATAGTTTCTGCTTGTGTGTAGATAGGCTTACCAGTTGGTAGACAAAACGATCAAAATAATAGAATTATGTGGTATTCAACATGATGTGCAACGCTTGAATCCCATTCACTCTGCTCTTCTGAACATGTATCAATGCCCCTTTTCCTGCCAAACATGTACCTATGTGCTCCGTGCCAACACCACAATGACGGTGGGCGGGATGAATAATTCAACTATATTTATTCATTATATCTGCAATTTATAGCACCACTGAGTCCATCCAGTATTATAAAAGTTTGCACTTTGCAAGCTTGCAGTTGAGACACATCCGGTAGGTCAGTGTTGTAGTTTTAGTTGATTCTCTGGCCCTACCATATCACGCTTCAGTTTTCGCTAGACAAGCTTTGAAGCACACCAAGCGCCACTAACCGCAGTTTTCGATAGTCCTCTAGCAATATCTGTGAGCAATTAAACCCTGCCGGCGGTGGCATTTGTGTTTCGGGAAACGAAAACGCTCTTGAATGCACAGCACTGTGTCTCTGTGTTGGAGCAACCAGAGTCGGAACCGGATATAGGCCACGACAGCGACGCAAATTGCAAATGGGAAATAGTTTGTACTGCTCCGTTCACTCCACATCCTTACCCTGGTTTCGATTTCCCATCTCGCTGTCGTGGTCCGTTTTTGCTCATTTTATCGACAAAATAAACGGAGCAAATGAAACGAAAAATTACAAAAGAGCGCTTTTCATTAAATTAAATTGTAAACCGTGGAATTAGTGGTAATTCTTGATATTTTTTTACTCAGTGATTCGTGTACGTTTGACTGAGTTGATTTATTCCTATGGGAAAATCCACATCCCTGATTTTAGATAAGTGAGAAGTTGTGGCGTTTGGGATGCAAGATGTTGACTATGCAAGCATGAACATGAATATGAACATGACAATTTTGAAAGTTTTTCTTTTGGCATTCTTTATATCTGATCGAAAAATTCACGTCAATCTTTTCCCTTTTTTTATTTGTACACAAAATGTAGTGAGCATTTGAATTTATCCATGCACCATCATAATTTGAACTTTAAGGTGAAAGTTGATAAAATCCACACACGGCTTTTTCTTAGCCCTCAGAAACGATAACCATTTCGTGCAGGAAGTTGGAATCACATGCATGTGAAACGTTTGAAATTCCTTCTGAAATTCGAAGTGGTGATGCAATTCGGTCATGACGGTGACTTTGCATCTACAACTTAAATACACCCTATGCATTGCATTAGCCATGATTCATTTGAGCCGTTGGTTGAAATGTCATAACCTCAACTCCTGCCTGTAATTTGACAAGTTTTAATTTCACATTTTGTTTTGGACCCCGTTAATCTGCACGTTTCATCAGCATTCAGCACTTGGAATGAAGCTAGCGAACAACATAATTTTGAAATGGATCACTGAGGCTAATCAAAGCAGCAAATTACAAAACAACAGAATCACGGTTGTTTTTTCGGTGTTCGTAGGGTCAGTAAAGCTTCTAATCTATATAATAAAAATGAGTTGGGGATTCCTTTGTCACGATTTAACTCGCGAGCGGAAGGACCGATCGGCGTGAAATTTTGTATGCAGAGATTTTTAGGGCCGGAGAATAATCTTATGATGGTTTGAGACCCCTCCCTTTACTGAAAAGGGGGGCTCCCATACAAATGAAACACAAATTTCTACAAAACTCGAGAATAATCAAGAAAAGAAAAAATTATGTGTGGTTTAGTGTAACTAATCAAGAAAAAAAAACAAATTTTGGATGGGGGGGGTTTTTGAAAGAAAAGAAGGTTTTGGGGGTTTGGGAGGCTCCCATACAAATGAAATACATATTTCTGTATAACTCGAGAACTGATCAAGCAAAGAAACCCAAATTTAGCATGCGGAAGTTCTTAGAGGCAAGAAATGTTTTTATGGTAGTTTGAGACCCCTTCCCTCTCTAGAAAGGGAGGCTCCCATACGAATGAAATACACATTTCTGTACAGCTCGAGAACTGATCAAGCAAAGGAACCCAAATTTAGCATGCGGAAGTTTTTAGAGGCAAGAAATGTTTTTATGGTAGTTTGAGACCCCTCCCTTCTCTAGAAAGGGAGGCTCCCATACAAATGAAATACATATTTCTGTATAACTCGAGAACTGATCAAGCAAAGAAACCCAAATTTAGCATGCGGAAGTTTTTGAAAGCAAGAAATGTTTTTATGGTAGTTTGAGACCCCTTTCCTCTCTAGAAAGGGAGGCTCCCATACAAATGAAACACATATTTCTGTATAACTCGAGAACTGATCAAGCAAAGAAACCCAAATTTAGCATGCGGAAGTTTTTGGAGGCAAGAAATGTTTTTATGGTAGTTTGAGACCCCTCCTCTCTCTATAAAGGGAGGCTCCCATACAAATGAAACACATATTTCTGTATAACTCGAGAACTAATCAAGTTAATGGAACCAAATTTGGCAGGTAGAGGTTTTTGAAGGCAAGAAATGTTTCTAAAGTAACTCAAGACCCCTCCGCCCTCTGTACGAAGGGGGCTCTCATGCTAATGAAACACAAATTTGTGCATAACTTGAGAACCAATCAAGCATATGGAACCAAATTTGGCATGTGGAGGTTTTTGGAGGAGAGAAATGTTTCCATGGAAGTTTGAGACTCCTACGCCATCTGGAAGGGGGAGGGAGGGGGGGTTTACATACAAATGCAACACAATTTTCTGCATAACTCGAGAACTAATCTAGCAAATGGAACCACATTTGGCAGGTGGAGGTTTTGGAAGGCAAGAAATGTTTCTAAGTTGACTCGAGCCCCTCCCTTCTCTGAAAGGAGGGCTCATATACAAATGAAACACAAATTTCGGAATAACTCGAGAACTTATCAAGTTAATGGAACCCAATTTGGCATTTGGAGGTTTTCGAAAGCAAGAAATGTTTCTAAGCTGGTTTGAGACCCCTCCGCCTTCTGGAAGGGTAGACTCCCATAAAAATAAAACATAATTTTTAGCATAACTCGAGAGCCAATGAAGCAAATGGAACCAAATTTGGCATGTTGAGGTTTTTGGAGGCAAGAAATGTTTCTATAGCAGTTCAATACCCCTCCCCATTTTGAAGGGGAGGGGGGCTCCCCCTACAAATAAGAAGCAAATTTCTGCATGACTCGAGAACTAATCAAGTAAATGAAACCACTTTTAGCATATGGAGGTTTTTGGAGGCTAGATTTCTATGTACATAAAAATGAATTTCTGTCTGTCAGACCCTTATAGACACGGAAAGTTCTGAACCAACCAACGTGAAAATATATATGAAGGGGTTTTTGGGGCTGGGGAAGGTTCTTATGATTGTTTGAGACCCCTTCTCTCTCAGGAAGGGGCGCTCTCATACAAATGAGACACAAATTTCATCATAACCCGAGACCTAATCAAGCAAATCGAATCAAATTTAGCATGTGGGGGGTTTTGAAGGCAAGAATGTTTCTATGGTAGTTCCAGACCCCTCCCTTTCTGAGGGGGGGGGGCTTCAAACAAATGAAACTCACATTTTTATTATAATCGATGAGCCCAGTGTGATGGTTCAAGAACTAATTATGCAAATGGAACCAAATTTGGCATGTGGAGGGTTTTGAAGTCAATGATTGTATGGTGGTTTGAGAAACCACCCCCCTCTGGAAGGGAGGGCTCCCATACAAATGAAACCCAAATTTCAACCAAAAATGAGAATTATCCAGGTTACTTAAACACAAACCGTGTATTTCTCGGGTAAGAAAACTCATTTCGAAAAAAAGAACCATAAACGTGCCAGTTATATTAAATTTTTCGTCATTTAGTTGCATTTAGGTGACAAGGCAGATAAATTGTTAAATCTTGAATAAATTGTGTCTGCGTTCCATTTTAAGTTTCAAAATGTATTTTAAACAGCAGAAATTGTTCGTAGCATTGGAAAAACGAGAGTTTTGTTGCATACATATGTAAATGGCTACCATTCCGAGGGAATCCAGAATAGCCACGCTCGCCATTTTTGTAAATGGTTTTATCTGAAACTACCATAAAGCGTAAATAAAACTAATATTTCTTCACTTTGATTGTTGTTATTGTTGTATTCTCCATATGCGCGGAGTAACGATATCTAATGATGAAATTTGTCAGAAGCAGATATATTTCTTGCACAAGACTAACAAGATTTTTTGAGGAGCGTGATAAGTTCATCTTTCTTTGTTCTATTCTTGAGAAAGATGAGTTACGTTTGAATAAAACTTGTTTGAATTGCTCAAGGTAACGAAGTCTCTCGTAAGATAGCCATAAAATCAGTGTGGAGAAGGCACATCATAAACAAAGAAAATGTGAACGTTCAAATCAACAGTGCCTATGGATAATTGTTCTTCTAAGTCATAATTCCAACTTATAGTATATTGTTTTAACTCATTAGCGTTAGTCGAAAAGAACAAAAGAAAAAACACAAAACTCTAACTTGAATATGTTACCAATGGTTTTGGGAAGAAAAACAGGTAATAATATTGCGTCGATGGCTGAAACATCAGTTGAGCGTAAAATGATTTTTCTCTTGATCTATACGCTAAACCTAACGTCGGAAGAAGTGCGTTGTGTAGTGGATCACTGAGCAATTCCAGCGCACTACTTCCGACCTTAGATTTACGTATAAATCATGAGAAAAATCGATTTTCGCTCAGATGATTTACCTGTTTTTACTTGCAACGAGTATAAATATTGTGTAGCCTGTTGGGAACTGAAATGCACGACTCGGGAGACTTTAACATTAACATAACATTTTACAATCGTAGATTTTTATTGAATTTTCGCACGATCAACTAGTTTTTAATTTCTTCCACCTATGGGCGTATATTGTGACAGTTTGTTCATTTTTCACATAATATTCTTCCTCAAGAGTATATGTTGTTATTTAAAATCATATGGTTCTAAGAGCGTTTTATGGCAGCAATTCCAAGATAAATTCATCTTAAAGAAGAATGTCATAAAACTTCTTCAAAGCTTTTATCAGGTTTTATAGAAGTTGCGAAACGATGTCTTGAGAGGGGCATCAAGTATCTTATAAAATTACTTATAAGATGAATTAAACTTATAAATAATGTAGTCTTATGGAGGTTTCTTTGAGTGTTCCTTAATCACTCTTAAGAACCGTTTTTCAATTAAAACCACCTTAACCTGGAAAATGCCCTGATAAAACTGGATGAACTCCATAAGGCTTTGATAAAACCACCGTAAAACATGAATAAAACCAATTTGCATTTGAATTGTTACTTGGGTTGTAACAGCACAAACATCTCTGGTTGAACGATTTATAGCTGGTAGTTAATGTCGCAATTGTCCACCCCACGGAACTTTAAAAATGGTAATGTCTCAAATGCATGGATACGAGTTTTCCAATGTTTTTTTTCTCGCACAACTACATAATGAAGGAAAATTCCGAACGTGAAAAATAATCGAAAACAGTTTCATTTATGTCTCTAGCAATGAATTTTGGTTGTGGTAGCATTTTGGTTATGGATAACCCCATCACTCCCGGTTGATGAACCGAAAATTAAAAAAGATACTCAATATTCTCGACTTAAGATAAAATAAGAGGACCATACCCAAATACAACCATAAACATTTAAAATAACAATAATAATAATAATAATTAAAAAAGAATATTTACACCATCATCTTCCACTGGACAGGGTTAAATTCAGATTACAAAAACTTCCACAGGCTGGAGTGGGAATAGAAACCTCATTTCATGGCATTCATCTTAACGACGGGTGACGCCGCTAATTGCTTGACCACGAAATCCACAATACGACAGTGATAATCATGAGTATTAACTCATGATAGTTTTTCTTCATTGTAAAGGTACTAATAAATAATTTTTAGTACGAATTTTTATTCAACACTTTTTTAAAACACAAACAAATTATGTTTAATTGGTTTTAATCATTGACGCATTTCTGTACAATCACGTAGTAGTACTGTTAGTCAGTTCCAGAAAATCACTAACATAATCGATTCTGGCACTGCTACAATGCTACTTCTTAGCACTGAAAGCCTTTATAGGTGATTCTGTATTATGCAAGTCCAAGATTACAGACCTTCGGAGTAATATCCTTATCCATGCTCAGTCAGCTATCGATTTAAGGACAACTGCTGTGATTTTGATGATGTTCTACCTGAAATATCCTCCATTCGAAGATACGAACGAAGTAGCTTGACTATTTCACAAAAGGAAGCTGAGAAGCGATCTAAACAAAAAATAAGATAATAAAAACCCATCTTTCCAATGCATGAATATCACGCACAGGACTAGCCAGAATAGATGAAGCAAAAAAGAAATGGTTCGGGAGACACATGAGGCTGCTTTTGTTCTATGTACTTATTGCATTTAGGAATGACAGGATAAATTTACAACTGAATTGAATTACCATATTTTGTTTTATAAATCCCTTGATTGTTTTAGAAAAGTAATTGCAAGCGGCCTGCGATTAAATTTTCCAAAAATTTCGTTTGATTGTTTAACATTTCATTACTCTATGTTCGAGTGGAGCTGCACAGTTTTATTCTTTTTTTCTTTGATATGGTCTGTATCCATTGAACATATTCAACAAACGCTGAAATTGAAAAATTATTCTGTAATTTTGGCCAACCCTGTTTTTTACAACCGAGCTTTAACTACCGTACTGACTGCTGTGTGGAAAATATTATATAGTTTGCTCACCGGGCAGTCAATGTTCAAAAAGCTTGCCAGAAAATCATCGACCCAAACGAGGCCGACTTGTAGACTTTTCTCAGTGGTTGGCATGCATAGGAAGAGCCTTTTCCTCCTATATGAATGAATAGGTATTGAGTTTCCAAATGAACCCGGTGCAACGTTACCCTTACAGGCATTTTTTTTCTTCATATTTTTTTGACATGCATTTCGATTGCTACTTCCTTCGAAAAGATTTCACATGGCAAACAATGTTTCCAATACGGATAGAGAAAAGCTGCATTTTTTTTTGCTACGATAACTATATTGTGATACTGATGATGAATCAATAGATGAAGACATGGATTTATTTTCCTTCACAATCCTTAGAAGCAGCGAAAGAAACAATTTCATCTGTGAAGAGTTAAACATGTACCGTTTGGTTTACTGATGAGCTCTGTCAAAACTGAAGCTTAAGTCTTTTAGAACCTGGACACACGAGATCAACTTTATCCCGAAACTGGTCAGACATAATCAAAATTTTAAGAAGTCAAAACAATTAAATGTGGGTGACCATTTATTTCACCATTTCTGCAGCATTCTGAATTACCTTACCCATCTTCTTTATCTTATGCTAGACGATTCCCCTTCATTTTTTGTTGTGAAAAATTGAGGGCAGTTGCAAGGAGTTAAATCTGCCCTCACCCTACCGAAGTGTCTCTTGACTAAAACGATAGCTTGGAAATTTGGTAAAAAATTCACAGGTCTCTTGTGTGCTTTGATGTACGGTTCACAGCACTCACGTCGAGTTCATAGCCTTATTTTTTAGCTTAAGTTTTTCGTACGCAGCTACAAATACCTTGACAGATCTAGCAAATATATCACTTAAAACGAATTTGAACTTGGTGGGTACACGGATCCTTGATATTTGGTCGAAAGATATTTGGTCAAAAAATATTTGTACAAAAGACATTTGGTCGAATTACATTTGGTCGAATTACATTTGGTCGAATGACATTTGTTCGAATGAAATTTAGTCAAATGATATATGGTCAAATGATATTTAGTCGAATAGATGCATCGTAAAGGACAATTAGAAAAAAGATATTTAGTTGCAAAGACATTTGTGTCCATCGGGAAGGGTAAAAAGAAGAGAAGATTAGATTTGAAAATTTGGATCGAAAGAATAAACAGCTCATTTGTATCTTTCTTTCATGTTTGGTATGGACAATGCAATAACACACTTGTGATGTTGATGAAGATTACTGGTACGATAAAGTTATTTTAAAATTTATTTCGATTTTCCAATGTTACCCAAATAGAAAAGCTAGCATTATTAAAGTGTGCATTAAAATAAGCGACTAAATGTTCCGATTTTTCGTGCGATTACCCTGCCACCTGGCCCACCGGTCAGTAGTCAATATATACTAGCTCCATCAGTTTGTTTACGGCAGATATGGCGAGAACAGTGAAACAAATTTGATCTATTGTTTGTTCGTACCGCCTGCTCCATCATGGCCTAAAAAAGTCGATCACTGTGGCCCACTTCGTGTCAGCCGGAAACATCTACAAGATTCTGGCACTTCTGGAGAAGGGAAAGTCCATCGAACGGAAGCCTGGTTCCGACCGTCCGACCGTTTTAAGCGACTTAAGGATTCAACAGAAGCTCAAACGGAAGACGGAAGGCAAGATGGCCACTTCTTTTCGTAGCCAAAATGGATATCCACATGTGGAAGCTTCAGCCCAAGCAAGCCGTGTTGGAGAAGCAAGTGGAAACCCAGAAACAACAGCCGAAGATTCTGGTCAAAGAGATCTTCCTGACAAAGCGGAACGTGATGGCATGCCAATACTCCCAACATGCCCCAGCTCCACCCAATCAAGAAGAGTATGTTCAAATAAAATCGTCACCAAAAAATAAATAAATAAATAAATAAAACGACGGATGATTTTATCAAAAAGCGACCAAGGAGCTGAAGAATATGCCTACAAGCTGCTTTTTTTCACCTATGGCCAAAGGTCCGGCTAACTGCCTCAAGGCGGCGGGGCAGGGAGTAGAGGTATTTATGTGAAGTTTCTTATTTCTTAATGAATAAAATACAATTTGGTTTGTTGAAATATCTTTTTCCGTTCTTTTTACCATCCATCCGAAAAAAGTCACTTTTTTAAAGCCCACATTACTTTTCCATTATTTTCTATGCCTTGTTCAGACTACGGAGCTGTAACATGATTTAAGGGTGCTTATATAATGTTCGACAAGGAAGGCTTCAGCGCAGTTCGTCGAAAGGCGAATGGTCAATTGATATATTTCGTCGCATGTACGTTTGGTTGAAGGGACTTTTAGGAAGATAACACAAAATATTTAATAAATATATTAAAATATTTAAAAAAAAATCACTACGTTGTTTTTGCGTCATTTTGCATAGGCCTTTTATAAAATTAGATTTCCAATGCTTGTCAAAGCGGGAAAACCGTCACGGGTCATGGCCAGCTTTTTTCAGCTCCGGAAACTTTATCTCGAAACATTTTGTTCCTGATATCATAAATCACGGAATGCCAATAAATTCATCAAAAAACTATTAATGAAGCATTGAAATGTGTTATGATTTAACGTTAAAAATAGTTGCTTTATAAAATAAAAAGTGAGCGTCAGTCGAATTTCCGTCGGTGATCACATTACAAGGTTATGTTGATAACTTTTTGTTTAGGTTTCAAAAGGGTTAGTAACAATCGATGGGCCGATAATTTCCGAAAGAACACCATGGTTTCCGGATCAGATTTGAAGTTGCTGCAGTCTCGTAAAAGTAAAATCCAAAGAGATGTCTCAAGCAGAAGCCGCAAGAAAACTGACTTGTAGTTGACAGACCATCTACAACAAACACTGCGAATCGCACCCGAAGGTTCCTGGTCACCAAAACGTTTTTTTTTTCAGAAGCAGAAGAAACATCATTTTCGAGTGGGACTTTCCCGTTGGAACGGATGATCTTCGGGAGATTGCTCGGATCTATTTGAGGTAAGATGGTCGAAACCTTCGTCGACAATAAACCGTCTCGGGACTGGGCGGCTTGATTCCTTCGTGATTATCAAGAGCTAAGCAAACGGTTTGCGCAAAACATCAAGTTGAGTCGAGGAGGAGTAACAAGCGACACAATTGGGGAACACATGCACAACTTGAATGTTTCGCTTGACGGAGTTCCTACTTTCAACATGTTTAACTAAGATGAGACGAATCTTTCGGACAATCCAGGGAAGAAGCTTGCCATATGTAAACGTGGGTTGAAAACGTGAGGAACTACAGTAAGTTGGCCACAACCGTGATGTTTTGTGGCAATTCGAACGGAGAGCTGTTGCCAAAATACGTGGCGTTTAAGACAGAGCACCTATGGGACTCTTGGACGCTTAATGATTCTAGAGGAACGCATTATAACCGAAGTGCTTCTGGATGGTTCGACGAGGATATTTTTCAAGATTGTTTCAAGAGAATTTTCTTGGCAACAACGAGGCATTTGAAAAGACAGATCGTGCTTATCGGAGACAATCTTTCCTCACATTTGAGTCCGAAGGTTGTTGAAATTTGCTTTCAAAAAGGCATAAGATTCATCCGCCTGCCACTGAACGCAACCCATCTGATACAACCTTTAGACGTCCTCCCGTAAAGGTTCTAAGAATGCAACAATTCCTAAAAGCAGACTCGGAAGCCTTATCAACGAACTGATGAAGAAAAAGGCCCCGAGTACAAGTCGCATTCTGATTTCAGACTTCAGGAAGTGTAAAATCGTACCATAGAACCCTTGAACTTGTTAGCCAGCTGCCTACTGAGGACGTGATCATCGATTTGGTTGCGGATTCGTTCAAACACCGCTACGACGTCATCGGATCCTCAGTTGGGCCTCAACCGAAAAAGAAGCTAAACGTATTTCCCGGAAAAAGTTTGGTGTTTAGTTTTTGTTTTTTTTTTAAATATCTGTGTTTTTTTCTCTCGAAAATGCTCAAGTCGAAAGGAAAACAAAAGATTTAGAAGTTATGATTAGACGATTTAGAATTTAAAATAAATGTGTTATGTAAACCTTACTTTAAATTCCCGCCTATTTTCCCATTCGTTAACCTGTTATTCCTATTAACCTCGAAAAAAAGAGAAAATGGGAAGGGGAAAAATTTTTTTTTTTTTTGACTAAAATTATATACTGGCACTAATTAATGAACATTTAGTCTATGAAAATGCACAAAATTGCCACTAGATTATTAAACACTGTGCCAACGAAAAAATAACAATTCGCACTAGAAAAACTTAAAATAGCAATAAAAAATTGATAATTCACTTTCAATAATTTAAAAGTGGCCGGTAAAACTTTCAAAAAAAGCAATGGCAATTAGTATAAACGCAATAATAAGCTGATAGTTTTCCGTCATAATAATAAGTTCTAGCACGATATACATGTGACAAAAGTCTTTAAATTTTTCAAATCTTTCCAATTAAAATCAAAACAAATTATTTTAATTTTTTGTTTTTTAATTTTTTGATTTTTTATTGCGATTTGTTTGGTTTCAATTGGAAGATTTGAAAGATTTGAAGATTTTTGTCACATGTATAGTGCTAGAACTTATTATTATGACGGAAAACTATCAGCTTATTATTGCGTTTATACTAATTGCCATTGCTTTTTTTGAAAGTTTTACCGGTCACTTTTGAATTATTGAAAGTGAATTATCAATTTTTTATTGCTATTTTATGTTTTTCTGAGTGCGAATTGTTATTTGTTCGTTGGCACAGATGTTTAATAATGTAGTGGCGATTTCAAGCACATTTTTATTGCTATTTTTTCCATTTTTATTGATGTTTTATTACCCTGCCGAAAATTCTGTTTTAAATGAGTTGGTATCTTGGTGGGGTTGGCAGCCTCAGGCTGAAAGTCACGTAAATACGAAACAAAAACAAAAACAAAAACCCTTAAGTTTTTCGAGGCTGATGCATCAATTTCTGAGATCTCAGCAAAATGTCTATTCGAATAAATTTCCAAGCAACTAAATATCCTTTCTATTATATGTCGATTCAACCAAATGTAATTCTACTAGGGTAACTGCCCCCATATTAATCTCATTGTTCCTTTATTCATCCTACGATGAATCAAACAATTGGGCAGTTGAAGGATCGGTTTCGTTTTCTAATAATGTTTGCTTACGTAGAATAACTACAACAAACATTACTAACTAATCCTGTCACGTGTATATCGTTTTGTTTCAAGTAGGATGAATTGCAAAGTGATGAGATTAATATAGGTACATCTTCCTTAAATATCATTCGACTGAATGTTATTCGACTAACTTTTATTCGACCAAATGTCATTTGACTATATGTCAAAGATTCTGTAAAAGCGAAGACCATTGCACCGAATCTGTTAAGCTCACTTTTTTGACATCTCAGGGAGCTTGTATACAAGATGTTAGAGTTTAAACCGAAAAAAAAACGAATTTTTCATTGCCATTTTACGGATTGTATACTATTCGATTAAGAAAATAATGTTAAAAATAAGTACCGGTGTATGTTTTTGAGCATTTTATTATCAATCTCAAAAATGTTAGAGCACAACAACTTAAACTGATTTTGCGGAAAATTTTCTAAGTCCTCGTAAACACGTAAGCACCCTGAAATGTCAAAACCGCATCGACGACGTCATCGTGCAATAATTTATTGAGCACATGCTTCAAATTAAAGGGCAGTTTTTTTACCATATTTTCCCTGAAATTATAATACATTTGAGAAAAGAAAACTACACACAGCAGTTTTCATCGATATGTCCAATTCTAGATCCATAAGAGGCATT
Organism: Aedes koreicus; assembly: GCA_024533555.2. Lineage (NCBI taxonomy): Eukaryota > Metazoa > Arthropoda > Insecta > Diptera > Culicidae > Aedes > Aedes koreicus. The sequence continues at coordinate 247,192 of JAHHFK020003818.1, forward strand.
TCCTCGATATTTTCAGCTGGAAAACTGTACAATCGTGTTATTCTTTCATTCTTGGATGAACGATGGTTTAGTTAAACACTTATCTCAATCTCAGAAGGCGAAACTCACTCTTTTTGCAGTGCAAGTTGAGCATGTTGACTATAATTGGAATCTAATTTGTTCCGTCTTGTTTGGAGGTTCGTGTTCATCACACTCCAGTATCGATTTCTAATAAGCCAAATGGGATGTGCTCAATTGCATCGCATAGATTAATGACCATTTGATTGAATCATCCCCGTTGATAAATTGCTTCTCCATTAATCATCGTTAGAACAAAGCAAATTTACGACGACTGACGAAGTGCTGACGTAGAATCATCTCATAAGAGATTCGATGCGTGTCTACTTGTGTAATGTTGCTCGAACAGTAACGATTTGACTCCTTGACTGCTTTCATCAGAACGAATGAACGACGATGGACGGTGGACGGAAATGCAAATGGATCACAAAAACGCGGTTTCCTACAATGATGATTGATCGTCGGATAAGAATGGCCCATTCAAATTTCAAAATTTCAAAATATATGGAAATTGCTTCATCTAAAATCACGAGAAATGTTGCTCACATTCATTCGTTTCATGAAAATACAGCAAATCGTACGCGGTTAGGGAAATCAGTAACTAGACGTGCTCTGAGACTAACATATACGAGTGTCAATTTTGGCATAGATTAAAGCGAAATTAATTTCAATCAAATGCTAAGAAAAGCGGAAAAGCGATTTAAGAACATACTTAAATTAAGTTGACTTAGGCATAATAAGTAAGAGGGGGGGTACAATTAGCACACTACGATTATAATTAGTTGTAGTAACTTGATTATGACTAAGCAAGTCATATTCATATAGTCTCAACCAAATGGTAACTACTGTGTTACTAGGGTTGGGGGGGGGGGGGGAGGGTTAGTAACCGAGATAAGCCTATTCACTTCCACTCAACATAACGCCAATAATGTATGCCTAAAATGTATCATCCAAATGACCAAGACCTTTAAATGCTGACGAAAAGTAAATTGGTACGCACAAAAAAGCTCCTGCAATTCGTGATTCTATAAGTTTGAAAAGTGGTTGCTTTACAGTACTTTCATTAAAACTTCAAAGCTTCAGCATTAGATGGTTACATTTCTCCAGTTTGAACGAAATCCTGAACGTTCCTCTTGATGGTGCTCATCAGCGCCCACACAGTGTAAACGGACACGGAATCAGCGCATTTGTTCGTTTTTGCCCGCATTTGCTGAATGTTCTTGACTGCCCCGCCGCTTCGTCATAGTCGGTGCTTTGAAATTGCCCAGTATTTTTCGATTGGTTGAAATTCCACGCGATTCGGAGGATTCATAAGCCTGGGGGACAAACTCGATCTTGTTGGCAGCAAACCACTCCAGAACCACCTTGGAGTAGTGGCAGCTGGCCAAATCGGGCCAAAAGATGACTTTGCCCCTATGTTTGCGGATTAACGGCAATACACGCTTTTTCAGGCATTCTTCGATGTAAACTTGGGATGTTATCGTCGAGGATGTGACGAATAGTTCCGGTTTTTTTCGATCGGTCTGAACTCAGGATAATTTGGATGATTAATCTCTTTGGTGACAGATTAACATTGTTTGCAGCATACCATTCTAGTACCTCCTTGAAGTAGTGGCAGCTGGCTAGATCCGGCCAAAACATAACGTTGGTGTTGTGTTACTGAATGAAGGGTACAATCCCCATTTTCAGACACTCTTTAGTGTAAACCTTCGACGTCATTGTGTGAGATGTGAGGAAAACCTTGGTTTTAAGGCCACAACTGCAGATTCCTTGCCAAATCATTAATTTCTGAGCCAACTTATCAGCAAAAACAAATTTATACCTGACATATGTTTCGTCATCCATTAAAATACAGCCATCAAATTTCGTCAAAACTCGTTCGTATAGTAATCGTGCTCACATTTTGGCTACTTAATTTTGTTTCAGGGAGCGATTCGGATGTTTACGGGCACAAAAAGACTTATATCCTTCTCTTGAAAGGATGTTACGCACGGTGGAAAAGTTGGAGTCGTATTTCTTTGCCAAATCATTTATGGAGACACCTGGGTTGCCTTTCACGTACCTCACCACCTTTCTCGTTAGCGCTTTGTCCCTAGTGCCAATTTTATGATAGATGCGCTGTCCAAACTCAGAGTACCCTTGTAACGTTTGATTACAAGGCCCACCGTTGACTTTGGGAATTTTAACACTTTTGCTATATGTGAGGCAGACCACGAAGGATTCGCTAGATGTTTGTGCACAATTAATTTTCTTTTCTCAAGTTCCATGATCCGTAAATTCGAGATGCGTCGATCAATCGAGAATATCTTTTCACCAATTTATTTGTCAATGAAACATCAACAAATGCTTGTTAAACGTTTTTTGTTCCAACCACCAGGGACGTATTAAACTGTGCGTCCAGATTTACATTGAATCGAGCTATAAGCGGTTGCACAGCTTTCTTCAGCGCCACAAATCCATCACACTATGTACACCCGAAGCTGTTTCTGTGTTTCTGTGGCTAGTGCTAGTCATTCTTCATGATCAGTCAAGGGTCTATAACGAAGATGAAACTTCTTTTTTCCTGCATCCCAAAACAAAGGCAGTGCTGGCTGCTCGTGGAAGCCATAATGTGTACGAAGTGGAACACTCTAGCAGTCATATGAACATAACGGTCATGTTCAGTTTTGCAGCGGATGGTTCAGTTGTACCACCTGATGTTATCTTGTCGATGAAACGAATCCGTACAGACCTTTTTGATCATTTCCGGCAGATTGGGGAGCTGGTAAAAGTGCTAAGGGTTGGATGGATGCTTCGGATTTCGCACTATACGTTCAGAAAGTGTTCCATCCCTTCCTGTTGAAGAAAGGCGTCACATTTCCGGTGGTTTATTTCGTTGACGGACATGCATCCCACATGACAGCAGATGTAGCTGATATGCCAATCCTAGCAGAATTACCCAACCTGCCGATGTAGCAATCTTTAAACCTTAGAAGAGCGGGTGGCAGGCTCAGTGTCCAAGTGGCATGATTCGCATAATATCGAGGTCCTCTCGTCAAATCACTTCAGGCCGGTTCTTCAAGAGGCTATGAAGCGTGGCATTGAGACGAGTTCTATCATTAACGGATTCAAAGCATGTGGTCTGTACCCATTTTGCGCAGACAATATCGAATGTACCAATTGGATTGCAAAGTCGGAAGTGCCTATAGTTGATCCAAAAGCATAATTTATACCTCAGGAATTATCCAATGTATCGACCACTAGAAGAAATGTCCCAAGTTCAAAGATAAACGATACTCACACCTTTTGTTTATTACGGACTCTGTTATCATTCCTTACATCATCATTGAACAAACCTTAAAGTACATTGGAGAAGTTTGGTTACAAAAAATAATGACTAGCTTCGAACTAAGCGATGAGGAAACTGTCATCAAGAATACATATGAAAAACTGTTGAAACCGTTTCACACCGGCTTATAATCTGTCAACACGACTAACGCGGATCCGGCGATCCCAATGCACATTTATGACGACACCGATGATTTTAAACCGTTCCCAACAGCTGAGAAAATTTAAGGCATGCCAGGTTTGCAATAAATTTTATTATCTTTTCCCATATTTCAGTTGACATTATCCCAGCAGACGAAAGTAGTTTTGAGATGGAAAGTAATCTCTTATCTGAAGAATTGGATGATACAGCTCCAGCACCAAACAGTGATCTCTGGCAAACGGTTCTAGCATTCGGCCTGTGCTTAAAGTTCGAAGTAAGTATTAATTCACTGTTTTTACTGATTACACATCAATATGAAGAAAACTTAAGGAGAGGCAATTTTTAATGATAGGCCGAATTCTAAATCCATAGACCCACATTAGAGCCCTTTCTCCTATGTATCAAAATCTTTTGGAGATTTCAACCAGAAAATCTTGTTATTATTTGAATAGCCTTCAGGACTTGTAGAAACATGATTTCTTGTTTCCAATTGTATAGATGAGTAGGGCAAGGGGATTTTATGTTAGCCTAGCTCTTTCATTCGGCGTATGTTCAAAATATGTCTTTAATTCAGAGATAATCGACAAAATTATGTTGCTATTAAGATAACCGATTTAATTCGAAGATATTCAGACATTTATAATCGATCTACTGTTCTTCACTTCCATGTAATAAACGATATTTTTAACTTTTAAGACATCATGATTTCACTGGTTAAGCTGAGAAGATTATCTCCATGATCTTCTAATGATCTAAATTTGGCTAAATTGAACCGATAAACCAAATAATGCAGCCTAGATGAACAGAAAATAGTCACACGTTATAAACTAATAGTTCACACAGATAAAATAACAATGGTTTAGCAAGAAAACCGTGGACCCAATGTTAAGGTATGTTCCCAACTATGGCCTATTGTCTGGACAACTTAATTCAAATGTTGTTATTGGTCAAATTTTCAATGAAAATGTATGAGTTTCGTATGTATATTTTCCAAATGGCTCATCTTAACACAAACCGAAGGAACAAAACCTGTGAAGAATGAGTTGATATGTTTTTATTATCAGAGGGCAAATAAAGTGTTTCAAAGCAGTTTAAGCTTAGTAAGTTTTGTGAAATTTTATGTTAGATGAAGCTAATACAACTGGCAATGTCTTAAATCATAAAATCAGGAGAAAAAAAAACGTACGAAGACTGCATTTCATAAAAAAAATCGATCGAATGGGGCAAAATTGCATCCAAGAATACACCCAATTTAATGCTTGTAGACCAAAATGACATCCATATCCCTCGAAATTTTCTGATTTAATAAAATGAGTTGTAAAGCTTTACATGATACATAGTACCAAAGGTCTTATTAAAAGTATCTAAGCAAGTGTGAACCTGCTAAATATCGCTTCAAGCTGAAATAGTTTATGAGTTATAATAAAAAATGCAATCGATCGTTGCTTATTAGGCTGAGTTAAGGTACACATGCCCTACCAGTCCTTTTTATGCTGTAATTTATTTTGTTCTAGGAATAACTCGAACACTCGCTTTGAAAGATTCCCAATATTAGCTTTGTCGGACGTGGCGGATCAAAAACTGATTACAGAAACATAACATGCTATATTGAGTGGAATGCATTCAGAATGTTGGCGATTGATTTATATATTTACCTAGTGGGTCAACTCTGAAAATTTGCGTTCCTGGATCCGCCCGCAGCACCAATGGCGATGACGATAGCAACAAGAATATGATTATCCAATAAAACAAATGATGTTGAATTGATTTGATTTGCATTATTTCCATTACTGCGATTTCCGAGCTCACTTTTACGCTTCACCAATTATTGCCGCATGAGAAACGACCGATTTATGTTATATTTATTTAATTTGGTCACTTTTCAATTGGGACTGTATTCTTCAACAGGAAACATGTTTACAACCATTTTTTATATGGTTGTACGGAACAAAGATGAAACACATAAAACGATTCAATTATATTTTCAGCATTTCTGACAATTCTCACACTTCACTCTTTTTTTTTTGTGGTATGGTTATTACATTCTTACACTTTTTTTTCAAGAGCTTTTTGGTTGGCCGAATTTTATAATGATTAATTATCTTACTTTTGTAACGCGCTGTTAAAACCACATTGCCACTCACTTTATTATGGTTAAATTAAAAACAGAAAGCCTCTTTCTGCCAACACCGTCAAGTTCTCCGGTAGAACGGCTGAAATTGAGGCAGTGCTAGATCGTAAAAATAATACGACTCTATCATTATTGCATGCCGCTCGTTATGACAATGAATTCATAAAGCCATCTCCTGGTGACATTTCCGCTAGAATAAACACTTAAACTCCGCGAGGGATTGTTTGAGAGCAAATCCACAGCAACCGTGAGAACTTCCTGCAACGAAAGAAGGAGAAAGATATTATTACTATTTGCGTTCGTAAAACTTTTATGCAGACTCGTCTTGCTCTTGTCCTGAAGGGACTATTCAATCCACACTCTGGGTGCAGACAGGAAAGCGCTCTCACCCTGTCGTCTTTTTAACTTGTTTCACCTTTGATAAGGATCGATGTGCTAACATAGCCGAGCAGTGTTAGGTACTCGACATGAGTACACGTTTGTTTTCCTTTGTTTGTCGTGCATACATTGGGGTATGAAAAATTCTCCTGCTGAAGGTTGGACGCGAAGAATTTTTCGCGGATGGAGTGATTATATCCTGTTAGGGATACTGGAGAGTAAATAGTAAACGAAAGAAACTTGTTCCCATTCTTTTGAGATGGCAAGTACAGCTCGTAAAATAACTTTATTTATGTTTGAATAATGAAGATATCAGCAGAATGATTTAGATACCATATGGCATACATATATACAGCCATTCCATAAAATACGGATGCAGTAAGTCTCAGATTTTCGTGAAAATTAGTAGGTTTGTTCCTTATCACAAAATATCAGACAAATATTTGTTTTATACGAGTGACCATTTCCATGCTGGGGTGGCTCCAAAAATCGATTTTTTTCGACTTTTTTTTTTTTTTTCTGAAAATGATTTTTTTCAAGAAATTATTACTTTTGAACGGCTGGGGCGATTTCAAATGGTAAAATATTAAATAAAAGATAATTAAAATTGAAAAATTGGAATTTTATATTAGAAACATTGTATTTGTATTATGCGATTTTCATGGTGTCTGGCCAGAGGGCGCTATACAATTTTATATTATTTCTTTAAAATTAAGACTGGTTTACACAGTTTATCTAAAAATAAGAGGAGAATTCAGAAATGCTAAAATGGTGCAGGCATACCAAAAAAAGGAAAACGACCAAGAAAACTAAAAAAGATCGCAACATCGCTGTTATATGTTTTCAAGAACCTGTTATAAATGGTTGCAAAACTATTTCGGTTTGTTTTCAAGAACAACTTGTTTTCAATTTGGCTGCAAAAGATTTTGATAGCATATAGGTGCATAACACTGAAAATAAACAAGATTGCACTTTATGGCTAGTTTGCAAAATAATTCCTGATTGCAAAAAAATTTAACATAACAACAGATAAAATTTATTTAAAACTAACAAAATCCAACTTCCTTGGCATCATATTCTAATGTTAATACATGTGTCAAATGAAATTACAAGGTAACGTTAGTGCATTTTATAATACCCCTAGTAACATTATATTATCTCTGAGGCAACAGTGTTTGTTTCTAGTATCTATTGTTGAGAGACGTGTTAGCATCAAGAAAAAAAAGGGGGGGGGGGGGGGGTAGAAAACATCTTCATCACTGAGTAGACAAAATCGAAGTCATTATAAGTATATTGAGAAAAATAAAAGAGTGTTGGCGATAATCGCCTTGCCGTGTTCGAAGGTCTTTCTGCGCTAATTTCAACTAGCCCGAAAAGGTGTCACTCGCGGAAAATTTACCAACGACCCACAAAAATTATCACAGCCCCTTTTTACGGGAGGACTTTGCCGATTTCCCAATCACACGCGCACAACTCTGGGAATTCCAACGTAAAAAACCACTAGTCATCAAATGATCAGAAGAAAACAATAAAACGGAGAGTGTTGTTAATTCGATGTGTGTTTCGATACTGATAATTAACAAAAAATTGAAATGTTCTTCATCTGCCAATTCTAGAGCAACCATCGGCTACCATCGTAATCGGGATCAATTTCTCTCTCGCTATCTACTCTCAGACGAAGACAATTCGTGTCATGTCGAACTGTTAACGTTAGTCTAATTCAAGTTTATTAAACTAAATTATGGATATCTTTAACAATGAGTAAACAGTGAGTTTTGATAAACCTCTTAAAAACATACCCAAAACAACAATATTGATTTATGAAGTTTTAAGAAAATACATACACAAATAGAATTGAAAACATCCATTCACTATTAAGGTTAATTTTCTGCTATGACAAATCATCAAATTTCTCCGGCTCCTCATCAGGTGTGAAGTTATGAACCCCCAAGTAATCAAAAACTTTGAGAAGCTCCTTGAGTTGTATCCTCAAACTCGCTTCATGACTTTGTACCATTTGAACATAACACAGGATGTCAGCCCTTCGCCAAATATTCCCCATCGTATTTGCTTCTCCAACTTCGGCAATTCGATACATTTTGATTTATCCATGAAGCAGGAGCTTCATGGAATCCCAGAGCATCATCTTCCTATGATAGCTTCGATGATATTTGCTGCAAAATTTGGCCAAGTTGATTCCACTAAATCGTACTTCACTGACGGATCATTGATAGAGGATTCAGCTGGCTTTGGTATATTTAATGAAATTTATAGCGCCAATCGTAAACATCAAGCTCCTTGTTCCGTATATGTCGCTGAGTTGGCGGCAATACACTTTACGCTACAAATTATTGCCTCACTTACACCGGATCAGTATTTCATTTTCACGGATAGTCGCAGTTCTGTAGCGGCTATTCGCTCCTTGATGCCGGTAAGGCACTCCTCGTATTTTCTCATGAAATTACAGGAGCTTCTAAGAGTTGGGCTTAATATCTTCGCGTTATTTTATCATCACCTTTGTATGGGTCCCATCTCATTGTTCGATTTTGAGCAATGAGGGAACGGACTCGCTTGCAAAGGTGGGCGCTATGGAAGGCGATATTTACGATCGACAAATCGCCATTAATGATTTTCCTATGTTTCGTCATTTTTTTTCCTATGTTTTGTCAACAGTCACTCGGCAGCTGGCAGTATAAATGGAGTAAAGGAGATTTGGAGCGATGGCAGCATTCTATCATCCCAAAGGTGTCGAAGAATTCTTAGTTCAAGGGTTGGATGTAGGTCGAGACTTCATTCGTGTGATTTTTCGCCTCATGTCCAATCACTATTCTCTGAACGCTCATTTATGCCGTCTTGGGCTGAGCGACAGTAATCTCGGTGAATGTGGCCAAGGTTACCAGGACCCAAATCACGTAATTTGGACATGTGCTGAGCATCGTGGAGTCAGATCTGAGCCTTACGATTCCCTTCGGGCTCGAGATAATTTTTTTTTTTTTTTTTAAAAAATTAAGGGCTGTGCGCAATCTGGCTTTCATAAAACTTATTTACGTGTTTGACTAATATTAGTATATAATTGTAGGTGGATTAACCTATGTGTTTAGTTGTAATTATTTTTTGCTTAGTTTTAATTATAAATGTTTTTTTTTTCAAAATAAACACGTTGCATAGTTTTCGTAAACGAGTTAAATTGAAAATTTGTGTGTTATAAACCATACTTTAAATTCCCGCCCATTCATCCATCCGCCGTAAATTTTTCTCCTATTAACCTCGAGAAAACCGCTAGTAATCGGTTCTACCCCACTAATATTAGTTTATGGATAACTGATGTATATAGAAATGAAAACTTGGCTCTGTTAAGTTGGTTTGATTGAGCCTGTACAAATAAATGATATTGTTAAAAAAAATCAACAAATTCTGGATAATACCAATTTTAATCGCATTATCAAAGATATCCCATTTTAGTGTTTTCTCAGCAAAGTACTGCGATGTAATGAAAAATTTTATAATATACACGGTGTTCAATAAGTTCGAATACAAGTTTTCATCATTGCGTAGGTATGCGCCATGTACATATTCTGCATTGGTATTGGTGTCAGCTTTAGCTTCATTCATACGCTACCGAATGTGCGCGGTGTTGACATTCTGTTAGTTGTTGTTTGTTTGTTACGCGCGATGAAAGAGTATCGGGACTTCGTAATTAAGCGTTTTTTGAACGGTGAGCGACCCGGCGATATATTCCGGCTGCTGAAATCGCATGGGGTCAAGCGGAACTTTGTCTACACGACCATCAGGCGATACCGGGAGACGTCCTCGACCAATGACCGTGCGAGATCCGGTCGGCCGCGGTCAGCGAGGACGCCACGGGTCATCAAGATCGTGAGGGAGCGAATTCGGCGCAAAAAGAACCGCTCAATCCGGAAAACGGCTGCAGATCTCAACGTTTCCATTGGAACCGCTCACACCATACTCACCAAGGACCTTGGTTTCAGGCCTTACAAAAAACGTAAGGTCCATGGCGTTTCGGAGGCTACCAGCAAAAAGCGGTTGGATCGAGCTAAGAGGATCCTCTCTCGGCACGCTGGTCAGGAGTTTGTTTTTTCGGACGAGAAACTGTTCGTGTTGCAGCAGCCGCACAATGTGCAAAATGACCGGGTGTGGGCGCCATCGAGGGACAGCATTCCCGAATCCAATATAAACATCCCTCGGTTCCAAAGTGCCGCGTCGGTGATGGTTTGGGGGGCAGTATGCAAACGTGGTAAGCTACCCTTGGTGTTTATTGAAAAAAACGTCAAAATCAACGCGGCGTACTACAAAACTGAGGTTTTGGAAAAGGTTGTTGCCCCCAGTCTCCGAAGCCTCTACGGCGATGAGCACTACGTGTTCCAGCAGGACGGTGCACCAGCCCATACGGCAAATGTGGTTCAAGCCTGGTGTCGGGACAATTTAACCGACTTTCTGGACAAAACTTTGTGGCCTCCCAGCTCCCCGGACTTGAATCCCTCTCGACTTTTTTGTTTGGTCCTATATGATGGCGAAGCTGAACGAATACAAGGTCAGCACTTTGGATCATTTCAAGACGGTAATTCTCAAAATCTGGGACGAAATGCCCATGCAGTCCGTGCGTGCCGCCTGCGACGCGTTCGAGAAACGTTTGAAGCTCGTTAAGGAGTACAAAGGGGGGTCATTCCAAGAGAAATGTTGTAAACGTTCCTTGTAAACATAGCTTTCAATAACATAAATCCAAAAAATAAAAAAAACATGTTTTCATTTTTTTAACAAATTTTGAAAGTGTATCCGAACTTATTGAACACCGTGTACTGTTGTGATAGTGTTGATATGATGGACCAGCTGTAGACCATTATCCATATCGCGTAATCTCGAAAATCTATCGATAATTGATAAAGCTTTAAGAGTTCACACTGTTTCAGTTATTTTTAAATGTTGATTTGACCTCTACCCTTGCCGTAAGGCCTAGGCCTACCCTTGCCGTAAGGCCTTGACCTCTACCCTTGCCGTAAGGCCGTAACGGTAATTCCAGTTTCGCCCGATAACCTCGAGTTCGCTCGGCATCGGTACATGGTCAATTCGGAGGATTTTTCGAATGTTCGATCATAACGCGCTTCCGAAATTTGCGCCTACGGTTGGCATCAAAACGAATAGGCATTGCACTTATTCACCCTTTCACAGTTTCTCAAAACTTATTTCTTCCTAGAAGTAAAACGCTATCCAACGCGAATCGTTAATACAATAGAATAACTATTCATAACAGTACAAATCGAAATGTGCATGTTCGAGAATCAAAACATTGTCCGTGATAGGGAATTTCTTGAAACTTGCCAAAACGCAACATTCTTTAAAATTTTCATACACCGATTGATGAATATGTATGCGAAATACATTAATCTTTTATTTGTAAAACTTTATAAACGTGAGTAAATAGAATGGCAATCGTATAAATTTCATGATTAGAGCAGTCTCAAAAAATAAATCAATCAAGAAACAATCGAATTCTTAGCGTCCGGTGTCTCAATTTTTCGTGACGGTAGCCATTTGTAAATTGTACAAAATGCTCAAGGTATGCAACCAAGAGAAAACTAATATTGTTTTTGCCACTGCTGTCAGCCAATCGGTAAGAACCAAACATTCAAATCAAACAAACTCTCTCAAAATTAAATTGGTCATCCTGAAATGGACGGGTTTGAAATGGTCCGCATTTGAATTAAAACCCTCTCTGCGCCTTACCAAAAGATGTCTACCAAATATCACACACACGCATAAGCACCTTATTTCGCTCCTCGTGGTTGCATCCACCAGCTGGCTACAAAGACATTATCTACCAAATATCACACACACACACACAAGCACCTTATTTCGCCCCTATAAGTAGGACCCACCGGCTGGCTACAAAGACATTATTTGCCCAAGCAACCGACTGCCTAGCACAGCACAGCATAATGTATGGCTGCCTAGCAACGGTTGCCTAGTCAACGGCTTGGTTACAACAGACTGCAGTGCAATCAGCTACCTGACCAATTGGTAGGTCGCCAGTGCACTTTCTATGGTGCTAGCCACAGCCAGCTGCCAAATCTAAATTGGCGTCTTGCCGCTCCGCTGAATGAAGCTAGTGCACCCTCCAAGGTACATGCTATCGCCCGGCGCCAGCTGCCAACCCATACTGGCTCGATGCTCCGCACAGCTTCAGTACTGCAGCACGAATGAGAAAATTTGCGAAGGTGTACCCGTTTTATATCGTTCACTGCTGCATATGAGACCTCCCTTGCTTACATTTGAAATCTGTGATAGTAAAATTGAGTTCATTTAGTAAATTTACTCTGAAAAATCGGCATTATAAGACATAATCTCATATTTTGGTTATTTTCAATAGCTTGAAATTGTTAACGGATAATGTTTGATAGTTGAATTGATACGCGGGAAAATTTCCAATCGATTGATGTAAACATCTTGTAAATCTATTGAGCATTTATTACGTTATTAGAGTTTAATTTGTAACAATATTTCGTGACGGTCGCTGATTTTTAGATTTTCAATTGACACCCTACCCTTCCCGTAAGACGTAGTCTACGTCAAAAGCGGGAAAAAAACTTTTTTCTTTTTTTGTGTTGTGGAAGGTGTTTAGTATAGAGAGCGGGGGGGATATTTATTGTTTATGTTTAATGGAAAGGGAAAATGGGGGGGGTGAGTTGGGAAAGGTCAGGGAATTTATCTGCATTCGCTTCTGTGAATTTGAGAGCTCTTCTTCTCACTCTAAAGCAATCGAGTGTTGTGTGAATAAAAAACATTTTTTCCACTCACATGCGCTAGTCCAATGCAAACACGGTGGTGAATATAAACAAGAGAGAAGAGCTCTCGTTGAGATAGGAAGATTTTGTGGAAACATTAAAATCTCTCTTTTCCACACTGGATATCACTGGCCACGACACGTTCCCAGTCAGGTATAATTTGGTTTATGATCCCAATCACCTAACCAGGATTCGCAGACCAAATCTCATTGGAATGTAAACAACCACTACCAAGAAATTTTGATCTGCGCCTATACAGTGCACTACAGCTGCTAAGCAAATGCTCCGATGTTTCGCATATATCATTCTGAGCTCGGTCAGTGTTCTTCAAATGCTCGGACAGTGCTCTGTTACTAGGCCAGTGTACAGGGTGATCAATAAGTTCGAATATAACTTTTCATCGTTGTGTAGGTGCGCACCATGTGCATTCTGTGTGTTGGTTTTGGTGTCAGCTTTAGCGACGCGCACGGATTCGACTTGCTGTCATTTGTTGTTCGTTTACCGCGCACGTTGAAAGAGTAAAGTTCTGTCCAGTTAGAATCCGGAACCACTTATTGTGTTGCAGCGGCACGGAAAGTGATCGCTGCAAGAATTCTGTTTGTTAATCTGGTTTGTTTGTTGATCTAGGCGCCCATTTTCTGTGGTATACATTTCACGGTGTTTCGTACAGTGAGTCGAAAGTTATTCCAGATGGAAGCCGAGAGGAGAGCAAAAAATTCTGCACACCCACGTTGATAATCCAATCTGGTCCGCAATAAAAATCGCAAAAACGTTGAAAATCGCCAAATCAACCGTGTATGATGTGCTCAAACGTTTCAGGGAGCGAAAGAGCGTGGATCGAGTGCCTCAAGGTAAGCGTCGTTGTGGAACATATGACCGCAAGCTGAACCAGAAGGTGTTGAGAACCGTCAGAGCAAACCCTGGACTATCAGATAATGAAATCGCACAAAAATACGCTGCTGCTCGCAGTACCGTTCGAAGAATTCGTTTGCGAGCAGGATATCGTTCTTATCGAGCCAGTTTCGTCACCAAAACTCGAGCTCGGAAATTGTACCAGCAGGTTTTGGCGAAGTACCAAAGATGCCTGCTCATCGACGATGAAACCTAGGTCAAAATGGATTTCGGACAGCTTCCTGCCCAAAATTCTACATGGCGACGGCACGAGGAGATGTTCCTGTGAAGTTTAAGTTTGCTCTTATGGACAAATTTGCCGAAAACTTGATGATTTGGCAAGGGATATGCAGCTACGGAGCAAAGACCAAAGTGTTCGTGACGAATAAGTCGATGAACTTGAAGCTGTACAAGGAAGAATGCCTCAAAAACTGCATACCACCCTTAATTAAAGCCCATACAGGTTCCGTGAAGTTTTAGCCAGATTTGGCGAATTGCCACTACAGCCGGGAAGTCATCTAGTGGAACCGCGATAATAACGTTGATTTCATCGATAAAAACATTAATGCACCCAACTGCCAGCCGTTCCGGCCCATCAAGAGATTTTGGGCAGCAATGAAGCAGAAGCTTAAGAAAAGTGGAAAAACGGCTCGGGACGCGACTCACATGACCAAAATGTGGAACAAATGTTCCAAGGAAGTTGACTCCGGAGGTGTGCAGCATTTGATGGGAGGAATAAAGAAGAAAGTGCGAATTTTCATTAAAAACAAAGAGAAATGATTTGTATTGCTATTTGTTCCTTTAAGTATAGTGAATTACCTTTGTTTTGATGTATTGAACTGATTTGTATGGCAATCCGTTACCGAGATACAGATGATTTTATTATTCCGGATTTTAAATGGACATAGCCTCACTGCGACGTCGTAGTAAAGTTGTTTGGGAAAGGTGGGGACGCGAAGACTTGGGGGGGGAAAACCAGGGGGGGAAGGGGAATTTCATCTTACCGGGGGGGGGGGGGGAGGTGGGAGGCGGGGGGGGGGGGGGGAGAAAAAAGCGGGGGGGGGGGGCGGGGGGGGAGTTCGTGTTTTCTGATGAAAAACTCTTTGTCTTTCAACAGCCGCACAATGTCCAAAATAATCATCTGTGAGCGCCAACGTTGGCCAGCATCCCCCCCGTCCCACATTAACATCGCGCGGTTCCAGAGCGCCGCGTCGGTGATGGTTTGAGGGCCGTATCCAGGCGTGGGAAGCTCCCACTGGTGTTCATCGAGAAAAACGTGAAAATCAACGCCGCGTACTATAAGACCGAGGTTCTGGAGAAAGTTATGGTACCGGCATTTCAGGATCTCTACGGGAAGGATCATTACGTTTTTCAACAGGACGGCGACTATCGTCCAAGCGTGGTGTAGGGAGAATTTGACTGATTTTCTCGATAATACTTGGTCCCTTGCGCTGAACTGGCCGGCTTGACGTGCCGCAAGGTCTCAGTAGGGATTCTCTGTCAAGACCCGAAGCTAAAAGTCAGTTCCACTGTGGTTATATCACATTAATTAGTTTTTATACTGTAGTTATCTACACATTTTTTCAGCATTTCAGCATGGATAAGCTGGTTGGCGTAGCCTGGGCAATGAGGGTATACTTCCCATTTTCATTGAATTCATATTTTCAGCACGCTTTGGGACATCTTTGCATTTCGATTTTTTTTGCATTTCCGAGTATGGAGCAGCATGACAATTCAATGCTTGTAATGCTCAGTTTGTTTATCAGCATTTCTGCATAACATTTTCATTAAAATTCTATTTCTGAATTTCGAATTTCCATAAAAGACTGGCCATGCTCTAAGCTAATATGTCGTAAAGGTTCAAAATAAACATTGCTTCATTTAAAATTGACTCAAAAAAGTAAATCCTGTATTTTGATTTTTTTTAACGCATTTCTAAAATGTATTCGAGCCTTTTGAATACACTGTATCTGTTGTATCCTATCGGTATACTTAAACACCTACATGCCTGACCCCTCTTTTAACAAAAATCTGAATTTTCATTAGCCTGTCATTCTGCGAAATCTTAACAAAATTGGATGCAACCTTTTGCAAACGATCACAAATTTGTCCCAGTTTTTGATTCAGTATCAGACATTCCGGAATTTTATGTATTTCCGAATATATTCAGGGAACCATGGAGTAAATATCCTTCCCGAAACACTGACCAGGATCAAAACGGTATCAAAACATGGCTTGCTACACCTCAAGCTTCGTGATTTTGCAAATAAGACCCTTGGTGGTCATTCTGGAAATATTCGGCCATTGTAGCCACTGCTGGTCATCTTCCGGGAACCAGGTTCTACCGGGAAAGTGGTCAGATTTTGAACGGTACCAAAACATGGCTTGTGACACTTCAAACTTCATGATTTTGCAAAACAAGACCATTGATGGTCATTCTGGAAATATTCGGCCAATGTGGCCACTCGTGGTAGCCCTCCGGGAACCGAGTACCACCGGGAAAGTGGATGGATTTTGAACGGTACCAGAACATGGCTTGTGACACTGCAAACTTCATGATTTTGCAAAACAAGACCATTG
Source organism: Aedes koreicus (assembly GCA_024533555.2). Lineage (NCBI taxonomy): Eukaryota > Metazoa > Arthropoda > Insecta > Diptera > Culicidae > Aedes > Aedes koreicus. The sequence goes on from JAHHFK020003818.1 coordinate 263,498, forward strand.
ATGGTTATTCTGAATGTACACGGTCGTTATGGCCACCGCGGTAGCGTTCCTCCTAGAAACGTATTCCTCCTAGAAAGTGGCCTGATTGGTACCGGACACCTCAAAACATGTATATAACATAAATTTAGCATTATATTTCCGTCGTTGTTGTTTATTTCAAATTCATGGGATGTGTTTTAACAATTCGTGAAGACAAAACATAGTTATTCGGTATTTGCATAATATTTTCGAACTTTGCGCTTAACTTCGTCCATTAGGGTTTGTACAGACCCTTGAGAAATCGTAGAAGCCGTCTTTGTCCAAATTTGCTGGAAGTGTTTGATGTCTTTGATTCCTTACTTCTTTCCAGAAAGCTTCCGCTTCATCAGAGCCCAATATCTCTCGATTGGTCGTAGCTCTGGGCAATTTGGCGGGTTTGAGGTTTTAAGTACAATGTTCACTTGGTTTGCTTGGTACCACTCCATCACAGTTTTAGCATAGTGGCCAAATCGGGCCAGAACAAAGGTTTTTTTTGTGACTTTTGATCGCGTCTGCAGACACTCTTTCTGATAGATCTCCTTGTTGATTGTGCCTGTAGTGACGAAAGATTTACTCTTTTTGCCACATGTGCAAATTGCTTACAACACAAGGTATTTTTTGGGAAATTTCGATGCCTTCTTCGTTCTGAAGCTGTAGCATTTTTGGCCATAGCAGAATAAAAAGCCAGCCCTGTAAGCTGCTTGAAATCTTCCAGGACATAAGTTTCATCCCTATTTTACGAGCCACCGTTCGAATGGAGGAGATTTGGGTTGACGGGAGTCGTTAATATCCTTTTCACCTTTCGGTCCATGACAGGATCAGTGCGTCCAATGTTTTTGTCACTTCTCGGTTTCCTCTCCACCGTCAAACGATCCGAAAATGATTTGAGCACATCGTGAACAGTGGATTTAGGCAAATCCAATGTTTTTGCAAGGTCCCGTATTGACAAGTCAGGATTCGCCGTACGCCCGTACAAAATCCGTTTGGCAATTTTTTTTCTTTCGTTTCCATCTTGAAAACTAAAAATAAAAATTCAAAAATCAATCAATCTTTTTCATCTATAGACTCTCAGCTATCCCACAGTGTTTTTTTCCTTCCTCCAGTCTATAAATTTAAAAATTCAAATGAATTTAAGGGGTCGGGTGTAAATGGGAACAAGATTTTAGTTTCTGAAGTGGTGAATGAAAAAGTATGAATTTATTAAAGATGAAAATTCATGTTATTTATAGGCTATTGCCAAAATTGCAATTCAATTACTTCACGGGAAAGTGAAAGACAAGCCTCCAAACATGACCATTTTGTATGAAAATCGGGTTTTGGTCTTATTGTATTGTCCGTCACTGTATAATCAGAATTTATTTACGCTTGTACCGTTATTCTGGATCAACATAGTTGCTAGCATCTAACGGTTTTTGTTTTTTAAACTGTATAGCGATATAATTTGAATCTTAGTTGTTCTGAAACAGTAGTTCTTTTCTGACGTCAATAGTTTGGTTATTAGCAGAGTTCTGTTTTTTTCTTTTCAATAATTAAAAATTCGTAGTGATAATATGAGTGATTCGGAAAATGATATTGATGATGAGTGGGTAGATGAAGATCCTTTTAGTTCTGAGCAAGAGGATAACGGCGAAGAAAGATACGTGTCGAAGTGTTGCAATATTTGATGGAGCATTAATCGTCCAAATGTAGTGAAATCGCATCTCACTAATGGTGAACGAAAATTTAATGATTTGAGTACAATCAAAACCCAACTGGGCGCGTTCATCTTGTTCTTAGATGATTCTATTTTACATATCAGTTGTCAATTCACCAATGCAAAAGGAAGTCATGATCCTGACTTCGGAATCATAGACAGAAATGAATATTTCCCGAATGACCATCAATGTTCTTTTAACTGATTCCATCGTTGTTTCTTCAAAACAACTGACATCGCTGTCAAAGGTTTTACCGTGCAGAATATGGTTACTATGATAGGCGATGTATTTGGGGATGAGGTTCATCACCAGGTTGTAAGAAATTCGCATGATATAGTGATGAAATCTTCTTTTTTTCGAATACAGATGTTAAAAACTAGCTTCTAACCTAACTCGACTGACCAGCGATGGAATCGACCGTGGATACGACGAGGACAACGGCGGCGGGTTTGCCACTTCCTTATTGTTATGCGCTCCCATTTCATTCAATTATTGTCAATTTAGGCCCAGACTAGACGGCAGAAAGTGCATGCACGATTGCGGGAGGGCCAGTTACTAGTCTCCTGATCAAAAAGGGGAAGCCAAGGGCCGAGGGGGAAACAATCAACACCACTTAATCTTCATATGCTGCGATCGTTGGGTCTTGAATACGGTCCTTCGGTAGTTCTGGAAAACGCGAAAAAAATAGTCTCCGAGCAAATGGGTGTCATGCTTGATCGGCTTTCGCGGGTGGGCATAAGGAAGCGGGTGGGCACAAACGAAGATAGAGTGGGTTTTGTCGAGCATAATAAATCGGTTTTTGCGTTCGTGCCGCTCGCTTGTTGAAACGATAAATCATGACAGCGAATCTAGTGACAAAAGAGAGGAAAAAAAAACCTAACATTCAAGGAGTGTTGTACAATATGCCAAACGCATTGGAGGGCGAAGAACTCGCTCGGGAGTGAGTCATGGCAATGGATTGTGTAAGGCAGTGCACTTTTCCGAGTGCAAGCAAACTAGAACCTTGCATACGATTCAATTGCTCTTTAACAGCTTGAAATGGGTCCATTAGTCTCCTATCGCAATATCTAGGTATGATACTCGTAATTCAAATAAAACTCAATAGTGCTCTTGGCGATTACGAGTTCGCAGTTTTGATGTTCGTGTCCACAATAAATTCAAGCGAACTGGGTTCCTTCCGATTTGAGTGGCAGGCTTGCGGCGTAGAAATCAATTAGTGAAATGTAAATCAACAGATATCCGGCTGCGATGACATGTGTCGATATGAGAGCGGAGGATTTGGATTGTAATTGACATAATCTGTTGGATGCGATACGGGAAAAAGCAATTACAGAATAAATACTGCCCAAAGTATCGCCGGGCTCGCGAGCAGCAGCTGGTAATATGCGAACCTGATAATGGATGTTATCTTTTCGGGCACATATTTGGCATCCCATCAACAGTCAGTTGCAGCGTTTTTGTTGTTGTTTTTTTATTGTTTGTTTTTTTTTCTGCTGTTGCTATTGCTCGGACTCTGTTAGTGATTTTGTTTTTGGCCATCACTAATGGAATTTACCGTCTGGTGAGAATTGAAGCATGAGTGTTTCTGTTTATTTTTTCTCCGCCAGGTTCACAATGTAAACAAATCTAAACTGCAATTAACCTTCCTAATGCATTAGGAAAAAGTTACAAATAGTGCATTCAGGGTCAAAAATGATTCAAGACTTTTCTTCGCTCCCAAGAATTTATTTTTGAACCGATTTTTGATATTTTGGTCTCAAATAAAAGTATGGATTTTTTAAACTACATGCTGGACGATTTTTTCTTTCTTTGCTGGACATTCTGGACACATAGGCACCCAGAAACGGTTCCGGTATGCATCCGAAGAGGACAATTTCGGAACCTCATATAATTGTATTGTTCGACGGCTTCAAATTCACGATTTCGAATACAGATCTTCAAAAACATCGTACCATAGACCAATTAGAGGATTTGACCACATCCGGATACTCTGAAACCGGTTCCGGTTGGGCCCAAAGAGGACAATTTTGAAACCTCGAGTAGTTGTCCCATTCGATTCATGATTTTGAACACTGAGATCTAAAAACATTATTTCATAGACCAACCAGGAGAATAGTCCTCATCCGGATCCCTGGAACCGATTCCGGTAGGGTCCAAAGAGGACAGTTTTGAAACTCTAAGTATTTGTACCGTTTGACGGTTCAAAATTCATGGTTTTGAATAATGACATTCAAATGACCATCATCATACCATCGATTTTTGTCGTTAGTAGGTGGCATGATTTTGGTTTTTTTTAATACAAGGACATATTCAAAAAAAAATATCGCTTCTCATAGTACAAAGTCGGCTCAGGGTTGGTTTCTAGAATTTAATTAGGGGAATTCGAGTCGTGATCGTGTTTTGAAAAATATAACATTTTGGGTTCAAGTTTGTATAACATTAAACTCAAAAATTTCTGCTATGTTCATGTGGTAATTAAAAAAAGTATTGCAAAAATTAGGGGAAAATTTGTAAAAAAAAAATCAGTTCCATATTACCAGCATTAAAAAAAAATTTCAGTTTGATTAAAAATGGACAAGTTTTTTTTTTTGTTTTTTCAGTTGGATTTCATCAAGAATGATGATTTTGATTTTTGGATCTACAGATGACGAAACAGTTGAGTCAGAACCAGAAAATAAAGAAATTGAAAATTCTTCGAATTCTGATGATGAATCTTTTAGCCCTACCGGAATCGATTCCAGAGTGGCCAATTCCTCTCGTTGGCCTATGACATGATGTTGTTGAATATCAGTATTCAGAATCATGAATTTCGAGCAGTTCAATGGCACAACTACTTGAGTTTTCAAATTTGTTCTCTTTGGTTCCTATCGGAACCGGTTCCAGAATATCCGGATGTGGCCAATTCCTTTGGTTGGTCTATGGCATGATGTTATAGAAAATGGATTCGATATCGTGAATTTCGAGCCATCAAACCGTACAAATATATGAGGTTCCAAAATTGTCCTCTTCTGATGAATACCGGAACCTGTTCTGGGTGCCATTGTGCCCAGAATAACCAGTTTTAAAAAAAACAGGCCAGCATGTAGTTATAAGAATCCATACCTTTCATTGCAAGCAAAGATATCAAAAATCGGTTCAAAAATACATTTCTGAGAGCGTGTAAAAGTCTTGTGTCATTTTTGACCCAGCATGCACTATTTGTAACTTTCTTTTAGCAGCACTTCTAGAGGTCGCTGAAAGCTGTAATTGCTCAAACTATGTTCTTTTCAAAAAGTTAGAAAAAGTCAGAAAATTTCAAATCCCGTTTAGACGTTAAAGCTTTTATGAGATGTTGATCGGTCAAAAACGACGCCAATGCACAAGGAAGGTTAAATGAGTTTGACTTCCCCTTTGATAGTTCTTCAAACGAAATTTTATCTAATCTACCTCAGGGAATCACAGCGAACGAGCCCAAGAGTGAAATTGCATGTCTGGCCGCCACCATTTAACGGTCACCTTTTGTCCGCTTTAGTCAATCGCTAAATCGAGCACTTTTTCCTCTTTCACCACCTCTGTGTGCCTTAAATTATAGGCTATAACCTTTCACGAGCTAATTAATTTATATCTTCTGATATGCTGCCGCTACTGCCAAGCCATCATCTAATGGTTCAAGTAAAAACCAACAACACCCAATGCTAATCACAGGGCTCCGCCTCACCAAATGGGGCAAAAGCACCTACCTATGAATATTAAAAAGGGTGCCTTTTCCGCTCCACAGATATTTGCGCCACTCAAATGGGGAGCTGCGCTCATAACTCCTTATAACGTTGGCGGCCGTCTAATCGGTTTCGCATGTCGGAAGCTCCTAAATAAAATCCCACTCATTTTCCTAGGTCGGGAAGAGTGCCACAAGGTGCACTCCCCCAAAAAAACGAGCATTTAGCTAGCCGCGCTCGGTAATGAAATGTTTCACGGGTTCGAATCACCCGACAATTATGCCAATCCTGTAAAACGGTGAATAATTGACGCATAAATTCTTATTTTCCCTCGTCCTATACGGCACAAGCTCAGCAGCCGCTGGGTAAAGAGCCGTGGGGTAGATCCTTAAGGTTATAGTCAATAGAATCCACAAATTGTATCGGCCCTTCGAATTTTCTAAGAAACAACAAAGAAGCACTGCAGCAAACGAATTTACTTAGCATTCAAATTCAAATTTCCGGAACAAAATGTTTATGATTTCTGAGATTTGTGCCTTCACTCCATGTGATGCGATTCCATAATGGCAACCGTTTGTGGATTCGATTAACTTTCACCTTAATGGCCATAGTTCCGCCAAGCACACGAGAGCTAGAGGCCAATCGACCGATGGTCTTTTGGTCCAAAAAGCTGGGTACATTAATCACTCATTCGTTTACTTATGCAAATTTGGCGTCCACGCCATCTGTTGCCGCTAATGGTAACGCCTGAAAGTATGCAACGATAGGGGATAGGAAGTCGCTTCGGTACATTTAAATTTCGAGTGCTGATCGTTGTAACCGGGATGAATAAATCGAAATGGTGACCGCAATCCTCGCTGTATGAAGAACTGAAATGGAATGTCACATTTGCTGAAACCGCCCATAAGAAACAGAAGAACAATAACTGAAAAATAGTATTATCTTTGTTGGTTTCATGAAACTGACCCTCATCACCTCGAACAAACCTCTGTATACCAAAATAATCCAGGATACTCGACTAGACGCAATTTTGAGAAATTCATGTTTACCCGGCGATATCCCTTGGATAAGAACGCACCCAAAAGCAATATATAAAATGGAGAAAATAAAAAAAAAACCTTGATCTGAAATTTGGCAATAATTTGACTTTCACTTTCGTTACTTCGAAACATGAACCGTTGTTTACAAAATGAGATTTTTTGTCATAACAGGGCTGAAAAGTTTGTGTCCCAGAGGTGGTTCAACATTAAATAAGCAAAGTTTTTCACAACGTTTGTCTTTCATTATTACTAGAGCTTGCAGCGTAACAATGATTTGCTACAAAAAATAACCAATTCAAAAAAGTTAGCAAAGTCAACGGCGTTAACAAAAACTTAAAAACGTTAATAAAACGTTAACAACGTTAACAGAAAGTTAACAACGTTAAAAACAAGTTAACAACATCAACAAACAACTTTAACAAAATGTTACAATATTAAGAAAAGGTAGAAACGTTGACAAAAAGTTTAAAACGGTTACAAGAAGTATAAAAACTTTAAAAAAAAGTGCAAAACGGTAAACAGTTTCACATCGTTAACAAAAGTTAACAACGTTAACTAAAAGATAGCAACGTTTAAAACTAAAACTAACGAACGTTTAAAACAAAAATCACAACGTAAACAAAAAAAACACAACGTAAACAAAAAGAAACACAACGTGAACTAAAAAAGCACAACGTAAAAAAAATTAAACAAAAAATTAACACCTCTACCATTACAATAACTACGTTAACAAAAAGTTGCCAACGTTCACAAAAAGTAATCTAAGTCACAAAAAAAGAAAAAAACATCAACAAAACGTACTCAACGGTTAAAAAAATTAACAACGTCAAAAGAAAAAAGCACGTTAACGTAAACTTAACAACGCTGGCAATAAGGTAACAATGTAAACAAAACATTAACAACGTTTACAAAAAGTTAACAATGCTAGCAATTAGATATCAGAGTAAACAAAAAATTAGCAACCTTAACAAAAAGTTAGAAACGTTAACAAAAAGTTAGCAATGTTAAAAAAAGAACGTAAGTTAGGTTTACAAAAAGTGAACAACGTTCACACAAAATTAACAACGTCAAAATTAAATTAAATAAACAATGTTACCAAAAAGTAAACAACGTAATTGTCTTAATGCAGTTGATTTATTTTTATTTTGTGAAGATTGTTGAGCTTGTTGATTTTGTGGATTTTGTTCAAATTGTAGATATTGTTGCTTTTTTCTTTAATTAAATGATTTTGTTGAGAAAGTTGAGTTTGATGATTTTATGGAGTTTACTTTTTATTGACCATGTTGAATTTGTTGATTTTGTTCAAAAGTTGAGTTCGTTTATTTTCTTGATTTTGTTGATGTTGCTAATGTTATTGATTCTTTTTAATATATTTGTTTTGTTGATTTGGTAGATTTTGTTTAAATAATTAATATTGTTACTTATGCTGATTTTAATTATTCTGATCATAAAGTTGATTTTTTTGGTTTTATTGATGTTGTTGTTTGAGTGAATTTGTACAAATTGTTGATATTATTGCTTTTGTTGAGTTTTTGGTTTTAATTGATATTGCTAATGTTGTTGATTTTGTTGATTGTATTGATGTTGTTGATTTGGCTGATTTTGTTAAAATGTTTGATACTATAGATTATGTTGATATTGTTGAATATGTTTATTTAGCTGATTATTTTAATTTGTTGATTTGAATGATTTTGTTGATTTCGTTGATTTTGTTGGTTTTATGTAGTTTGTTATTTTGTTGAATTTTATGGTTGCTGAAAATCCTTATATTGTTGCTATTTTTGAATATGTTGATATTGGTATTTAAGTTGATTTTGTTGATTTCGTTGATTTTGTTGATATTGTTGATTTTGTTGATTTTATTGATTCTGTTAATTTGGTTGATTATGTTGATTTTGTTGATTTCGTTGATTTCGTTGATTTTGTTAATTTTGTTGATTTTGTTGATTTTGTTGATTTTGTTGATTTTGTTGATTTTGTTGATTTTGTTGATTTTGTTGATTTTGTTGATTTTGTTGATTTTGTTGATTTTGTTGATTTTGTTGATTTTGTTGATTTTTTTGATTTTGCTGATTTTTTTGATTTTGTTGATTTTGTTGATTTTGTTGATTTTGTTGATTTTGTTGATTTTGTTGATTTTGTTGATTTTGTTGATTTTGTTGATTTTGTTGATTTTGTTGATTTTGTTGATTTTGTTGATTTTGTTGATTTTGTTGATTTTGTTGATTTTGTTGATTTTGTTGATTTTGTTGATTTTGTTGATTTTGTTGATTTTGTTGATTTTGTTGATTTTGTTGATTTTGTTGATTTTGTTGATTTTGTTGATTTTGTTGATTTTTTGTTGATTTTGTTGATTTTGTTGATTTTGTTGATTTTGTTGATTTTGTTGATTTTGTTGATTTTGTTGATTTTGTTGATTTCTTTGATTTCGTTGATTATGTTGATTTTGTTGATTTTGTTGATTTTGATTATACCTGATTTTGATTTTGTTGATTTGTTGATTTTGTTGATTTGTTGATTTGATTTTGTTGATTTTGATTTTGTTGATTTTGTTGATTTTGTTGATTTTGTTGATTTTGTTGATTTTGTTGATTTTTTGATTTTGTTGATTTTGTTGATTTTGTTGATTTTGTTGATTTTGTTGATTTTGTTGATTTTGTTGATTTTGTTGATTTTGTTGATTTTGTTGATTTTGTTGATTTTGTTGATTTTGTTGATTTTGTTGATTTTGTTGATTTTGTTGATTTTGTTGATTTTGTTGATTTTGTTGATTTTGTTGATTTTGTTGATTTTGTTGATTTTGTTGATTTTGTTGATTTTGTTGATTTTGTTGATTTTGTTGATTTTGTTGATTTTGTTGATTTTGTTGATTTTGTTGATTTTGTTGATTTTGTTGATTTTGTTGATTTTGTTGATTTTGTTGATTTTGTTGATTTTGTTGATTTTGTTGATTTTGTTGATTTTGTTGATTTTGTTGATTTTGTTGATTTTGTTGATTTTGTTGATTTTGTTGATTTTGTTGATTTTGTTGATTTTGTTGATTTTGTTGATTTTGTTGATTTTGTTGATTTTGTTGATTTTGTTGATTTTGTTGATTTTGTTGATTTTGTTGATTTTGTTGATTTTGTTGATTTTGTTGATTTTGTTGATGTTGTTGAATTTGTTGATTTTGTTAAATTTGTTGATTTTGTTGAATTTGTTGAATATGTTGATATTTTGTTGTGATTTTGTTGATTTTTTGATTTTGTTTATTTTGTTGATTTTGTTGATTTTGTTGATTTTGTTGATTTTGTTGATTTTGTTGATTTTGTTGATTTTGTTGATTTTGTTGATTTTGTTGATTTTGTTGATTTTGTTGATAATGTGAAAGTGTTGATTTTTTTATGTTTAAGGGCTAGTGGTTTTTTAATACGTTGATTTGGTTGATTTTGGTAAAATGATTGTGGGTTTGATGATTTTGTGGTGATTTATTTTGTTATTGTTGTTGCTCTTGAAATTCGTATTTGTTTTATTTTGTTGATTTGGTTCAGGTTGTTGAGTGGATTCATTTTTAAAACTTTGTTGACTATTTTGATTTTGTTGATTGGTGTTGGCTTCGTTGATTTGTCTGATGGTGTTGGTAATTTTGTTGTTTTGTTGAAATTGTTGAATTTCTCAATTTAAGGGTTGCATGGAATTTGTTTATTTTGTTTGTATTGTCGATTTGTTGACATTGTTGATTTTGTCGAACATCAACATAGTAGGTGTCATTGATTATGTCGTTGTGTTGATTTTGTGGACTATAATGTTTGTGTTGTTAACGATTATTGTTCTCTCTTAATTGTATATTTTATATTATTTAGCCTGTTTTGTTCAATTTAATTTTGTTTTTTTCATAACCAACGACAATGTTTATTTTGTTCATATAGGTGATTCTGTTGATTTTTTAACGTTAATTTTTAAAATTCTCACAGTTTTTTCATTTAGTTCGATTGGTGTTCCTGTTGATTTGGTTGGTTTTGTTGATTAAGTTGCTTTTTATTCTATTTAAAGTTTCTGTGGAATTTGTGGAATTTGTTAAGAATATTTATTGCTCATTTTAATTTGTATTTTTTAAATACGCCGCTTGTCATGTTAATTTTGTTGATTTAGTTAATTTGATTGTGTTTTTTAAGTTGATTAATTTCATACATATGGTTATTATTGTTTATATGTTATTCAATAGATGTTGTTTATTCTGTTAGTGATGTTAATTATGTTTTTCTGTTGATTTTGTGGATATGGTTTAATTAAGGCTTATGTGGATTTTTTTGTTTGTTTCTGTATTATCGAGATTTTCAGCCTCGGGCTCGTTCATCTTCCGTCGTAGTCACTCAAACACCTCTTTGGGTGTTTTTCGTAATTTGTTCGGGGGTGAGATTTGAACTCGTGACGTTGGCGTTAGAGGTATGGATGTTAACCACTACGCCGTGGTCGCCCCGTCGGATTATGTGGATTTTATTGATTGTGTTAATTGTGTTGTTTTTGTTTATGCATATTCTTTATTTGTACTGTTTGAATTGTTTTGCTTGTTTTATTCATCATGCTGATTTTGTTGCTTATGTTGATATTGTGGATTTGTTTGTTTTCGTTTATTTGGTTGGTTTTTAAGTTTGCTGATTTTGTTAATTTTGTTGATTCTGTGGTTTTTGTTGATTTTGTTGATTTTGTTTATTATGTTGATTTTTGTTGATAATTGTTAAGAAGTTAATTTGATTTTAATTTTTTTGGAGTTTGTTGTGCTTGTTGATTTGGTTGAAATTGTGTATTTCTTTGATTTTGTTATTTTTTTTTGTCGATTATGTTGATTTCGATACTGTTGATGATTATTTTGATTTAATTTCGATGTTGTTCTTGTTGCTTTTGTTGGTATGGTTGATCCTAGTGATTCTGTTTCTTAGATAAATTGTGATGATTTTATGGTCTTGTTAGTTTGTTTGAATTTTTCGATTTTGATCACTTAGTTGAAATCAGTTATTTTGCAAAGTTTGGTGTTTTTTTTTTTGTTTTATTATTTATTTCAAGACTGTTTTTGTTGATCAAAATGTGTTTGTTGAACATCAACACATTTTTGATTTTGTTAATATTGTTGATCTCTGGGATTTTATTGATGTAGCTTATTTTGTTGCTCTTGTTTACTCTATTCCCTTGATAATTTTTGTGGGATAGTGTTTATTTTGTTGATTTTTTATTTGTTGATTTGTTTGACTTTGTTGAATTTTTTGGACTTGCTGTTCTTGTTGGTGTTTTTGATTTTGTTTATTTAATGGTTAAGTGGAGTTTGTCGAATTTGTTGATAATATTTTAGGCTTATTAAAACTTGTTTTTAGAGTTTTATTCATTATGTTGATTGTGCTGATTTTGTTGTTATGATTAGTATGTTTTTTGATAAATTTTCTATTAATAATTTTGATTTTTTTAAAAATATATTCTATTAACGTCATTAATTGTGTTGATTTCGTGAATTTTGTTAGTTCGATGGTTGAATGGAATTTGTTGATTTAACTAAAGTAATGTTGATCTTGTTGATTTTGTTGATTCTGTAGGTGTTATTAATTTTGATGCTTGATGTTGTTTTGATTATGTTAATATGATGGTTTTGTGAAATTTACTGATTTTGTTGATTTTGTTTATTGCTTAGGTTATTTGTTATTTTCAAATATATTGCTTGTTCTGTTATTTTTTGTGGGATTGGTTGATTATGTTCATAATGTTTATTTCTCTTCTTTATTTGTATTTTTTTTTCGAATTGTCATGTCAATTTGTGATTCTGTTGTTGTTGTTGATTTTAATTTTGATTTTTTTTATTGATTTTGATCCGAGTATGCTCCTTATGATGTTCATAGGTGCATAATTGTTTTGATGAAATGAATGTTTCTGATTATAACAATACTCGTCATCCATTGAAGAAAACTATTGGAAATAAAAATAAGCTTGTAGTTTTTGAATCCAATTTTTTTAGTATCTGTTTTTTTTTATTATTTGGAACAATTTTCGGCTGAACTAGTTGTATTTGTTTATTTAAGAGAAAGTCATCTTCTTCTTTAGCATTTCAAGCTTATTGCTTTCACAATTAGTTTATTGCTTGCTCTCAACTGAGTGTTCTAAATGCACTTCCACAGTTAATAATTGAGAGTTTTCGATGCCAAGTACCATGTTTGCATTAGTATGATTGTGTGGCAAGTATAATCATACGCTATGCCCAGGGAGTCGAGAAATTTTTCTTTTTGAAAAATTTCTTAGACCAAAAGATAAGCTATCTGTAGTGGAATTTAACGGAATTTGCTCGCGTTTACTAGTAATAGTTTAAAAAAGTGTTTCAGTTTTTTAATTTTTTTGTTTTTAGAAAAAATTATCAAGTGAAGTGTTAATTTAAATTTTCCTAGTTTTCCAATTAAGTCGAAAATTGTCAAAATATGTCCGCTTGAATCAGATGGATTGTTGATGTTGATTATTATTTCTTTGAATTTCTTTATACTTCGATTCGAAGTAACAGTATACAGTAATATACAGTAAATAGTAACAGAATACACACAGAATTTCCATCCATCTTCCTCCTTTCCCGGACGTATCCAGAAGAGGGTCCTCCCTTAGCTCAGTCGATAAAGGCGCAGCTACAAAGCAACACCATGCTGGAGGTGGCTGGGTTCGATTCCCGGTCTGGTCTAGGAATCTTTCGTTAAGGAAAATTTCTCGACTCCCTGGGCATAGCGTATGATTGTACATGCCGCATAATCATGCTAATGCAAAAATGGTACTTGGCATCGAAAGCTCTCAATTAATAACTGTGGAAGTGCATTTAGAACACTAAGTTGAGAGCAAGCAATAAGCTAATTGTGAAAGCAATAAGCTTGAAATGCTAAAGAAGAAGAAAAGAAGCAACTGCTCTATATATTTCACAAATTATCAAACTATCATCATAATGCACTTGCAGTTCTAAATCAAGCAAGTGGCCTTTAGTATCTAATCTAAACTGCATTCAAATCGACAGTAGAGCCAGTGACCATGCGAACCTAGCGATGACTGGGATGAAAATTGGCTGCCATGTTTAGAGCAAATTGGCTCTCGCTTGCCGAATGGTCCTGGGAAAGTACTCACTGCTGAACTTTGCCATCATCTAGCTTCCAACCCGCAAGTCAGAGAGCGAACAATTCTTCGAGACAAACCAAAGCACCGTTTGACGGGACTTGACATATCAATTAAGGGAATTATTGCGCCAGGAATTCACCGTCACCTGTCTCACTACTAAATCCAGGGAAGGTATGCAGATCGTGCTTTAGGGTGGTACCATCCTCGCATCTCCAATGTTGGGTGCAACGAATGTCGGATTTCGGCCACCCTACATATAGTCTAAATTTGCTAAAGCCAAACTCCTGATCCATAGAAGTGTGTCGGTGACGTTTTCTCTAATCGAATTTCGCTGGAGCCAATCCGGAAAGGGGAGGGGAGGATTTGGGGAGTAACATCATTAATTTTCGCTCGCTTTCGCATTCCCAAAATGCGCTGCGATGGAAAAATGTGGAACTCGTTTTTGATGCAAGAGGCGACAGAAACAGGAGATTTATTCTGAAATCGAGTTGCACTAAGTTTGCACTGAATATTTGGTGGGGAAACCACCTTGTTGGAAGCCGCCGGTCCCCGCATGTAACTCGACTGGAGCCGGGGAAGGTATACGGATTTGACACAATCCCAAACCGATCCGGTAATTAGTTGTGGGAAAATTAATTGTGGTATTTCGGTATGCGAACGAACCACATCCTGCCAGTGAGCAACGAAGTTGATGTGAGGAATGGTTGTTATTAAAAACAGACCTCGCCAATGTGAGTTAATGGTGGAGTGGCAGGAGCTCCGATGGTACAAAATGGAATCAGTTCCAATGGGGACAAAGAGTGGCCAACAAAATGGAATCATCAAAGAATAGGATGATGTATGGGATTGAAAAATCAACTGAACATTTATGCTACAAAAGATTTCAATTTGAGCAATCGTTGAACGGGGAGAAGTTGATACTGTTTGTGTGCTTGACCCACAGATCAATCAGGAATTGGAAAAAATGAAACAAAATGGTAGCGAAAGTATTGTGGTGTTGATTATTTGCACAACTATTCACCATCAAGCGGAAATGATTGATTGGGGGCAGTCGAGCATTAAATGTTGCTGTTATTATTTTCTCAACTGAATGCATTGGCTCCGGAGATAATACATCCTGAGTAATTGAAGTCTTCATTTGCTGAATTTATTTAAATATAATGACGCTATCCGTAATGGCTTATGCAGGTCGTAATTGGCAGGTTTCAGAATGAAGAAAATCGAGGAACTTGTCAAAGCGTGTTTTTTTTTAATATCCAAACTAGTTGATTCTGTTTATTACTACTTTGAATGAGATGCTAGAAGGTTGTCATGAACAACGGATTCCTTTTGAATACAGTATGCCCCATAACAAAAATGCGAAATCCATACCTCAGTTTCAAATAAGTTTTTCCATAGATTATGATTTGAAAAAATTATGATTTAATCTAGGGAATCGTTTATTCAGCCTTTCATGATTACGTTTCTCAATATGTTCACCATTTTTCTCGATCACCTTCTCCAAACAAGGACGGAATCGAGAGCATACCTTCTCAATGTATGAGTCAGTCATCGAGTTCCATGCCTTGGTAATGGAAGCTTTCAGGGCGCCAACGCCAAAGGATTCAAGTCGGGGCTGCTAGGAGGCCAAATGTCTTTTGACCAAAATTCCATGTTTTCTTTCAGCCATGCCTGAGTCCTTTTTGAGGAATGACATGGTGCTGCGTTCTGTAGGAAAATGACGTGTTGGTGTGCTTCAAAGTTGGCTTTCATCCATGGCTGAATGTGGTCTTTCAAAATGTTCATGGAAACCTCGGTATTAACTTTTAATCCAGCTTTGATAAATACTGGAGGCATTTCAAGCCATTGCATTGGACGCAACTGCCACGAAAAGCATGACTCCGGCCGGATGTTTGGTTGTAAACTTGAGTTTCACGTTCTCTGGAACATCCTCAATCTTCTTCGGCGAAATAAACCTGTCTGTACGTGTGTTAGATACGGGATCGATGGTGAACATTTTCTCATCGGAGAATACGATGATGGTATGCTTATTTTTTAATGCTGACACCAAACGTTTCGGGCGTAGTTGTTTGATTCGGTTCGTTACAAGGTGGCGCTTTACTCTTGCCCTGGACGAACAATTCAAGTCATCTTTGACCAACCGTTACATGGTAGTTTTTGAAACATTGGCTTCCTCAGCCAATTTCCGGATCGATCTAATAGCATTTCGCCTCACTTTGTCTCTCACTGATCTGATGACCTTCGGTATGCGAGCGGACCGTGGACGACCACTTCCCGGCTTGCGTGGACGTGGTACATCAAGGAGTGAACGTTGGATACGGTAAACGGTAGCCAGGTGGCATCCCACAATCGTTGCAATTTGTTTTACCGGCTTTTGGGCGAGCAGCAAACTACCCTAGCAACACACAAGTTTTATTACGGTTCAAAATACTTTTATATCACTAGATTTGGTTATATAGAAGTTTACTCAACATAAAACCATGAAGATGTGTTACTCGGGTAGTCACAACCTCCTTTGCGTACATTTTTCTCAACTTTGTTACTCGCAAACCACTGTTTTGTTTACATCGTCTCAGAGTATACAGTCAGATGATTACACACAGGCATTAAAACAGTAAAAATAATGTTTGAAGCTACCCAAAAATAAGTATTGAAAACTTTCGCATTTTTTTATGGGACATTCTGTACATACTATCAAAATGTCGTTTGAATTTTGCTACCCTGAAATCGATACATGCAAGCATCATTTAGAAGATAAGAATGAGTTTTTTTTTTTTTTTGTTTCTTTATTATAGTGGCTTTCAGCCTCCTGGGCTGGTTCGCCACTTACATATAAGAATGAGTTGTTAAAGAAGAGAAATATATTCAACCTCAAATATTTTGGTTTCTAGAGCGATAGTTTTCCATAAAATCTTTGTTTACGGTTTTTCAGAGGCTATTCATAAACCACGTTGACCTTTTTGTTTGGAGAGGGGGGGGGGGGGGGGGGGCTGACCAAAGTCTACGCTCCATACAACATTTCAAAAAAATGTATGGAGAAAAGCCAACGAGGGGGGAGGGTGGTGGCTGAGATTGTAGAAAATGAGTCTACGTAGTTTATGATAAGGCCATCACCATGTGTGTCAAATACGAATTACGTCTCGCGTATTATTCATAATTTCTAGGCGTGTACACTGCTCGAAAAAGGAATGTTAATTTCTGGTCGATATCAGGCACATAAATGGAGCTCTCAGACATTTCATACGTTGTTTTAAGAGGACATAACGTACAAAAAATATATCTTCTCTATTATACGCTTGATAAATGCCCAACATTTTTCGATGGGATGAAAATATGGACAATTTTGTGGATTTATACTTTTCTCAATAACATCGACATTATACTGCCGAGAAAATTAGTTCCATATGAATAGGAAAACAAGCAAAGATGGGACTGATTTAGTTAAGTTGATTAAGTTGATCCAATCCAATGGCAATATTCTTTTCTGTTGACAATTCTCTTTGTAAGCTTTTCCATTCATAGTCACTCCAGTGATGAAAACGTTTGTTTTTCTTTCACAATAAATCATCAACTTGCGAATTTATCTACAAAGACATATTTGAAGTGAAACGGTGCATCCACCTGACGTTTGTCCAAAGTCCATTTTCACGTAAGTTTTATCGTCCTTCAAAATAGATCCGGTGCACTTGTTCATTATATGCTCGTACAACTTCCTTGCACGGGTTTCGGAAACCCGGTTTTGTTTTACAGTCCTGTTTGATGGTTTGCTGACAGAGTACGACCGAAATCCTTCTCGCATATAGATTCGCCGAACTTTACTGCATAGTTTGAAAGAAACAATTAATTTTCTGCGTTATCAAATGCACATAGAGGAAATGCTAGATTTGGCTGAAATTAATGGGATATTTCTTGTAAATTTGAGCAAAATAAAGTTCTGTCCAGTTAGAATCCGAAATCACTTATTGTGTTGCAGCGGCACGGAAAGTGACCGATGTAAGATTTTTTTTACAGCAGTTTGTTCACCTAGGCGCCCACTTTCTGTGGTATAAATTTCACAGTGTTTTGTGCAGTGAGTCAAAGGTTACTTCAGATGGAAGCCGAGAGCTGAGAAAAAAAATCTGCACACCCACGTTGATAATCCAACCTGGTCCGCAATAAAAATCGCAAAAACGTTGAAAATCGCCAGATCAACCGTGTATGATGTGCTCAAACATTTTAGGGAGCGAAAGAGCGTGGATCGAGTGCCTCAAGGTAAGCGTCGTAGTGGAACATATGACCGCAGGCTGAACCAGAAGGTGTTGAGAACCGTCAGAGCAAACCCTGGACTATCAGATAATGAAATCGCACAAAAATACGCTGCTGCTCGCAGTACCGTTCGAAGAATTCGTTTGCGAGCAGGATATCGTTCTTATCGAGCCAACAAGCAACCAAACAGAACGTTGACGCAAAGTTTCGTCACCAAAACTCGAGCTCGGAAATTGTACCAGCAGGTTTTTACGAAGTACCAAGGATGCCTGCTCATCGACGATGAAACCTACGTCAAAATGGATTTCGGACAGCTTCCTGGCCAAAAACTCTACATGGCGACGACACGAGGAGATGTTCCTGTGAAGTTTAAGTTTGCTTTTATGGACAAATTTGCCGAAGAACTGGTGATTTGGCAAGGGATATGCAGCTACGGAGCAAAGACCAAAATGTTCGTTACGAATAAGACGATGGACTCGAAGCTGTACAAGGAAGAATGCCTCAAAAACCGCGTACTACTTTTCATTAAAGCCCATAAAGGTCCCGTGAAGTTTTGGCCAGATTTGGCGAGTTGCCACTACAGCCGGGAAGTCATCCGGTGGTACCGCGATAATAATGTAGATTTCATCGATAATAACATAAATCCACCCAACTGCCCACAGTTTCAGCCCATCGAGAGATTTTGGGCAATAATGATGCGGAAGCTTAAGAAAAGTGGAAAAACGGCTGTGGCGTGACTCAAATGACCAAAATGTGGAACAAATGTGCCAGGAAAGTTGACTCCGGAGGTGTGCAGCGTTTGATAGGAGGAATAAAGAAGAAAGTGCGAGTTTTCATTAGAAACGCAGAGAAATGATTTGTTTTGATATTTTTTAAACTTATTTGTACGTCAATCCGTTACAGAGATAAATGGACATAGCTTTATTCATGGATGCAACTTCGTCCCATTCGATGGATTTATTACTAAATGCAGTCTTTCTACGATTTTTTTTTTCTAATTTTATGAATCAAGGCATTGCCAGCATTCGCTTAACTTAACACAAAATTTCACAAAACAAACTAAAATAAAACTGCTTCGAAACACTTAATTAATGTTCATATATGATATATCAGCTATTCAATAATGAACACATAATAATTCATAATGATTTTGTTGCTTCGAATTGTGTTTAGATGAGCCACCTATTTATTACGTTATAGATACAACAGGCCATAGTTTGGAACATACAGAAAAATATGTCCCTAACATTGGGTCTACGATTTTCTTGTAAAATCATTATTATTTTAGCTATGTGAACAGTTAGTTTGCAAGGTGTAACTATTTTCTGTACATCCAGACTGCATAACTCGCTTTATCGGTTCAACTAAGCCAAATTTAGATCACTTGAAGATCGTGTAGATCATCTGTTCAGCCTGTAACCATTGAAATCATGATGCCCCAAAAGTTCAAGAAATCGAAAATTACGCGGAAGTGTACAACTTTAAGTTGATTAATATTGTCTCAATTGCTTCGGTTTAGCTTGGTCATCCTGACAGCAACATGGTTTTGTTGATTAACGTTTGCATTTAAAAAAATGGACAAAACTCGCACTGACGAAACTACTCATGCTGCATCAATCATAGTAACCCATGAGTCAGCAGACCAAATTTGACAGCTCTATCAGTCGAACTCTAACCGTGATGGCAAAAACAGTGAAGCAGCTCCGTTCAGAAGTGTGCGCGTTCAAAGAACGGCATCCCGCCGTGTCGAAAACGGACATCGTAAGGCACTTTGTGGACGCCGGATCAGCCCGTTCCGGCATCTATAACATCTTGGCACTATTAGACAACAATCAAAGCATCGAAAGAAAGCCCGGTTCCGGACGGCCGACGATCATGAGCGACAAGAAGCTCTAAAGGATGCTGAAGAGGAAGACCGAGGGAAAAGTGGCTACATCACTGCGTGCGCTTGGCCGGGAGGTCGGTTCAACCGGCCAAACAGTGAAAAAGTACCTGGCGAACATGAACATATATGTCAGGAAGCGGAAGTCACGTCCACTGGTTTCGGAGCTGCAGGCAATGACGCAGCGGCAGCGGCTGAATAAGATGGTCAACTCGATTTTCCTGGCGAATCGCGACGTGGCGGTGGTGATGGACTACAAGACCTATCTCACCCTGGATAGCAACGACTGGCAGGGTACTTCGTATTTACTTCCCCCGCGAAGGAAATGAGCTCCGAGGTGAAGTTCATTTCACAAACCAAGTTCCCCAAGAAGGCTGACAATCAGCGAGAAGAGGATTTCAAAGCCGCTCTTTTTTCGCTCCGGATTGGCCGTGAACGGGAAAATTTGTAGTACGAAATGCCTGCCGGAAGTTGCGTCGTTCATCAAGAAATACCATAAGGGCAAATACGCGGTGTTCTGGCCGGATCTGGCGTCGGCCCACTACTCGAAGTGATCGTTAGAGGAGATGAAGCGGCTGAATATCGATGTGGTACCCAAGTCGGCAAACCCGCCCAACAAGCTGGCGGAAACAGGCAAGATCAAAGTCAAAAGGTCGGTGTGCTAGCTGCGACTGGCTCCCCGAGTCACCAAGCAAATGGAGATGTGTTTACGGTGCATGGAGTTTGGTCACCAGTCCAGAAACTGCAAGGGTCCAGACAGGTCCAAACGGTGCGAAAACGGACACGTTGCTCGAGACCGCACGAAGCAACCCAGGTGCATGCTGTGCAAGCCGGAGGACGGATATGACCATACGACGGTAGACTATAAATGCCCGGTCTTCAGAATGGCGAAGGCAGGCCAACAATGATGCAGATAACGCAAATTAATCTGAATCCTTGCGACACCGCACAGCAACTGTTGTGGCAGTCGACAACAGTGACGAAGTTTGATGTTGCGATCATCGCAGA
This sequence comes from Aedes koreicus, assembly GCA_024533555.2. Lineage (NCBI taxonomy): Eukaryota > Metazoa > Arthropoda > Insecta > Diptera > Culicidae > Aedes > Aedes koreicus. The sequence goes on from JAHHFK020003818.1 coordinate 284,187, forward strand.
GCCGTATCGAGTTCCTCCCAAAAACGGCAATTGAGTGGCGGACAGAGCCCAGATAGCGGCAATACAGGTCATGGGTAGATTCCCTATCCAAGAAGTGGTTGAAAGCTCATGTGACGGTTTCGTGGTTGCCAAAATCAATGGAATCTTTGTGTGGAGCTGTTATGCACCTCCAAGGTGGACGGACGAAGAGTGCAACAGGATGTTGGATGCACTCACTGACACGCTGAGTCGGACGAATGCCGGTAGCCATCGGAGGTGATTTCAACGCTTGGGCCGTGGAGTGGGGTAGCAGACTTACCAGTGCAAGAGGATACAGCTTACTGGAAGCTCTTGCGAAGCTGGATGTAAGGCTTTGCAATGAAGGCACGGTCAGCACATTTCGCAGAGACGGTCATGAATCGATAATCGATGTCACGTTCTGCAGTCCTTCGCTTACGGAGGGCATGAACTGGAGAGTTAGTGAGCAGTACTCCCACAGCGATCACCAAGCGATTACCTACAGCCGGCGAGCCTATATGGTAACGAGGCGAACGAGGACCCGCGAGCGGAAGTGAAAGATACAGGACTTCGACAAGGAGGGCTTTATCGAGGCGCTTCGAACACATAGCGGTGCAAATCTCGACGCAGAGGAGTTGACAGAAGCGATAGTAATGGCTTGTGACGCATCAATGCCAAGGAAATTGGAGCCCAGGTGCTGACGGCGCTTACTGGTAGAATGGAACACTCAGTAACCTCTGTGCTACATGCCTCCGAGTGAAAAGAAGTGTCCAGAAGGCAAGAACTGATGCCGAGAGGGAAGAACGGAGACTCGTTCTTCGAGAAGCTCGCGCGGCTTTCTAAAGGGAGATCAGGCTGAGCAAGTCGAATCGTGGTGGCAAAGTTGAAGGGCCCGGCGACTCCCGTTGAAATTTGTCCAGACAAGTTGAAGGTGATCGTGAACGGTATTTTTCCGTACCATGTTGTGGTCGCCTACGCCATATGAAGACGAAGAAGCTGAATCCAATGGCTCACGGACCTCCAACGAAGAGCTCGTAATAGTTGCGAAGGGTCTGAAGGTGAAGAAAGCCCCTGGGCCGGATGGAATCCCCAATGTTGTGCTAATAACCGCTATACAGGCGTTCCATAAAATGTTCAAGATGGTGATACAGAAATGTTTGGATGAAGGCTATTTCCCAGACAGATGGAAGGTCCAGAAGCTGGTTTTGCTGCCAAAACCGGGGAAGCCGCCAGGGAACCCAGCATCGTATAGACCCATATGTTTGTTGGATACCCTCGGAAAGCTACTGGAAAGGATCATCCTTAACATGTTACACAGTGCACGGAGAGCGAGAGTGGTCTATCGAGGAGGCAATTCGGATTCCAAAAGGGAGTCTCAACGGCGGATGCAATCCGGACAGTAACAATCCACGTGAAAAACGTTTTCAATAGTGCTAGCTGGGAGGCTATCGCCGTAGCACTGCACAGGATGCGTGTTCCTAGCTACTTGTGCAGGATACTGAATAGTTACTTCCAGAACAGAGTCCTGGTGTACGAAACGGAATTGGGCCAAAAATCAATCACGATTACGGCGGTGGTGCCCCAAGGTTCCATTCTAGGTCCAACGCGATGTACGATGGAGTACTAACGCTGCAGCTGCCCAGTGGAGTTGAAATCGTTGGATTCGCTGACAATGTCATGTTAACTATAACTGGCGAGACGTTAGAGGAGGCCAAGATGTTGACGGCGGAGGCGCTGGATATCATTGAAGCGTGGATGACAGGAGCAAAACTGCAGCTGGCCCATCATAAGACGGAGGTAGTGCTAGTTAGCAACCGGAAAGCCGTTCAACTAGTAAACATCAACGTCGGAGAACACGAAATTGCATCGAAGCGCGCGCTGAAGCACCTGGGTGTGATGGTCGACGACCGTTTAAATGTTAACGCATGTGTCGATTACGCCTGCGAAAAGGCGTCAATGGCTGTCAACGCGATAGCAAGGATCATGCCAAACGTCGGCGGGCCGAGGAGCAGCAAGAGATGCCTTCTGGCAAGCGTTGCAACCTCAACTCTGAGGTATGGAGTTCCGGCCTGAGCCGCAACGCTCAAAACAAAGCGTAACCGGGAAAAACTGAACAGAGTATTCCGACTCATGGCCATGCGGGTCACAAGCGCCTACCGAACGATTTCATCGGAGGCATCGCTGAGATGATGCCCATTTGCATCAGCCTGGCCGAGGACGTGGAGTGCTATCAGAGGAGGAATACAAGCAACGTGAGGGGTATCGTCAGAACGGACTCGTTGGCTAATTGGCAGCAAGAAGGAGACAGTGCGGGAAATGGAAGGTGGACCCAGCGGGTCATCCCAAATGTGTCTGCGTCGGTAAACAGGAAGCAGGGAGAAGTGAACTTCCATCTGACGCAGTTCCTGTCCGGGCACGGCTGATTCCGGAAATATCTGCATCGGTTTGGTCACGCACCTTCGCCTCTCTGTCTAGAGTGCGGAAACGTAGAAGAGACACCGGAGCACGTCGTCTTCGAATTTGACGCGATATGTGCCACGAAGAAGAGAAATGGAACACTATCGACCGGGTGGTAACGCGAATACTGTCCGAACTGCAGAGGAAGTGGCGTAATAATCAACGTTCCAGCGCCAGTGGTTGGGTTTCGGGGGAAATTCTTTCACCGGGGAACTCTCCGCCGGAGTAGGTTCGATACACTGCCGGGGACTAGTTGAGTAGATCGTGAAGCAGCACCGAAGTGGGTCGTCGGGGCACCAGTGAATCGGATGCCTAGCTCCACCGGCATCGCTGGATTGACTTCGGCACCCTACCGGTTGGCCCGTGAATAACAGAAGAATCGGTTTCGGAAGAATGTCCACCGCCTGGGGACTAGTCGAGTAGAGCGCGGACAAATACTGGATTTGGATCGTCGGGGCGCCAGCGAACCGGAAGTCAGTATCCACCCGGAATCGCCGGACCGACCTCGGTATCCTACCAATTCTTTGCAATTCTGATGACCTTGTACGTTGAAAACCATACAAAAATTAAAGATTACACGATTGAGTTTCGATTTGACACAAATGTTGCTTGGAGTATTTAGTTGAATTTTATCCATCCGAACGAAGAACTTTTTGCTTGTTTTCATTCTTCGAACAATCTGAAAACGCGTTTTTAGGCAACAAAATGTAGGTTCTATGTACATGTGTCAAAATTTTAGACCAACATTGTACATTGGACAAGCGGCTGACAAAAGTCCCATGTATAGAGCTGTGCGATATCAGACGGAAGGTACATTGGACGTTTTGTTATCGGTCGTATTTTCATTTTTCATTTTTTTTTTCATCCTAAAGCATAATTTCAAAATGATTCATAGAAAATTAATGGCTTCCTATCCAAAATCGATATTCAACTCGATTTTGTTTATATTGTTACTTAGGACCTAATGCAATGCACAGTGGGCATAATCGAAGCTGTAATCTGACTTATTTCAAATCCGATGGTATTTGAACATGAACTGATGTTTTTCTATAGGAAAAAACGCCAATAAATCGATTGCCACTGATTTCATCCTGTGCAGAGCATTGGAAGTGGCTCATTTTGCCCCATTTCACCCTAATTCGGTGTGTTCGTTCAGTTTTTACTCCGATAACTACAATTGCCGCTGTAGTTTTCGCTTGAAAAGGGACATATCTTATGTGAAAAACTCTCAGAAATCGAATGGTGCCGGTTTCATGCTGTGCCGGGGTCGATAAATGGTCTATTTCGCCCCATTTCACCCTAAACATGTGTTTTTTTCATTTTTTACTCCGATAACTACAATTGCCGCTGTAGTTTTTGCTTGAAAAGGGACATATCTTATGTGAAAAACTTTCAGGAATCGAATGGTGCCGAATGGATATTAAAACACATAATTAGGCCCTTTTGGGCCTGTACGTAAAAGTGTATTGTTTGAATTTATCAATCACTGGCATCACTGGTCTTGGACTTAGAGTCTGTGACATCTTCGGATCTATCGCTCGACTCGGGTTCAGTACTGTCATCACTGGTTCGTGACTCAGAGTCTGTGGCATCTTCGGGTTCATCGGTGTCGCTGTCCGCGTTCTGCATTCCTGTATTTTCGGCAAAATAAAATTACATTTTTCGCATAAATCCTTCACTTTCTTGAGATGCATGCTTGACATTTCGGCGTTTTGATGTTGCTTCCATGTGAGCCATTTTCGGATCAGACCACGCTAACGACATGTGTATAATGTCCGTCAAATTGTCCTCGGGTCAAATTTTCCGCGAAAGCTGTAGCCGGGCATGCTTATAGCGTTTATGACAACGTTCTCCTGATTGCTCGTCAATGAAGCTAAGTAGGTACGGCTGGAATTGAAACCAGTACGTTAGATATTTGTGTTGCTTTTGTTATATAAAATGTTTTCAGTTTTAGTTTGTATACTTACTAATCGCTCAATGAATTCCGGCATATGACTATACTTGTGAAGAGATGGAGGAAGACGTGTCACAAACTCAAATTCTTTAGTCACAAGATTCTTTATGTCGTTGTAGAGATCTTTAACCTTTTGTGCATCTAAAATGTTCGACGACAGTGCCAAACAGCTAATCAGTCGAATTTTCTCCACAAATTCTTTGTCGATTTCCAGGATCTGAGCAAAAGTGTATGGATCACTCAAGAGACGACGAGCCATGTTTCCATTGTTACTACTGCCGCTGCCTCCAATCTTTGGACGGTTAATGTTCATTTTAAATGCTCCTTCTAACGTATCAAAGATTTCGCGGACTTTTCCTCTCACAAGTGGATTCGACTGAGCAAGGTATTTGTCTCCCTGTTTACCGACCTTTTTCTGTGCCGCAACGCGAATCAGCCACTCTACAACATTCAGCCGTGAATGGAAGAAGGAAGGCCCAACTTGCAGATCAGCACCAGGAACACACAAAGGACAGACGTGTGAGTTTCGGTTGTCCACGATAGCATTGGCCGCTTTTCCATCGACCATGGCATAGAATGCACTAACTTTAACGCGGACTTTTCCGTTCTGCTAATTCATGAAACAAAACAAAATTTGGTTAATGAAATGTTCTTAAATATTTCGTGTAGACATATATACCAATGAATCGATAACGATAGGTCGACTGTTTATCTCCTCAACCTTACTATAGAGTGCTCTATGCATCATCTTCGTGCGTTCTTCAATTTCTTTCGCCCAGGTCATCGATCTTGCATGACAAAAGGTGTCCGACTGTGGATTCGGATTGATCCACAGCTTTTGGTCATTTCCAGCTACCAACATCAACGGCATAGCATGCTCCGAAAGCAGCGTATCATCCTGCTTCAGGATTGAGTTCTGGTTGTAGTGCGAGAACCCAGTAGCAGAGTCTACTCCGGCGGAACTATACAGTAAATGGTGTCTACGATGAAATTGCCGCACTATGAAATTGCTCTAACTTTTTAACCGTTGGGTAGAATTTAATGAAAATTTGGGTGGATTTAGTTCATAGTGCATTATTTACATCCTGCAAGTTTTAAAGTCCTGTGATCAAAACTCGCGGAAATGGAGTCGAAAGAACAGCTCGTGCGTGATAAAATCTTGCGCATTCATCACGAGAACAAGGATCTCTCGCATCGTTCCATCGCTAAAACGTTGGGAATCGCAAATTCCACGGTGTCGCGAGTGATTAAGCGGTTCGAGGAACGGTTGACCACCGATCGGAAGCCCAGAAGTGAAGGAAAAAGTATTCCGTACAACACCAAAAATCACAACCGCGTAGTTGGGGCCTTCAACCGAAATCCGAACGCCTCCGTTCGGGATGTGGCTAAGAAGCTGCACCTAAGCCGAAGTTTTGTCCAGAAGGCCAAAACTAAGGCTGGGCTTCGAACGTTCAAGGTACAAAAGGCCCCTAATCGCGACGAGAAGCAGAACAAGTCCGCCAAAACCCGTGCCAGGAAGTTGTACCTCAACATGCTGACGAAAGTTGAATGCTGCATCATGGACGACGAAACATATGTGAAGGCCGACTTCAAACAGATCCCCGGCAACCTGTTTTTCACGGCCAAGGATAAGTTCAGCGTTCCGGAGCATGTCCGCACTCAGAAGATGTCCAAATTTGCGAAGAAATTCCTGGTTTGGCAAGCCATCTGCACGTGCGGGAAGCGGAGTGCACCTTTCGTGACCCAGGACACGATGAACGGACAGGTGTACATAAAAGAGTGCCTCCAGAAGCGGCTACTTCCTCTCCTGAAGGCCCACAACGTCCCAACAATCTTCTGGCCGGATTTGGCCTCATGCCACTACTCCAAGGACGTGCTGAAGTGGTATGCGGACAATAAGGTCAATTTTGTGCCGAAAATGTTCAACCCTCCCAACACTCCGGAGCTCCGCCCCATCAAGAAGTACTGGGCGATTATGAAGCAGCCCCTTCTTAAACGACCTAAGGTAGTGAAGACAGTCGAGGAACTGAAGAAAGTATGGGTTTACATGCAAAACACGGTTGATTCACAGGTTGTGCAGAATCTTATGGCCGGGGTTAAGGCCAAGGTGCGTGCATTTGCGTATGGACTGTAAATAAAATACGAGTAAAATGGTAAAATGAAGTTTAATAGTTATTTCTCAATCCCTGAAAATTTGATGGCAATCGGATGAAAACTTGAATTTTGCGAATCAATTTTGTGTGTGGCAATTTCATCGTGGACACCCTTTATGCAGTCGACTATTTCCCCATCCGAAGTAGCCGTCAATGCAGACATCCGTTCTGCCACTTCATCCAACTCCAATATTCTAGTAGTATCACTGCGTACCATGTCACGTAAAGCAACCTTGACTGATAAAACTCCATCAACTTTCATTGGACGTGAAATCTTCGGAATTATTGTTGTTCGACGATCCATGATATTTTTCCAAGTGGACAACAACTTTACTCCATGCATTTGTTTGGCAAACTTTTGTACAGCTATGTACTTCCGTTTGCTCAAACCGACACGTGTTTTTAGAAGCAAAGATTTTTCAACGGAAGCGTTCAGTTCCGGTTTTCCGGTGACTCGCAAAATCTGCTTAGCGTAATTCTCACCAGAAGTTCTCAGGCCACGCAGAATATTGGCCATATTCGTCAGCAAACCACGGTGCGCCAGTTTCTCTGCGGAACGCAGTAGTTTTTCAATAGGTTCGTTTTTTGCCAGCCGTTTGCTGTATTTATCTTTGGTACTTTCAGACAGATCTTCAAAACATCGACGTTTTGGACCACGAATGCCAGGCTTTTGAGGAGTTGTTAGGTCATCAGATGACTTCGTAGATCGCTGATCAGTTGACGTCTATAAAAATGTTATGTGATGATTATGTTTCTGTCAAGATCGGGTAGGTGTACGAGTCATGGCAAGTGTACCACTTCGCACCATTACGCAATGGCGCTAGTAATGGCCATACTCTAGTTAATTTCCATAGGCCAAATAACTGGTACACTTTTAAGTATTGCCATAAATGGTACACCTACCCTATATACGTATGTTTCCACTCAGAACCCTCACCCCGAATGTTTGATTTAGCCAGTCGTTGTTTCTCTCATAAAAACGTTCCTTTCCATGCGCATTTACCCAGCGTCGTTATCGGAGTAAACACTGAAAAACACATGTTTAGGGTAAAATGGGGCAAAATAGACCATTCCTCCACCCGACAGAGCATGAATCCGGCACCATTCGATTCCTGAGAGTTTTTCACATAAGATATGTCCCTTTTCAAGCAAAAAATATAGCGGCAATTGTAGTTATCAGAGTACAAAATGAAAAAAAAAAACACTTTTGAAAAAACACATGTTTAGGTGAAATGGGGCGAAATAAACTATTTTTCGACCTCTGCACAGCATGAAACCGGCACCATTCGATTCCTCAGAGTTTTTCACATAAGATATGTCCCTTTTCAAGCAAAAACTACAGCGGCAATTGTAGTTATCGGAGTAAAAAATGAAAAAAAAAACACTTTTAGGGTGCAATGGGGCGAAATAAACTATTTTTCGACCTCTGCACAGCATGAAACTGGCACCATTCGATTCCTGGAAGTTTTTCACATAAGATATGTTCCTTTCAAGCAAAAACTACAGCGGAAATTGTAGTTATCGGAGTAAAAAATGAAAAAAAAAACACATGTTTAGGGTGATATGGGGCGAAATAGACCAAATATCGACCCTGGCACAGCATGAAACTTGCAACATTCGATTCCTGAGAGTCTTTCACATATGATATGTCCCTTTTCAAGCAAAAACTACAGCGGCAATTGTAGTTATTGGAGTAAAAAATAATAAAAAACACATTTTTAGGGTGAAATGGGGCGAAATAAACTATTTTTCGACCTCTGCACAACATGAAACCGGCACCATTCAATTCCTGAAAGTTTTTCACATAAGATATGTTCCTTTTCAAGCAAAAACTACAGCGGAAATTGTAGTTATCGGAGTAAAAATTAAAAAAAAAACACATGTTTAGGGTGAAATGGGGCGAAATAGACCATTTCTCCACCCCGGCACAGCATGAAACTGGCACCATTCGATTCCTGAGAGTTTTTCACATAAGATATGTCCCTTTTCAAGCAAAAAATATAGCGGCAATTGTAGTTATCAGAGTAAAAAATGAAAAAAAAAACACTTTTAGGGTGAAATGGGGCGAAATAAACTATTTTTCGACCTCTGCACAGCATGAAACTGGCACCATTCGATTTCTGAGGAGTTTTTCACATAAGATATGTCCATTTTCAAGCAAAAACTACAGCGGCAATTGTAGTTATCGGAGTAAAAACTGAACGAACACACCGAATTAGGGTGAAATGGGGCAAAATGAGCCACTTTCAATGCTCTGTACAGGATGAAATCAGTGGCAATCGATTTATTGGCGTTTTTTCCCATAGAAAAACATCAGTTCATGTACAAATACCAGCGGATTTGAAATAAGTCCGATTACAGCTTCGATTATGCCCACTGTGCAATGTTTGGCTTGATTTATATCATGAAATCGTGAATCATTGTCATGATTTCATGTGCATACTTTTTGTTTTGTATCATGATTTTTTATTCATGACAACAGAAACCGATTTGTATCCGTACATACTCTTGAAGATTATTTATGAATGTCTGAGAATTATGCTACACCGTAAAAAGGGCGAACACCAAATTATTGCGACACATTCAACAGGGCATAACTTTTTTACCATTGGGTAAAAATCAACCAAATTTTGCACACTTTCTCATTGATGTGTATTGTTTACATGCTGTTAAACTCGAAGTCGTGTTTTTCGATTCAACGAAAATGGAGGTGAACCAACGCGAGTCGAGAGAACAAATTCTTTCCAAACACCTGGAATTTCCTGACCTGTCGCACCGGCAGTTGGGAAAAATGTTGAACATTCACCATTCAACCGTCTCCAGATTGTTGAAGCGGTTCCAGGAGCGGTTGACTTTGGACCACGGCAAAGGAGCTGGAAGAAAACCGGGACCGGAGAACAAAAAGACGGAGGGAAAGGTGAAGCGGATGATTAAAGCAAATCCCAACGTCTCAAGCCGTGATTTGGCTGAAAAGATCGGCATGTCGCAGAGCTACGTCCAGAATGCAAAGAAGAGAGCTGGACTACATACATACAAGGTACAGAACTTCCCAAACCGCGATGAGCGGCAACAATCGACGGCTAAAACTCGGGCACGGAAGCTCTACGAGAAGATGCTGACAAAATATGGCTGCTGTGTGATGGACGACGAAACGTATATAAAAGCCGATTTTAAGCAAATTCCGGGGTTGGAGTTTTTCACCGGCAAGAGCAAGTTCTATGTGGACGACAAATTTAAGAAGAAGAACATGTCGAAGTTCGCCTCCAAATATCTCATTTGGCGGACTGAGGAATGAGCCTTTCGTGACAAAGGGCACAGTAAATGGCGAGATCTACAAATCTGAGTGCCTCGAGAAGCGCCTTTTGCCGTTCTTGCAGCAGCACGACGAAGCTCCGCTATTTTGGCCAGATTTGGCATCATGCCACTATTCTAAAAGTGTCCTGGAGTGGTATGAGGCCAATTGTGTCCATTTTGTTCCAAAGGACATGAATCCGCCAAACTGTCCGGAGCTGCGCCCGGTGGAGCAGTACTGGGCAATGATGAAGCGGGAACTTCGGAAGAGCAAGAAGACAGTCAAAAACGGGAAGGACATGTTAAGAAAATGGAAAAAAAAACCTGAGAAACTGGTACCGGATGACACTATAAAGACTTTGATGGAGGGCATCAAGCGAAAATGCGTTCAATTTTACACTCAAAGCTCCATCGATTAACTTTTCTTTTGATTGTTGAAGTAGTAAATATATGTATAAAACTACCCTAAAATTTTGGTTTGATTCTAAACATTATAAGAAAATTGGCATGACATTTTCGGTGTCGCAATAATTTCGTGTTCGCCCTTACGTTTGTGAATTCAATAAACTATCATGTCCTAGCGCATTTCAAACTAACCGTCAACAGCACTTCAACTCAACCTAACCTTACAAATGTTTTCAACAGCGAAATGACCAATTCAACAGAATTTAATTTTCACTTCCATCAGGAAGGGATGCGCCCTCATCGACACCGTTGTTGTTAGTTGTCGGTGTTGACCGAAAACAAGCAGCGGAAACCTGTGTTTTCACGTCAGGCGGTGCCGTTACCGACCGGCCAAGCTGAATCGGGTGAATGCATGAGAAGCTTGCCGGTAATCCTTGACACGTCGAGCGATTTTTTGTCCCTCACCATCTCTTTTTTTTTTCCTTCGCCCGAAATCGCCAACAACAACAGGTGCCATCTGCTGGTGAAAATATACCAGCATAAAGTGGGTGGCGTGACAGGAAGCAGCAAGCTGATAGGCACTTTCGTGCCGTTTTTTAATTTATGAAAGCGGTTTTCCGCGAGATCCGTGTTCTACAAGCGTTTTTCGGTACCTTCCGTCTACTGTGTGTTATTTTTTTTTTTTTATCAAGGAGAGTCCGGTTCCGGGAAGCTTTAAAAAAATTCTTGAAAATTAAAAGAATTAAAATGAATTAAAAAGGGATCTGGGAGTTTTGGTTGGGAGGAAACCTACTCCTGCTGAGAGGTTCTTGTTTTAAAGTGAACAAACTTCCGTAGGTTGACACTTCGAAGAATAACAATTTGACACGAACCTGGTTTGGGGGTTTGGAAATAAACGAAAAATGAAAGGAATGAACTCGAACCGCTCGAAAATTTGCAAACTCACTAGCAGCGTTGTTAGTAGATTCCGATTAAATTGGTTGGAAATTGCAACACGACGTGGCGCAGGAAAAGCCCCTGGGCGCGTGCTCATTCGTGGGTGGTTGGATCGAGAAAGGAGGTCGACCGCCGAGTCATCATCGTCGTACAGTAATGGGCTTTGACCCCGCTTTGGTTTGATTGGCTTTTGTAACTTTTGTCGCCGAAACAGCTAGCAAACAAGAAGGGTTATGTCGGAGTTGGAACTTGGTTGATTTGTCCATTAGCTAATTGTGACAGTGGCTTCGGGGGAAAAAAATATCGTACCAGTACCACACAATGGTTGGCAATGGTTTGGAGAATTCAATTACCGAAGGCTTTCGGTTCGAGCAATTTTCTATTCTGATTAAGTTGGGGAAGGGTTTCAACATTTGCTTTTAGCAATGGAGTGGATAATTGCTGGGTCATTAAGTCGAAGAGAACGTGTTCGCGCAAATTTTAACATAACAGTTCTTGAGAAATATACCAAGGCAAACAAAGATGTTGTTTTATTTTAGAATAAGGAATCTTGAATCTGAGCAAGAATTGTCCGTATTTAAAAAAAAACAACAACGGCTTGGCACCAAAGAGCTGCCCAACGCTGAACGGTGTCAAACGGCGAGGGTACATAGAACGAATCAGTCGATTTTACTGCAGCGAATCTGTAAATTTACTGTCGATTATTAATTTCACACAAACTCTTCCCGGGAGGGCGCATCTTGATATCACAGACAAGTGGCGCTAGCATTTCCCAGTCGTAGTTCTACAATCCAAACCGAAGAAATGGAGAACCGATTAGTTACCGATTAACCGTGGAAGGAAGTGTACGTATACGTATTAATTTTCCCCGCACTCGGTGGATTTCTTGAAATGGGTGGGCTCAGACCAAACACGCTGAATGACTGAAGGAAGGAACAATTTTAATTGGATCCACTCCATGTATCCGCTCGATGCGACGATGCTTTGCTGGGTCTGACGTACCACCGTCGCCGGCCGTCAGGTTCCGTGTATTTTCACAGACATCATTCAGTCGTTGCCCCGAAGCAAGGAAGCCGGGACTTGTTCAGGAGATTTGTTTTTATTTTTATCGTCGCATGTTCGCATGTTTATCCGACCGGGCGGGTGGGGAGAAAAGAAGATTTTCTACCGAGTCGTGTCGTTGCGCTTGATTGCAAATAATTTACGATTTGCTGCCAACGTACATGGGGCGTCTCATGCGTGTTTGTCTTTTGCACTAGTACGGGGACAGAAGTTCTTAGGAAGTGGATGAAAGAAAAAAAAATTCACAGCATGGCTCAAGAAATTCTTGGTTTTGTGTTCATTATTCTTCGCTGAGTATGGCATTGCATTCCTCACTTCAGGTCCTGTCCAGCAAGTATGTTTTGATGGCAGGACGACGGAGATGATGATTATCAGGATCGTGTTGATGATGATCATGTTGAAACGATAATCCCACTAGTGAATAAATTTTTAGTTATTTAAGCTTCACTTATTTAAGCTTAACTTCTGCTGCTCTTGACACTCATTTGGTTAGGGGGAGTCAGAAAACCTGTTTGAAGGCGATTCTCGGCTTCATTGAATTTTCAATTATTCCCAGTTCAACATTCTGCTAAGAGATAAATTATTTATCGTTTAGAAGTTCAATAAATCATATAAATAAGCTGAAATTTGTCAGAAGCAGATAATTTTTCCATCAAAATGAGAGGCTCTAGGAGTGGACAGTAATTTATTGCTAGAACTCAGAGAATTGAAGAGAAAGCATTGATAGTTCCGTTTAGAGAAACGAAAATTGAAAGATACAAGTTGAAAAACGAGCGGAGGGCATATGAAGGTAGTATACAATCGGGCGCATAATCTTTTACCAAACTACCCCTGGTGCAGGGTAGGCAAGGGGGATGATACCCCCTTGACTGGTAAAAGAGTATGCAACCGATCGTGCTCTTTTACTACCTACTCCGGCTACTAGGCCAGTATAAAGGGCGATACGGTCAAAATTTGGTCAATATCAACTTGACGTATTTCTTTCAATTTTGCATTTAAAAAACCTGAACATCCCTTATTTTGAAGGTGTGTGTGTGTGTAGAATGTTGCTCTTCTTTTGATTTTGGAATTCACTCTTCAGTTGTCAAAATGCCGTCCAAGCAAGAAGAGCAGCGTATCAAAATTTTGTTCGTGCATCGCGAAAATCCGAGCTACTCGCACGCAAAGTTGGCAAAATCGCTAAAAGTTGCCAAATCAACCGTTACAAATGTAATTAAAGTGTTTGGGGAACGTTTGTCGACAGCCAGGAAGTCTGGATCGGGGGGAAATCGAAAACCGGAAGCCGCTGAGACGACAAAGAGAGTTGCCGGTAGTTTCAAGCGAAACCCTAACCTATCTCTCCGAGATGCCGCAAATAAGCTGGGTGTATCGTCTACAACCGTGCATCGAGCCAAAAAACGAGCCGGACTATCGACTTACAAGAAGGTAGTGACTCCAAATCGCGATGATAAACAAAATACGACGGCCAAAGCGCGATCCCGGAGGCTGTACACGACGATGCTGACGAAGTTTGACTGCGTGGTAATGGACGACGAAACCTACGTCAAAGCCGACTACAAGCAGCTTCCGGGACAGGAGTTTTATACGGCAAAAGGAAGGGGAAAGGTAGCAGATATTTTCAAGCACACGAAACTGTCAAAGTTCGCAAAGAAATATCTGGTTTGGCAAGCCATCTGTACCTGTGGCTTGAAAAGCAGCATTTTCATAGCTTCCGGGACTGTCAACCAAGAAATTTACGTGAAAGAGTGTTTGAATAAACGTCTGCTGCCTTTCCTGAAGAAACACGGTTGTTCCGTACTGTTTTGGCCGGATTTGGCATCTTGCCATTACGGTAAAAAGGCCATGGAGTGGTACGCCGCCAACAACGTGCAGGTGGTTCCCAAGGACAAGAACCCTCCCAACACGCCAGAGCTCCGCCCAATTGAGAAATACTGGGCTATTGTCAAGCGGAACCTAAAGAAGACAAAAAAAAACTGCTAAGGACGAGCAGCAGTTCAAGGCAAACTGGCTTTCTGCGGCGAAGAAGGTGGCCAAGGTGGCTGTACAAAATCTGATGGCAGGGGTCAAGCGTAAGGCCCGGCAATTCGAATTTCGAAAAGCGGAAGCCTAACTGAATATTTTTCCTGAATTTTATACTAATTGAACTTGAAAAAGAAATTTAATTTGATTTTTTAAATAAACGATTTCACCGATTTACACGCGTTTTCCCTTGACCAAATTTTGACCGTATCACCCTTTAGTTACAAAGTATTCTCTTAATGCGCTCCAAAAACTTTTTACTGATTGTAACATTTGGAATTATTCTTCGCTGAGTATGGCATTGCATTCCTCACTTCAGGTCCTGTCCAGCAAGTAAGTTTTGATGGCAGGACGACGAAGATGATGATTATCAGGATCGTGTTGATGATGATCATGTTGAAACGATAATCCCACTAGTGAATAAATTTTCAGTTATTTAAGCTTCACTTATTTAAGCTTAACTGCTCTTGACACTCATTTGGTTAGGGGGAGTCAGAAAACCTGTTTGAAGGCGATTCGCGGCTTCATTGAATTTTCAATTATTCCCAGTTCAACCTTTTACTAAGAGATAAATTATTTATCGTTTAGAAATTCAATAAATCATATTAACAAGCTGAAATTTGTCAGAAGCAGATAATTTTTCCATCAAAATGAGAGTCTCTAAAAGTGGACAGTAGAACTAAGAGAATTGAAGAGAAAGCATTGATAGTTCCGTTTAGAGAAACGGCAGGTTATGAAAATTGAAAGGTACAAGTTGAAAAACGAACGGATGGCATATGAAGGGAGTATACAATCGGGCGCATAATCTTTTACCAAACTACCCCTGAAGCGGGGTAGAAAAGGGGGAGGATACCCTCTTTGACTGGTAAAAGAGTATGCGACTGGTCGTGCTCTTATACTACCTACTCCGGCTACTAGGCCAGTATAGTTACAAAGTATTGCGCTCCAAAAACTTTTTACTGAATGTAACATTTGGAATTATAAATGTTCCCGATTGAACAAAGTTTGTGATAACCAACCAGTTGGTCATCACCTTTTGTTCATCCCAAGATTTCAGTTCCATTTTTATGTCACAGTATGATATACCACAGAATGAAGCTGAGCCAATAAACTGTGCATTTGAACCTAGTTTAGCACGCTCGTCTGCCCTTTCATAACCTTCAATGCCACAGTGTCGCGGAACGCAGAATAAATTTATCGCTTTCTGTTCAATTTTCAAAAATGTGAATCAAAAACTTCAACAAGGCATGTTAGTGGGTTTTAACCTTTGAGCACTCACGCTGTTTTACTTTGTAGAACACATGTAGAATTTCGCTTACCATTTTGATGCAAAATCACTATTCGATGTAAAACCAACGTTCTCGTTCTGGACCAAACAGCGTATTCTTTGTTTTCCAGCGTAATTCCACTAATAGTGCGGTAGAATGCAATATTGCGAGACGTTACCTTACCTTACCAATCAGACTAAGGCCGGTGTGGCCTCTGCTGTACACAGAAGTTGTTTCCATTGTAATCGGTCCATGGCTGTACCTCGCCAGCCTCGCTGTCTGCGGAGGGTCCGCAGGTCGCCTTCTACTTGATCGATCCACCTTGCTCGTTGCGCGCCTCTTCTTCTTGTACCTGTCGGTTCGTTTTCGAGAACCATTTTCACAGGGCTGTCGTCCGACATTCTTACGACATGCCCAGCCCATCGTAGTCGACCGATTTTTGCGATGTGTACGATGGGAGGTTCTCCCAGCAACTGGTGCAATTCGTGGTTCATTCGCCTCCTCCACGTTCCGTCTTCCATCTGCACTCCACCGTAGATCGTACGCAGCACCTTCCGTTCAAAGACTCCAAGGCGCGTTGGTCCTCCACTAGCAATGTCCATGTTTCGTGGCCGTAGAGAACAACCGGTCTAATTAATGTCTTGTAGATGGTCAACTTTGTGGTTCGGCGAACTTTGTTCGATCTTAGCGTCCTTCGGAGTCCAAAGTAGGCACGATTGCCAGCCATAATGCGCCTTTGTATTTCAATATTGCGAGACGTGTCCACGTAATTAAAATACGTAGTTTATCAAGCTTGATATAACTGATTCCAACTTGTTGGGTCTCGTAATCCTGACCATCTAGTTAGTACTGACAGAAAGCTAGCTCTCGAAGTATATTAGGTAAAAATAGACTTTGTACTCCAAGAATAAAGCTACAGTGGGAGACAGTTTCTTTATCATGTAGGCAATTTGAACGAAGAATCGCTAGAACCATTAAAAGCCATGGGGGTAGATGAGCATTTTCGGGCGCGCATTCTTTTGCCAGTCAAGAGAATATACTTCCCCTTGGCTACTCAGCATTTGGGTATCGTGGTAATATAATTTGTGTTTTATCGAGTAAGATCAGTATCCACATTAATCCGGACACCTTAAAATAATTATATTTTTTAAAATGTTGGTGGGAGGAAAAAAAAAATTGTGGGGGGGGGGGGGGGAGATGATGAAAAAAAAAAAGAATTATGGTTGTTTATTATTATAGTATTCAAGATGGCGACGAAAGAAAAACAAGTGCTCGAGCGAATTTTGTACGGGCGTACGGCAAATCCTGACTTGTCAATACGGGACCTTGCAAAAACATTGGATTTGCCTAAATCCACTGTTCACGATGTGCTCAAATCATTTTCGGAACGTTTGACGGTGGAGAGGAAACCGAGAAGTGACAAAAACATTGGACGCGCTGATCCTGTCATGGACCGAAAGGTGAAAAGGATATTAACGAAAAACCCAAATCTCTCCATTCGTACGGTGGCTCGTAATCTAGGGATGTCGCCTGGTTTTGTCCAAAAATCAAAACAACGTTAGGGACTTAAGTCGTATAAACAGTAACAGTAACAGTGCCTAAAGAAAAAACAGTTCCAAATCATAACGACATACAGAACTTGGCAGCAAAATCACGGGCTCGACGTTTGTACTGCGAATATTTGACGAAGTTTTCATGCGTTGTTATGGACGATGAAACTTATGTCCTGGAGGATTTCAAGCAGCTTCCAAGGCTGGCTTTTTATTCTGCTTTGACCAGAAATGCTACAGCTGAGCATTTCAGAACGAAGAAGGCATCGAAATTTCCCAAAAAATACCTTGTGCGGCAAGCAATTTGCACGTGTGGCAAAAAGAGTAAATCTTTCGTCACTACAGGCACAATCAACAAGGAGATCTATCAGAAAGAGTGTCTGCAGAAGCGATTGCTACCCTTCATCAAAAGTCACAAAGAAAAACCTTTGTTCTGGCCCGATTTGGCATCATGGCACTATGCTAAAACTGTGATTGAGTGGTACCAAGCAAATCAAGTGAACATTGTACCAAAAACCTCCAACCCGCCAAATTGCCCAAAGCTGCGACCAATCGAGAGATATTGGGCTCTGATGAAGCGGAAGCTTTCTGAAAAGAAGCAAGGAATCAAAGACATCAAACACTTCCAGCAAATTTGGACAAAGACGGCTTCTACGATTTCTGAAGAGTCTGTACAAACCCTAATGGACGGAGTTAAGCGCAAAGTTCGAAAATTTTATGCAAATACCGAATAACTATGTTTTGTCTTTACGAATTGTTAAAACACATCCCATGAATCTGAAATAAACAACTACGACGATGCGAAATTTAAGTTTTATTCATGTTTTCAAGTATCTTGATTATTGCGGATACAGACCTTACTACTTTTCAAAAAGCCCTCCGCTCAAGTTCAACAACTTCTATTCAATTTTCACAGCCTGCCGTACACTAACAGAATTATCAACACTCTCTCTTCATATCGTTCTAGCAAAATTACTAAGCGTCATGGTAATGAGAAAATATTTCCTTCTAAAAATCATCATACTTTTTAACTCCGTCACTTTTCTTATATGTTTATAATTGTTCTAGTATAAAAAGCGAGAATGCACTACTATAGGTGGGAACAGAGATATGAAAATGCTGATGCAGAATAGAATAAATTGTTTGTGACTATAGTCAAAATCCCAAGATAAAGCATATTCTGGTAATTCCGTCACGTACTAGTGTCACGTACTGAAAAAAATAGTGAACTACTGGTCACATATCAAAAGGTCATGACCTACTGAACAGCGTTGTTAAAGACTAAAGCCTTTGTTTTGGGGCTTGTTTAGGGGGACCTAGGGAAAAAACCCTACGGAGGCCACCCCTTTTTTAGTGGTTAAAGTGCAAGGTTAGGGTTGGGGGGGAAACTTTTGCCCACCAAGGCGACGTGGGGGGGAGATTTTGTGGTGGTGGGGTAATAAAAAAAGGTTTTTTTTTTGTGAAAAAAAAAAAAATATTGTTTCTTGGTTCGTATTATTCTATTTTTATTATTATATTTTTTTTCTTTAATTTTACAGCCGTGGACTATCAACACTTTCTCTTCATATCTTTCATTTTTAGCAAACATTACTGTCCACTCTTGGGGCCTCATGGTGATGAGCGAGTATCTCCTTCTACATCATACAGGGTGTGGCAGAAAATAATGCGAAAATCTGTTCTATTTCTTTCAAATCCCATTTTCAACTAATTCAAGCAATAATATCAACATTTTCGAATGCAGTTATCTTTATAAAGTCCTTTTAAACCAATATATTCAATGTGTCCTCCATTTTTATTAATAACATCCTCGAGCCGACGCCGGAAGCCAGAGCATGCCTTTCGGACGTAGTCCTCCGACATCGACTGCCATGTGCGTGTTATGGTTGACTTCAGGGTTTTCACACTAGGGTGTGATGTTTCGTAGGCTCGTGCTTCAACATATGCTCAAATCGAATAATCCAACGGATTAAGATCTGGACTGCTAGGGGGCCACAAATCCTTCGGCCAAAACTTCATGTTATCGTTCAAGCATTGTTGGGCTCGATTAGACGTGTGACACGGCGCTTCATCCTGCTGTAGGACAACGTTTTGGTCCTTGGAGAAGTTGGCCTTGACCCAGGGAAGCACTTGGTCCTTTAAAATACCGATATACAATTCGGTATTGATTTTATCTCCAGCATCAATGAAAACGGGCGGCATTTTCAAACCGCTGGACACCACCAAGCCAAACATCATGACACCAGCCGGATGTTGGGTTTGAAATTTGAATTTCACTTTTTCCGGAACTTTCTCCATTTTCTGCGGTGAAATGAACCAGTCCGTGCGGCTGTTGGCCACAGCATCGATGCTGAAAAGCTTTTCGTCGGAGAACAGGATTGTCATTTTTTCCTTCTTCAACAAGGAAAGCAATCTCATGGAACGAGTTACTCGTAGTTCCTTGACCCGGTCCGTAATCAAGTGGCGTTTCACTCTGGCTCTGGAAGATGCATGCAGGTCATCTTTGATGATTCTCCGCATGGATGTCTCCGAAAGATTGGCTTCCTTTGCATGTTTTCTTATGGAACGCACCGGGTTGCGAGCAATTTTTGCACGGACCGATTTGATCACGTTCGGCGTGCGTGCAAAGCGCGGACGTCCGCTTCCCGCCTTCCGCTGCTTAGGACCATCCTGCAGGGACTTTTTTATGCGGTAAACTGTTGCCAAATGGCACCCTACCACCTTGACAATCTCTTTCGGCTTCTTCTGGGCGAGCAACAAACTGGTGATCACTTCTTTCGCGAACATTTTGACGAATTTGCAATAAAGCAAATAGAATATTTGGACTGAGCCCTTAAAAGTAAACATAAAAAATACACTTTCGACAGAAATTAGTCACTAGCTACACGGATTAACCCACTACTCAAGTTTGAACATTTTCGCAATATTTTCTGCCGCACCCTGTATAAATGAACTTATTAAAAATAATGTGTCTCTTGAATCTACGCTGTTTTTAAAATTCAGGACAGCTCCAGCTACAAAGTTTATTCTGCAATATAAACACTATTAACAGTATGTCCTATGAAAAATAGGTGGAAAATTTTTCATATTTTTTTTTGGGTTTTTTTGTTTTTTTTTTTTTTTGTTTTTTTGTGGGTGTGTATTTGAGGGGTGGTGGTGGGGACAACCGGGTGGGCCAGAACGGTGCTGGGCGGGGAACACCCCCTGGAATAATACAGTACTGGCAGAAATAAAGTGCTCACCAGCTAAAAAATGATTGCCATTATTTTACCAATTTTGTATTGATACAAAAATATAAAGTCTATTCGACCAAAATGCAGCTTTTGTATAGCATTATCATTCTGTTTATTCAAAATCATGATTAAGTTTGTATAGCTTAGTTTCTGATGTATCATATGCATGTGAATGTTTTTCCGCCTGGCAGAAAAAAAGTGCTCAAAACCGACATATAATTTTCTTGAGTGCATCTTGCATGGCATTGCCTACCAAACTGTCACAGCACATTCAGCCTATCAGAAGGTGTCGAGCACTGTTTGTTTTGGTTCTGTTCGCGCCGGTTCGGATTTCGTTTGAATGTTGAAAATGGATTCGAAACAAATTAATTGTGAGGGACTGTCAACAGCAAATATCTATGCGTAAAATTGCCGTCAGATATGGTGTGAGTTATTCTGGTGTTCGCAAAGTTTGGAAAAAGTTTCAGGAAACCGGATCAGTAGCTGATAGACATGGACGCGGGTGGAAGCGACTCACGACTCCGCGTGAAGACACCAGAATTATTCGTGAAACCAGGAAAAATCCAACATTTACGAGCCGAGTGATAAAGGAAAATCTGCAGCTGAGTATTTCAGAACGCACTGTGCGCTCCAGGCTTCAGGATGCAGGTTTAAGGAGCAAATTGGCAGTACGTCGCCCATTGATTCAAACGAGAAATAGAGTTAAACGGCTAGAGTTCGCTAAAAAATACGCCGAGAAACCAGTTGCGTTCTGGAAACAAGTTTTATGGTCTGATGAGAGCAAGTTTGATCTATTTGGAATGAAAGGGCGTTCTAAAGTGTGGGTTAAACCTGGCGAACGACTTTTGGACCGGAATGTGCAAAAAACCGTAAAACATGGAGGAGGAAGCATAATGGTGTGGGGGTGTTTTGCTTGGTCTGGAACTGGTAATTTGACTCAAATCGATGGTATAATGACGGCTGATAGGTACATAGACATTAATAATGAAAACTTGGAGCAGTCTTTGTTGAAAGTTGGACTGGAAGACAAGTTTATCTTTCAACAAGATAATGATCCGAAGCACACGGCCCGTAAAACCATGGCGATTTTCCGTGGATGTCGCATAAAACTTCTTGAATGGCCACCGCAATCACCAGACTTGAACCCAATTGAAAATCTATGGTCAATTCTCGATCAGCAAGTTGACAAAGGAGAGGTAACAAACAAAAAAAAGCTCTTCGAAGCCCTCGAGTGCGCCTGGCAAAGAATCGACGAGAACCATCTGAAAAACCTAGTTGAAAGCATGCCTCGACGTCTTCAAGCAGTCATCAAAGCTAATGGAAGTCACATGAAATATTAAATTCAATGTTCTTGGTTTTGAAGTAAACATATAACGGATGAGCACTTTATTTTTGCCACTGAATTAAAAAGTTGTTTTGTTTATTGTTTTGTTAATAAAGTTACATGAATAATTTTTCGTTTGTTGTTTCTCATTTCGAAAGAAGAATTGAAGTCATTCATTTTGACCCAATATGTTACCTTTGAATCGCTGCAAATCAAAAAGTTGTATTGAGAAAATAAACATAAACCAACGTGAGCACTTTATTACTGCCAGTACTGTATACCACTTCAGTTTCGTGCTTATATATGAACCCGCAGCGCAATGGACGCGACACGAGTGTACACGCTCGTGTTTTGCTTTAGACACCGTGTCTTGATTTTTGGGAAAACATCCGAGCCGAGTGGTTACGATCACAAGAAAGCTCTCAACATACACCCAGTATGACACTGGTTACCTCGGATAGAGCATTGCTCGTCAGATGATTCTAAAAATTTGATAATTTGACTTATAGGTTTGTTTTCTATGCCGTTGGATGACGGACGCATAAGTTGATTGAGTTTATCAAGCACACATAAGTAGAAATAAAATAAATTAACCAGGCGTGTATTCCGCAATCGGACACAATCGGAAACACTCGGCTGTGGTGTTTGCCGAATCATCATACACGGTGTCTGAAGCCAAAACACGAGCACTGGCATTGGTGTTGTACCAACCGCGTGGCGTGTAAGTCTGGAAGCACGAAGTCAAAGTGGTGAATTCAATACACGCACTAGCGTGGTAAAAAATAGCTCGGCGTGCAGTGTAGTGTTTGGACATGGCTGCTTGTAACGGACCGAATCGAACAACTACGGCTGGAGCGCTCGAAACGTTTGGAGTCAGCATTAAAAAAGAAGCATACCATCATCGTATTCTCCGATGAGAAAATGTTCACCATCGATCCCGTATCTAACACACGTACAGACAGGTTTATTTCGCCGAAGAAGATTGAGGATGTTCCAGAGAACGTGAAATTCAAGTTTACAACCAAACATCCGGCTGGAGTCATGCTTTGCGTGGCAGTTGCGTCCAATGCAATGGCTTGAAATGCCTCCAGTATTTATCAAAGCTGGATTATCAGTTAATATCGAGGTTTACATGAACATTTTGAAGGACCACGTTCTGCCATGGATGAAAGCCAACTTTGGAGAACACCAACACGTCATTTTCCTACAGAACGCAGCACCATGTCATTCCTTAAAAAGGACTCAGGCATGGCTGAAGGAAAACATGGAATTTTGGTCAAAGGACATTTGGCCTCCTAGCAGCCCGGACTTGAATCCTTTGGCGTTGGCGCCCTGAAAGCTTCCATTACCAAGGCATGGAACTCGATGACTGACTCGATACATTGAGAAGGCATGCTCTCGATTCCGTCCCCGTTTGGAGAAGGTGATCGAGAAAAATGGTGGACATATTGAGTAATGTAATCATGAAAAGCTTAATAAACGATTCCCCAAATAAAATTATGATATTTTTTATCATTTTTTATAGTAAAAACTTATTTGAAACTGAGGTATGGATTTTCGCATTTTTTTTACGGGACATACTGTATTATATAGGCCCTAACAATTTGATTAGTAGTAGTATTGGTAGTAGTCCGAAGAATCTGTTCAACGAACAAAACGAAAATTTGATATTTTAAGTGGATATATTTTATAGATATTTTTAGTTTATGAATATACAGCTTCAGATAATTTCAAAATAATATCTTTCTGGCCAAAGGTAAATCAATCCGACTTTTGGTACGAAAAAAATCAATAACTAAAGGAAAAAAAATTACGATTATTCGGACTTAATTATTTTTACTAAGAGCATAACTTTTATGTAAAATCCATCCCTATGAAATATCACACACCTGTTATGAGATGCATTTGAAGGGTTTATAATCGAGAATATTTCATTTTTATTTGCAGCGATTGGTGGGGCAATGAGAGCGCAAGTCAACCCAAAGCCGAGGGTTAGGGAGGGGTAACGGTGAACTAGTCTATGTGGACTACTTGAATGCCAGGGGAAGGGATAAGGATTAGGTTGGGGTAAGGGGTTTCTAGTGTTCTTGGATTGAAAGGACGCCGTTTCTACAAAATGATCCAAACAGTTTAATATGTTCATAATTTGAAACTTAAAGTGAATGTTAAATTATGTATGTTCTCTTTAGAAAGATGTATGTTTTAATAAATTTATGAGCTGTATAGTTTTGGGCATCATATGGTGCGTTGACAACTTCGAAGGGGGGTGCGACCGAGCTCTCGTCCTCACAAGTTCCTACCTCACGCTTCTACGAGTCATGTGATCACAAAAGACTGCCAGCTGAAACATGGAGATGCTGGTCGGCATAGCCTGGACAATAGTGAAGTGAGGGGAGGCTCCTTCCTTAGCGCAGTCGGTAAAGGCACGGCTACAAAGCAACACCATGCTGGAGGTGGATGTGTTCGATTCCCGGTCTGGTCTAGCAATTTTTCGTTTAGGAAAATTTCTCGACTCCCTGGGAATAGGGTATGATTGTACTTGCCACACAACCATACTAATGCAAAAATTATACCTGGCATCGAAAGCTCTCAATTAATAACTGTGGAAGTGCATTTGGAACACTAGATGAGAGCAAGCAATAAACTTATTGCGAAAGCTTGAAACGCTAAGAAAGAAGAAGAAGTGAGAGGGTGCGACTGAAGATCTTGTACCGTCAGGTCGCCGTTCACCATGGATTTAAGGCAATATGGCGAGACTTAAGGGTCTTTCTTTTCATCAAATTCATTCACAGTCATGAGTGTATCGCTAAATACATTAATTTTTTATAATGATTCAAGTAAAAATCATAAACTACTGTTATCTGAACTTAGGAAATTGTTGTGAATCATTTTATAAGGTACATTAGGGTCTCCTTTCACCGTGGGGGTAGGGACCCATTTACCGTGCATCTAGTATTTTCATTCTATTTCGGCAAAATAGCATCTTAATCATCAAACAACGCGTGTAACTCATGGTTTTATTCAGTTTAAACATCAAATGTGCAATCTTTGATTTGAAATCAAATCAAATTCATGTCGATATAAAAAAACGTAAATTCTCAGTTATAAAACGGTTTGGAAACTTAGTTCCGCTTCTTCTTTGCCTTTGAAGCCTTTGTCAGAGAATCAGCAATTTTTCTTTTCTAATCCTTTTCCTGCCTCTTCAACATTGCTCCGGTTTGCTTGACGGCGCGTTTCTGCTCACGTTCCTTCCGCTTTAACTCCTTCGCTTCCTGAACTGCTTTCTTCTCTAGTTCTTTTGCTTCCATAAACTCAACGAATGCTTTGCTTGTGGCGACCGATGGAGGATGAATGATTTTTCGTTTTTCTTTTGCTGGACCAGAGATTTAAGAAGTTGGAACGGAGAAGGATTTATGAAACCCATCATCTTCTGAATCTGGTAACGGATCTCCATGTTCGATAAGCGGCAAGCCTGATGTACTACCTTCGTTCTCGATTGTGGAATCAGGAACTGTTTAAGAAGATCAGTAAAATTAAATAATATTAAAGAAAATCAATTTTTAATTTAACACAACAATCCTTTGCCATTTGCAGCACAGCTAACAGCATCTCCGCATTCAATTGTGGAAGGGTCCTTAGGATGAGGAACAGGTACTGTAGTAGCTGGACAATCTTTCTTCATTGCCATAAATAGAACAGGTTGGTATCTGCAACGTTTCCCTTCTAAATCAAATCTTTCTCCACCTTCTGAAACTCAACGAACTGCCTAACCGTCAAGCGCCCTTCAAGTGGGGTTCCATTTACAAATCCCACTCTTCCTGAACCCATTTCTGATCGCTGTTTCCTTACCAGTGAATGCATCCAAAGCCCGCTTCATAAATGGGCAGATCTCCGCCTTAAGGATTGTCTGGACACCATGACTACTATGTTCATTGTTTCTTCCCAAAACTTTTCGCCCAGCGCAGTTTGTGCTTTTCACTTCAGACTGACGATGCGCACCAGATTGCGAAGAATGTAAACAAATTTAAACGTCATGGCAGTGTTGGAAGCCGATTTATTTTGCAAATATCACTTGTTAATGAGTCTTTTATGCATGCTTAGTTGCTGTGATGCAAAATATTGAGCATTTAAACTCTTCCGTAAACAATAAAAATAATATTTTGAAAATCCCACGGTGAATGGAGCCCCCATGGTGAATGGCGACCTGACGGTACATTTAAATCAATACATATTATTTACCACTCTCATTTTATTAATAATTTCAGCATGCTATGGAATTATCTTTGCATTCCAAAACCATGTAAGAAATTTTCAACATTTCAGCATAACATTTAATATAAAATTGCACTTCTGAACTTGAACTACTTAATTCATAAAAGACTGGCATGTGCTTATAAGCAATGTAGGATTATATTTTAATGTTGTGTTTAGTGGCAGTATGGTAAGATAAGCCATTTATTTCAGAAATCATCAAACCGGACTCCTCGATCACACCACTGATATCTTTGAAATGTTACTAGAACAGTATAAAGAAAAATATCATAACATGTCTTAGTTAATAATATCTTTTATTGAAATTTTATCTTTGATAATTGTAATGATCTATTTTGTTTTCAGCTCTTCCAGGACTAGTAGGATGTTAATACATATATTTTTTTATTTATATGTCAGTAACAATCCATTGGATGTATCATTCAAGTTTGAAACTTCAATAAATTAGCAATTTTGTCTATAATGATATCTTCATTTTTTGTGTTCAAAATATACTAAATATTAAATATAACTCAACACTGATATTAATATCAACACAAATAACACAGAAGAAGAAAAAAACATAACATACATTGAAATGTAAAATTACCACCGAAGGATTATTTCCAATGACCAACCACAGTAATTAATCTGCAATGTTTCCTTATCCTTTCCGGAATTTTACTGTGAACTTGAATTATTTGAGTCACAGCACCCACCTTTCAATTCTAGCGCATGTTGTAGATGTAGGAGAGAAAATAATCGCTACACTGAACCCAAACATCCTCCTTTTATCGAATGAATCCTCCGTCGGTTGATATCGAAACATTGAGATCGCATTTTTGAATGATAGATGCAGGTGGAGAACGCTCTTCTAGAAACCAGATTATTAACCTTCTAATGTTAAAAAACTAATAATACGTGAAGAAAATTGACCTCCCATTCAAATTCGAATACACGCTGTATGAAAAGTCGTCATCTCAAAGTGGAATGCGTATTGCATTGGAAAAGCCATATAACGCAAATCATTTAGAAATGAGGATGACAACATTCCATTTCACATCATTTGGTAAAAACCTATCAATCGCTATCAGAACTGGTACCATCACGAATAAAGGATCGAAACCCGCTCGTTTGCTACGGATAAATACTTCCACGTCACGTATACATATTTCCGGACTCCTTCAATTTTTGTGCTCCCGGAAGTGCAATGCGAAATAATTTTTTGTCGTTGAATTCTTTCAAATTTTTCATAATTCTCCAATTATCTGCACAGTTTTGAAACAAACATTACATTAAATTTGGTTGATTGTCATACGAAACATGGATGATCGTCATACGGATCTAACCATGAGACAATCATCCGATTTCCGAATGCTTTTCGTTAAAGGGCGCAATCGAATTATTTTTCAAACGTTCTTAGGATGATGTTTGGGTTCAGTGTAGTGGCCTTGGTCTGTTTCCAACTCAAATTCCCAACCAATTAGGTACATCGAGAATTTCTCCACGGCCCATACCAACGCTAAGGCTATCTTTTCTGATTGGCAATATATTTTTTCCGTCACAGTTCAGCTTTTGCTTGCAAAACTGATAATACGAGGATCAAAATCTGGCTTCCCTTCAAATTGGGCAAGCACTGCCCTAAAAGCAACCGATGAGGCATCCGCAACTGCTCGGGTTCTCAATAAATTACACTAGTCGGCAGTGTTTCACTCCTTTCAAGTATATATGTTGAATTTTATAGATTTTGCCACGTTGAACTCAAATATGGGCTCAGAAATGCTGTAACACGTCCAGTTTTTGAGAAAAATGTGATTAAAATTCACAAAAACACGTATTTCCGTAGTAATATGATCTACCTCATAAACAACCAGAAAATTGGCTCTGCCCTTTGCAAGTTGGACTTGGATTTTATGGAATGGACCTCCCTGAATCCATTCGTGAACACAGATTTTTCGTAACACGTAAGATTGATGAAATAAACCGGGATTTCATTCACAAAATTACGAATTTTTATGAAAATCAAGATTTCCTATTTTGAAAACATGAATTTCAGCTCCGCCCTTTGAATGTTGGGCTTGGATTTTATGAAATAAACCTCCCTGAATCCATTTGTGACCACAGATTTTTCGTAACACGTAAGATCAATGAAATAAACCGGGTTTTCATTCACAAAATTACGAATTTTTATAAAAATCAAGATTTTCTATTTTGAAAACATGAATCTCAGCTCCGCCCTTTGAATGCTGGGCTTGGATTTTATGAAATGGACCTCCCTGAATCCATTCGTGAACACAGATTTTTCGTAACACGTAAGATTGATGAAATAAACCGGGGTTTCATTCACAAAATTACGAATTTTTATGAAAATCAAGATTTTCTATTTTGAAAACATGAATTTCAGCTCCTTCCTTTGAATGTTGGGCTTGGATTTTATGGAATGGACCTCCCTGAATCCATTCGTGAACACAGATTTTTCGTAACACGTAAGATTGATGAAATAAACCGGGATTTCATTCACAAAATTACGAATTTTTATAAAAATCAAGATTTCCTATTTTGAAAACATGAATTTCAGCTCCGCCCTTTGAATGTTGGGCTTGGATTTTATGGAAATAAACCTCCCTGAATCCATTCGTGACCACAGATTTTTCGTAACACGTAAGATCAATGAAATAAACCGGGTTTTCATTCACAAAATTACGAATTTTTATAAAAATCAAGATTTTCTATTTTGAAAACATGAATCTCAGCTCCGCCCTTTGAATGCTGGGCTTGGATTTTATGAAATGGACCTCCCTGAATCCATTCGTGAACACAGATTTTTCGTAACACGTAAGATTGATGAAATAAACCGGGATTTCATTCACAAAATTACGAATTATTATGAAAATCAAGATTTCCTATTTTGAAAACATGAATCTCAGCTCCGCCCTTTGAATGCTGGGCTTGGATTTTATGAAATGGACCTCCCTGAATCCATTCGTGAACACAGATTTTTCGTTACACGTAAGATTAATGAAATAAACCGGGATTTCATTCACAAAATTACGAATTTTCATAAAAATCAAGATTTTCTATTTTGAAAACATGAATTTCAGCTCCGCCCTTTGAATGCTGGGCTTGGATTTTATGAAATGGACCTCCCTGAATCCATTCGTGAACACAGATTTTTCGTAACACGTAAGATTGATGAAATAAACTGGGTTTTCATTCACAAAATTACGAATTTTCATGAAAATCAAGATTTTCTATTTTGAAAACATGAATTTTCGTTCCGCCCTTTGAATGTTGGGTTTGGATTTTATGAAATGGACCTCCCTGAATCCATTCGTGAACACAGATTTTTCGTAACACGTAAGATTGATGAAATAAACCGGGTTTTCATTCACAAAATTACGAATTTTCATGAAAATCAAGATTTTCTATTTTGAAAACATGAATTTTCGTTCCGCCCTTTGAATGTTGGGTTTGGATTTTATGAAATGAACCTCGTAATTTTGTGAATGAAAACCCGGTTTATTTCATCAATCTTACGTGTTGCGAAAAATCTGTGTTCACGAATGGATTCAGGGAGGTCCATTCCATAAAATCCAAGTCCAACTTGCAAAGGGCAGAGCCAATATTCTGGTTGTTGCTTAGGTAGATCGTATTACTACGGAAGTACGTGTTTTTGTGAGTTTAAATCCCATTTTTCTCAAAAACTGGACGTGTAACAGCATTTCTGAGCCCATATTTGGATTCAGCGTAGCAAAATCTATAAAATCCAACCAGAAATGCCGACGGGAGCGAAAAAAGTTCCGATTTTGCCGACTAGTGTTATCAAAGAACAACAACGTCTGTGCATTGACTATGAGGTTTTTTAAATGCTCAACGCTTTTCTGATGCTCTTGAGCTCAAGTGAATTTGTTGTCTTTGCATATCAACAGCCTTAATGGTTCCGTTATTGTAGCTTAATCAGGAATGAATTTCCCAACATACGTTACGAGGCCCAGGAAGCTTCTGACTTCTTCGGCAGTTTTTGGCTCTCGAAATTTTTGTAACAACTTCAACCTTACTAACCATTGGGTGAATTCCTTCTGGTGACATCAAATGTCCAAGGAATTCGACCTGCCTGACATTGAAAATACATTTGTCCTGATTCAGCAGGGTATTGCGACTTTTCAATGCTCTGAGGACTTTTCCTAATGCTTCGTCATGTTCCTCTTCTGTTTCACCGGAAACCGTTATATCATCGATGTTATTTATAACATTTTCACATTCGGCCAGAATATGCTCCATGACCTTTTGGAACATTTTCGGAGCACAAGAAATGCCAACCATCAAGCGTTTGTATCGAAACAAGCCCTTATGACATATGACTGTTGTTATATATCTAGACGATTCTTATAATTCAATCTATGAAATCAAATCAAAGTAAAGTAACAATATACATTTTTAAAATCTTTAAACAATTATTCAATCAGAATTGCTTTTTTAGATGCTTTATTTACCTGGTGAAAGGCATCCTTAATGTCTTAGCAACTGAAGACTTGAAGCGTGGCAGAAAATCTTTTAATGTGGGCATCATATAATGTTCTCTCTGGATCGCTTGATTTGGACGACGCATGTCCACTGTCCACACATAGACACAAATCACCATTATCCTTCACGATAGTAACCCATTCAGCTGGGTCAGATACTGGCTCCATGATATCCATAGCCAAAAACTGATTCAATTCTTTTTTTTTTTTTCAATTTTGCAGTGCAATCGGAGGTAGGAATCCTCACCTGAACATTCTTCATTTTTGGGAACGTACGTTTCTCCACAGACGTCCACGCATTGATTGGATTCGGAAGCCCGATTCTGAGCACACCAAGCCATTTAGGTGTTAATTCATTCAACCTTATCATAGCCTACTAACACAATATGATAGCACAGAATCCAAAATCTCTTCAAATTGAAATAGTATGACTAGACAATACCCATTATAATGCTGATTAATTTCGAATTGAAACATCGTGTTCAGAACCATAAACTGTCATAAACCAAAACGACGATGATATTTTTTTCCATGCAGTAGCATTCCCGATGCAAACCCGGAAAGGACTGTTTGTTTAGAACCATTTTCCAGCTCGGTTCAGATTGTCCCAAAAGGCACCTTACGTAGTTATATAAATTTGCATAATTGTGTCATTCTTCTTAGGCGCTCGCGAGGATTCGTATCTCCCCGGTTAGAAAGGGGTATCCCTACAAGAAGCACTACCCACTGTGTCCCACGGTGTCACGTCGTCGTCGTCGTCGAAAACGAATGGAGAACAAGAACTAGACGAAATGGATTCTTGTGCCGTCGTTGTCGCTGAAGAGGAACGAACCAGAAATTGAATCAAACTGAATTATCATAGATAATGGGAAGACGGCCACACAACTGAGTCCAGATGTATCTACCTATCCCTCATCGACGTCAACCTCCTTGGCTGCAACTTTCAGTTCCGGCAACAACAGCGAATAGAACAAATGTTTGCCGGGGCCATTTTTTTCCACGTTTGCAAATGGGTTGCATTCCGGGGAAAGTCAGAGGCGAAACTCTTCCATACGGCAGCAGTCTAATCCCGAAAGCAAATAGAACTGCGACTATAAAATGTTAAATAAATACAGCCAAACATAAATTGTGCAGGATTTTTGCGTCCAAGTGGAGAGAAGCCGGAAAAGAAAAGTGCCAGGACGTCGTCGGTCGAGCAATGGAAAATGGCCATCCCGGTATTGTGCGGCAAGCAATCAAGCGATTGCCGGACAATCTGGGGGATAATCCGTTCTTAACTCGTACATTCATTCGGATTTAACGGTAGATTAGATTGCAGTTTATGCTCAGCGTACGGACATTTGAAGAAAGCGAGGCCTCATTTTAATATCTGCATAAAGAGGTTCTACTTACACCGAGATCGATTGATTGAGCTCTGCCGGGTTGCAAGGATCCTTTTTCTCAGATGGTTGATTTTATCAAGCTGTGGAAGAAAAGAGAAAATTTCATAAATGACGTGTTTACATCGATTTCAGTGGTGGGCAATTCCAAATTAGAACCTCAAAAACCAAATAGCTATTCGGAAATTTCACCCACAGTAATTGGCACTGTTGACCCACATACGAGAATTCTCAAAAAGCGACGGCTCACCCGTCAACTGCACAGTCGGAGCTATAATCATTAAAATTTTACGCTAGTTCAACCCTTTGGCATTGCTCCACCACCTATGCCGCCGGCAGAGCGGGAATCCGCTGAAATTATATTGAAACAAAGAATATTAACTGTAACGAAGCGAAAACTATTTCCAATTTCCGCGAACATTAAACCACATCAGAGGAAGCGAGAGAGCAAAACAAAAAATAAATAAACAGAACCTGCGCAATTATTCTGTTTTAAATATTGCTCACGGCCTGCTACTGGTGGCTGCCACATACATGGCGCGGTCACTTGGCGCACGATGATGGAAAATCAAACATATTTTGAAGCGATTAATAATGTTTTAAACACGAAACGGGTGAATAATTTTCTCTCGCTGGCGATGTGGTTGCGGCGATGGGGTTAAATATTTATCGCGGTTCAGGTAGGGAATGCCTCGATTGGAATCGTTGAGTGCCAGTAGCAGTTGACACAGGAGTAATCGTTTCGAAATGAGCTGACCGCAGCTACGTACCGCAGAACAGGCGGTCAATTAACGGCACGAAACATGCATTTTGACTTTTGTACCATTCTAAAGTGTCCTTTGCGTAATGACATGACGCCAAATCAGGCCAAAACACTAATTGAGCTTCGTGCTGCCTGATCATCGGCAATAAATCGCTTCTGGAGACATTCTTTAACGTATTTCTGAGTGTTCATCGTCTCCGTTGTGATGTACGGACCAGATGTTTTACCAGACTCGCATATTGCCTACCAAACCATAACCTTCTTACCGAATTTTTCGGTAAAAACTGCCTTCTCCGTTTCGGGAATGTCTTTGTCTTCGCTTACAGCATAGAATTGTGGTCCGGGAAGCGTTTTGTAATCTAGTTTCACATACGTTTCATCGTTCATTATTAAACACCCTGAATTTCTACACAATAACGAATCGTAGAGTTTGCAGGCCCGTGGTTTCACGGACGCGGCCTGTTTTGGGTTCCTTTTGGGTTTTTTTCTGCTTTCGGTATGTTTTTAGCCCAAGTCTTTCTTTGGCACGCATGACGTTACTCGACGAGGTCCCTAGTATTTTCGCAACATCCCGAACGGAAGTCGCTGGTTTTCGCTTGTAGGCATCCCTGATCTTTTTATCGATATCCGGACTAACAGGACCGGATTTACGACCACTCTTCGGCGCATCTTCAAACGTACACTGTTCTCTATATTTTTGAATCGCAGATCGTACCGCTCCGACGCTTACACCCTCTTCCTTGGCCAATTTTCTCAAGGAGAGTCCGCTCACAGTACACCATTTGTGCACGATACTTTTTCGTTGTTCCGGAGTAAGACCGCGCATTTTGATAGGTAACACAAAACTGAGCACTTTTTTGATGCTATATCATTGAGAAATGTGAAAACAAAAGGACGCAGCCAAAACATGTTGAAATATTTCATTATATTCAAAGTGACCGTTAAAATAAGGTGTGCTTATACTTTTTGGAACAGTCGTTAGTTACTCAAAAGTGAGTAGAAAACGACTCAGTTTGGTTAAAAGTGGAACTGCCTTTATTAGAGTAATTCCCTCCCCTCGGATATGTGATCTGAACGTGATGGGCGGGCCTACGCCATCAGCATTGAAATGGTAACCAAAGAAATATTCTGACGTGGTGTTCACTATTTTTTATTTAATGCCACGTCACATATCTGGCATTGATGCACTAATTTTACACATGTGATCCAACGGACATCCTGTCCTGGACCGCTGAATGCTGGTGCAGTCATGTGGGGCTCTTTCCTTAGTAATATTGATGTGGGATTTCCTCTTGGCTGCAACACCTTTCTTATACCTTTCTTAACACCTTTCTGACTTGATGAGCCGTTGCCACGCTTAAATATAAAAATCTAGCTAGATAGGTATACGTTGATAGACAATATGTTCAAAATTATTGACATTCGTAGGGAATCGACTGATGGATTCACTGAGTAGAAGTTTTATTGAAACTAGGAACGTGGCGCCAGTCTTATTTGGTTATGTCTCACTTCAAAGAGCCATAATAAAAAAACATCTTATAACGACTTCATTCTCGATAATTTTATAATAACAGATAGGGAATAGGCGTGATGAAGCTTTACTTTGCCACCGAAAAGTGAATCTTATAGTTGAGCAAGACTCAAATAATTATTGTTGGCTGCATACCCAAGTAACATTGCCAAAACCATCCTGCTTTATTAAGTTTTATTAGGGTATTATCAAAGCCACTAGAAATCAATTTTGTTTCTTTATGCCACCAAGAGGTGCCAATAGGTTTTATATTTTAGTCAGGTTTATGAGAACCTTCACAGCTTGTTTAAAACGATCTTAAAACCTCGTTTTCTCAAAATCCTTTCACTCCTATCAAAGGTCTTATTTCGACTTTATGAACTCATAAAATGCTGTTTTGAAATGCCGTTTTAGGACTCATTCATATTATCTTATTATGGTCAGCTGAAAAAGCATATTAAAACCATTTTGCCTCCATTAAATGCATTAAATGGCAGATTGGCATTGAGGGAACCCTAATTAATTTCGTATGGTTATTTTTCTTAACGACCTATTTGGGGTATCATCCAAACCATTAAAGAAATGGTTGGAGGATTTGTGATATCGTTCGATTAAAATAATTTTTTATCAGGGAAGCCACCAAATAACCAAATAGTTTTAAAGTAGTCATTGCGAAGATAACTTGGCTTTATGCCAGAATTGTGAATTTTTTTCCAATCGCCATATTGAAATATAAGAAATAATTGAAATGTGGAAAAATAAATGCACCAAATTTTAAATGTAATGCAAATGAGCTGTAGATCTCAAACCAATTTCTGAATTTGTTTGATAACCTTATTGAATTTAATCAATTTTCAAGAAATTAATTTATCGAATATGTTTGTTTTTATTTTGTGTTTGATGTAGTAAACTCGCATTATTTCCGAGGCGCATTAATTTTTGGCTCTTATCGTGCCAATATTCACCACAACATTAAATGCGTTTATGATTTGGAGCATGATACGCTGTAAAAAAACTCATTTTGTTTTAGATATTTTGCTATCAAACAAAATTTACCGCAATACCAGACCTTTTTTCTCAGATATTATTTACTGCTAAATGAATCAGAAGAGCAGAGAATCGAACAAAGCAGAACAGCAAAAACCAACCACGATATCACAGTGAAGTTTGACAGCTGTGGCCATCTGGCCGTATGCTGGTTTTCATGACAGCCAATAGGTTTTATGAAGGTTCTTAAGTGGTCATAGCATCTATCATTAGAACATAGCATCATAGTCATAGCATCTATCATCTGTATGGTCTTATAATGGTTTTATTGAATTGTTGTCACAACCGTCTATAGAGTGGGTGGCAGCCCTAAGTTTGCACCTTTAAACTGAAGAAATTATCCATGAAAAATTTAAATTCGTTCCATAAAAAACGTATTTATGACCCATTAGGCTCTGATAAAAATCAATAAAAAAAATGAAAATGATCCATAAAATACAGCAATGTGATCAATACTTTATGTAAGTTTTAGCAATAAAATGTCAAAAATGTACCGTTATATATCTAGGGTATGATCCATAAAATTGTACCGATTATCCATAAACATATTGCAAAAGTTCCATAAAAGGTTCAAGAACATTCCTTAAACTTGTAAAATTGATCCTTAGAATGTAACGTTTGTGAACTAAAATATATGCACATGATCAATAAATTATTTAGAATATTCCATAAATAAATCACCAATGATCCATTATAGGTTTGAAAATGAACCATAAACTTCGAAATATGGTCCATAGCAAATCAATTTTGTGCAATATATATGATTCATAAATTATGCCGGAATTATTCCCATTTTGGGTTTAAATTTTTTTAAATTTTAACTACGGGAAAATTGATCCTTGACTGCGTTACTACTCAAATTTATTAACATGTCCGTTCTTTTATATATGAGGCTTAAATATTGCTGTAAAGAAAGATCACTTTGGAGAAGATTTTAAATTTTCAGAGAGCTGACTTACTTTTGCGATCTCACGTTCTTTTACGACCGCAACTGTGACATTTGTTTCCCAATAAATTTGGTAAAGAGCACTCGTGCACATAAAGAACTACGGCAGCCCTATGTTTGCTCCTTTAAAACTGAAGAAATGATCCATGAAAAATTGAAAATCGTTCTATAAAAAACGCATTTTTGACCCATAAGACTCTGGTGAAAACCCACAAAAAAATAAAATAGAAATGATCCGTAAAATACATCAATTTGATACATACTTTTAACAAAATTTAGCAATAAAATATCAAAAATTAACCGTTTTATATCAAGGGAAGAACATATAAAATTGTTCGGATTTCCCATTAACACATTGCAAACAGAGCTCGAAAAAAAATGACACCCGTCGTGAACGACTAGTAAAAAATATATTCAGTTTGCACAATTATCTCTGATTAAGGCGGAAAAAGTGATAGGTGAATTAAACGTGGTAAGACGAGGTATGTTTCGATGATTTTCAGAGCACATGAGAACTAGACATCTATTAACTAATATATAAACGACTAAAGAAGTTACGAAATTTCCTCTTGCACATATAAACGTAACACTTACTGACTAATAAAATAACATAAAGAGACGCAACGACCTCCCAAACTCTTTTAATGGAATCTTCTCTCTCATGAATCCCATCAGCAAACCATGAGAATTATATTGTTGGGACTGCTAAGACTTTTAACATCAGGCATCAATAAAACTTGTTGAATTCGAATATCTCAACGACATAATAACAACTTATTTTTGATTCAAGAAAACTGCTCAAAAAGACTTTCGCAGCACATAAATGATGAACTAAATTACAGAAGACTGAAGAAAACACACTGACAAACTAAATAACAAAAAGACAAAACGACACCATACAAAACTTGAAAAAGTAACACCTTTTGAGGCAGTGCCAACAGCGTCTCTATGGACGACATGATCGTTGCACGGCTGGTTAAATTCAAAAGGACTTAAGTTATATCATTCTAACGCACAACGAACAATACAATAGCCTCATATTTTTGATTCGAGAAAACTGCTTTCAGACTCTCAGAGCACATAAATGACACACTTCACGGACTGAACAACAAAAGACTGAAGAAATTACGAAACCCCGTATTAAATTGGCAAACGCAACACTGACTAACAAAATAAGAAAAAGACAATTGAAAAAAAAAAAACAGACGAAAGGACTCAAAATTCTTAAACGTGGCTCCTTCCGAGTCATTTGCAAGAGCGAGAGTAATTAGAGTAATTATAAGGTTGCTCATTTTTGATTAACTAGGTCACCTGTCATAATAAGAGTAAACATTACTCAATCACGCTTGTTTGTATTTACTCAAAACTGAGCAGAAAACGACTTTGTTTTGTTACAAGTTGAACTACCCTAATTAGAGTAGCTATAGAAATTTTGATTAACTAGATTTCACTAGACTAACTAGATTAACTCGTTTTCATTAAAACCCGATGCGCCCCGAAGGAGTGTTTTTAATTCTATAACTTAAGAAAAAAAAAACAAATTGATTCAATTCGTTAAACGATGCAATCAGTTTGTTCGTACCACAGCTCTAGAACTGTGGTTCATCGTTTTGTGTGAAACACAATATACAAAATCCATCACCATGCAGAGATGAGTTGGCACAACAATGCCGAAAACTTAAAAATCCAAGGCTCGGATTTAATTCGGCACTTCGACGCAAAATTTGTCAACTTGAGAAGTTTTAATCGACTGAACCTTGGACTGAACCACGTTTTTCACTTAGGATAGCTTTATTATAATTACTCTATTTTTATATGTACAGCGCTTTTACAATCAGAGTAGCATTTACTCAGTTTCCTTATTTGAAGATACTCAGTTTTTGATATTTAGCATGGAAATACGAAACTGAGGAAAAGTTACTCTGTTTAGAGTAGATCTGAACGAGCGTGATGGGCAGCTATCCGATTCACCGAGGCAACAGCCCTTGCAGAGCACCACACCACTCGACACCGTCACTTGTCCTCTTTTACATCCCAACTGTTACCGCGAATGGACGTCGCCGCATTAGGTGAGTAATCCCGGACGCATAGGGCGGTCTACACCGGTGAATATCAGGATTTCACATAAAGGTTCGGGTTTTGCTAAATCAACCGAAGCACTGCATTCCGCTGAGATTTGAAGTTGTCGTTTCACTTGCCGCCAGCTCCTGGTTTCGGATCGAGAGTCAAACGATACCGGAAGCGTTTCAAAACGCTACTTCCTGCAGAACGAGGGACTTCGAGTGATTTTGATGCGACAAAGTGAAAGTGTGCTTATACTTTCTGAAACAGTCTATACAAACGAGCGATCTTTCCGATCATGTATGAGCATTGCCGATTCACATCTCGAATCATAGGGTGACTCTACACACTTTCAATCCGAGGTATGGCTAAAAAGGTCAATACATCGTATTCCTTTGTTCACAAGTTGAAGACAACGGCAGGATATAGGTCGTTCAAGGCATTGAAAACTTCAAACAAAAACGAGAAGCGGAAAACTAGTTCGTAAGCAAGAGCGCGTAAGCTGTATGACCAAAATTTGACTGCGTGGTTATGGATGATGAAGCAAACTTGAAAGCAGAATTCAAGCAGCTTCCTGGTCTTGAGTTTTGTACCGCATTACAACGTGGTAAGGTTGACGATCATTTCAAGGCCAAAAGTTCTCTAAAAAGTACATGGTTTGGCAGGCTATTTGTAGTTGTGGTTTGAAGAGCAAAATCTTCATAACTACAGGTACGATTAACCAACAAGTTAACGTCAACGAGTGTCTGCAAAAACGACTACTACCATTCATCCAAAAGCACTCGAGTTCTGTGTTGTTTTGGCCTGATTTGGCGCCTTGCCATTATGGTAGAGCGGTTCAGGAGTGGTATGCAGGAAACAACGTCAACATTGTACCGAAGGACTGTAATCCTCCGAACACCCTAGAACATCGTCCAATTGAAAGATATTGGGCCATTGTGCAGCGGAACAAGGATAGGTTAGGGTAGGTGGTTAAGGTAGGGCGTTTTGGACCGGTTAAAAATTCTGCAAAAGGAAAATTATAAAATCGTTAATTTACAATTCTGCATAACAATGATATACGGCACATCCCGAAGAGATAGAGCGAGTCATTCCCTGTAGTTTGTATCAATTTGACCAGGTTATTTGAGATGCCACAGTAAATTTCATGTTGTTTTTACGCTGCAAGTTGCTATATCAAAGTAACATCTCTCTATGATTTGCAATAATTTGAAAGTTGGCTGTCGTATACCGCACATATTTAAATTATAATTAATATTAGAATTAGAATTAGAATTGCAATTTAGGTATACTTGGTGTTTAGTTAATGACAATCAATGAATAAACAACAATGAGAGAATTGCCACGCCACTGAAAAGTGCACCTCCTGTCGTGTCCCTTAACTACTTGATGTCAGGCGTCTACAAACTGTTTCTAGCCTCGTCTAAGCGTAAATTGCGGCAAAGCCCGCTGGTA
Source organism: Aedes koreicus (assembly GCA_024533555.2). NCBI lineage: Eukaryota > Metazoa > Arthropoda > Insecta > Diptera > Culicidae > Aedes > Aedes koreicus. The sequence goes on from JAHHFK020003818.1 coordinate 323,768, forward strand.
GCACACCTCTTTCATTCTGAACAAACCCTCTTATGCCAAACTCCAGTGATACGATACTCTGAGCTCCTAAACGGGCCCTCCGCATCCCACAAACCACAACACTTATTGCCGCGGTCTAGAAGTCCACTGCATAGGAAATTCTAGGACACAGTTAAAACTTCCACCCCAAATTGAATATTAAACGTTTTCAAAATTGAATAAATCTATCTATTATTTCATTTTTAGTGATTTGCGGCTCAACCCGCCAATATCACACTCAACTTTAGTGCCTGTTTACATGCGTGCTACGACGCGGCTATTAAATAGAAAGAGGAGCGGGTGTGGTAGCTGATAGCTTATGGGTCTGACTTATGGTAAATTCATTCATCTATAGTCCATCCGTTAACAATTACTCATTATGCAATTTGGTAGGACAACACATAAAACTCGAAAACGTAATATTACTCTTAAGGCCTGTCCACGTTAAATTTCGGACACTTTGCTTACGGTGTGGATTTTGAATTATTTCACGGATTGCTGAAACGTTTAACTTATATGGCTGCTGAAATTCTCCACTTTATTTCGTGGTACAACATGTTTACACTCTAGTTACATTCAGTAAAATGGCGTCGAATCAAGTGGAAGTGCGCAAACGCATTATTTACGTACGAACCAATCATACGTACAAAAAGTGTAGCAGAGGCAAGAACTGAATGCGTACAAAGTGAAAACGGTGCCCAACCATGATAACAAGCAACATTTCACTGCAAAAAGTCGTTATAAGGAGCCTTACACCAATTTTTTGCAAACATGTTCTTACGTACTCGCACTATCAATAAGGATGTGTACGAGAACAAATGTCTGCAAAAACAATTGCTACTGTTTATTGGAATCTACGACTCTCCAGTTCTGTTTTGGCCTGATTTAGCCTCACGTCACTATGCGAAATCCGTCCGGAATGGTATAAGGTACAAGAGTCAAATACGTGCCAAAAAACAGCCAATCCACCAAACTGTCCAGAACTTCGCCCAATAGAGAAATACTGGGTTCTAGCTAAGCGGAAACTAAAAAGAAAGCAAATGCTACCGATGATTTCAAGAGAAGATTGAGAATCGTTACGGCGGGCGTATCTGAGGATACCGTACGGAACCTGATGGCGGTTGAACCACAGAAAGTTCGAGAATTTTACAGAAAGAAGGCATAATATCTTAATCAACTGTTTCTAATGCAGATTTGACTCTATTATTGTGAAATAAACAATCGGTTTTGTTAAATTATGTGTTAAGTTTTTTTGGTGGTAATTTTGGGGGCGAAATTTAAGAGGGTTCTCTAAAGGAAAAATGAAAATAAGAGGGGGGAAATACGGGGGGGGTGGGAAGGAGGGGAAACCGGGTGGGTCGGTGATTAGATGTATAAGTTCAGTAGCCCAGCCTACTTATGCTAGAAGCATCCTCAAATAAAACAAACAAACTTATCGTCTACCCTGGAAAATAGCTGCTCATCCCTTTGTCGCCATTCCTGACAAACAATCCCGAGGACCGACACATACTTCACCTCAAATGAATATTTCATTTAAATTAAATAATGAAATTTCCTACCACCAAAATACTTTATCACAATCAGCCACATCACATCGGGTGCTGCTTCCTTCACGTATCATCCTGGGCTTCCTAACACCACCCGAACTGAAACGCAGAATGTGTCGTTCGGTCCTTAGGTCCATTTCGGTATGGTCTTCACCGACAATGATGATGTCGAATTATTTGCAGTCACACTCTGTTGTTGCAGCTCGTTTCGGCAGGCACAAACTGACATTTAGGATCATAAAAATAGCGCCAACGGGCATCGGTATAGTCTCAAACGCCCCACTGGAGTAAAATGGCCCCACGCTTGTTGGCAAACGAGTTGCACTGCGAACCACTCTCCCCAACCTCTATAGTGCACTAGCTGGCTGGCAAAAGTGTTTTCACACTGCAGTGCCATTCGTCCTCGGTGGCGGCGAAGCTTTTAGAGTGGACCACACATACTTTCGCTCCTGTCTGGACTCGGAATTGCAATATATTTCGGCGGGCTATTTTGGATTATTTTTTTTTTGCTTCTGTATGTTTGCGATCTCCCCCCGATTGCCGAAACTAGTGATAGGATTGCGCGGAAGCTGTCGCTTTGGTGCTCCCAACTGGCTACTGCAGATGGCCGATAGAGGGTGATCTGATAAATATGCATTGCAGTCGGAGTTGGACGGAGTTGACCGAGTGTGACGCGTTTGTCGTTGTTGTTCCACTGTGGCAGAGAGCGCATTTTCCTGCCGGGGGTCCTGCCGGAGAATCAGAGCGCCCAATGAAACTTGGTAATTAGTTTGCATCGAATATGAATAAATTTAACTACAGATGTGGACGGTGTTTATGAATTTGTCCGATGGGGCTTATGATGGAACTAGTTTTGGGAAGGTGATTATTGTTGGGGTGGGGGCGAGGGAGTTGTGGTGTTTTGGGTTTTTTTTTGTAAGTGTGGGAGATTACCCTGTAGATAAAAGAGGGGGGGGGGGGAAAAAAATAAAAAAAAATTGGGGGTGTGGGGGGGGGGGGGGGTGTTGGGGGGGGGGGGGGATGGATGGGGGGGGTGGGGTGGGGGGGGGGGGGTTTGGGGAGGGGGGGGGTTGGGGGGGGAGGGGTTTGTTGGGGGGGGGGGGGGGGGGGGGGGGGGGGAAAAGAGGGGGGGGAGGGCAGTGAAGGGGGGGAGAGAGGGGATTGGGTGGTGGGGTTTTGGGGGGGGGGGGGGGGGGGTGGGGGGGGGAAAAAAAAGAGGGGGGATTGGTAGGGTTTTTTTTTTTGGTCACAGAGAACAGACGTTCATCTTCGGTCTGCTTCTTGTGTAAAACTTTTAACCGACATTTCAACTGTATGTCGTTATGCTCCTGGTAGGCGGCGCTGCAGTTGTGCGATAACTGTCATGTCAATGTTTATCAATAAAAAGCCTAGCACATAACCTGAAAAGTTTTGTTTGTTTTTCTCTGCACTTGCTTCTTACACCGGCTGCCCTCCCTATACTTTTACACACGTTTGTCAAGAAAAGGTATATGGACATCAATGTCTGTTCTCTGTGCTTTTATTTCATCCCGTGAATGAAATTAAATTAACGTTTGCTTGTTAACCCTTATCCCTCTTGTTTAAGTTTTTAATCGATTTCACTCATTGGCTTCTCAAATTAACCTGTCATATTTAATAGATTTCAAGTTTCGAAGGAAATGTTGATTTTATCGAAGAAGGGATCACTTATGAAACGTTTCGATATTCTTCTCACACATTCTGGGGATTCTGGAAAGCTTGTTTCCCGGAAAATGGCAACTATTTGATTGGTTCTGAAAGTCAATCCTTTCCGCAGGACAAACTCATTTTGCTGCAGGTGGAAGGTCTTAATGGTGCTGAAGGAGAGGCTAAGAATGTGACCAGTAGTGAAAGTATCACATATTGGGTACCTTCATTTCTCTGCAACGTTGTAGTTCTTTTATATAGAGGCACTGGTATCAGGTGTTATACTAGTGGGGTTCGCCTAAGGGTAAGTTGCTTAAAACATTGTGCCAGCCATGATGTCTTACACACTAGACGAATATGTTTCAAACTGCGGAACTTCGATTTTCAATCCATACCACATGTGCGGCACACTGAGGAACACTTTTGACAGTTAAGCTAACAGAAATAAGAAACCAGCAACAACAATTTGGGCTGTCAACAAATTGGCACCTTCGGCACATTACGGGAACTCTCAGAACATAGCAACGCTTATAGACACACTAAAAAATAGCGCAGAAGAAAAGTGTGCTGAGCGATCTACCCCTTTGGCTTTGCCGTAGCTCAATTTTCGCTTGACAAAGTTAATAGCAAAATCAAATAATTCAAAATGATATTCTAAGGAAAACGACTAAAAGTGCACTTTTCGATTGCCTGGCAAATTAAGTTTATATTTCATCAGTAATTCAGGAAAAATACATCCACTCGTAGCCAGCGTGCCAGGTGTCCCGGTCTTGACACATCATCTGGAGAAGGTTGTCCAAAGTTGTGTCCCGACCGCTCACGGTCATCATGTCCGCGAAGCCAAAAATCTTCACATCAAGTCACAACACTTAGTAGAACATCGTGTTCTAGAGCACCGGACCCAGGATTGAACTTTGTGGAACTCGTGTGATGACTTGGACACGTTCCTGACACGCTTCTGTACTGTAAACCTGTACCCGATTCTGGAATTAATTACCCAGAACTCTGTACAGGTACCCAGGAACTTGGAGGGGTTGGAGCGAGTTGGCGATGGCCTCCCAACTGGCGCTATTAAACGTGTTTCGCACGTCAAGGGTGACCATGACCACTGCACAGTAGCGGACTCCTCGTCTCTTCCGCTGGATTGCCACGTTGGCCGTCTTGGTAACGGACAGTATAGCATCCACCGTTGACTTGCCCTTACGGAAGCAGAACTAGTTGTTTAACAGCCCGCCTGTTGAAGATAACCCTCTCAAGCACCTTACCCATCATGTCCAACAAGCATGTTGGTCGATACGCCTAGGGATCACTTGGTAGCTTCCCTGTCTTGGGTAGCAATACGAGGACCTGGCGTATCCAGGCGTCCGAGATGACGCCCTCGTCCAAGCATTTCTACATTACCATCCTGAACATTTCGGGAGCCAGCTAAATAGCCGTTTTGATTTCCAGGTTCAATATACCATCTGGTTTTGGAGCTTTGTTCACCTTGAGCGACTTTGCTATCACGTTGAGATCGTCGTTCGTAACCGTCGGCTCACCTCTAGCCTCCACGGTGCCGTTGGCATTGTCCACGTGATTGTTGATGTTTGGATTGTTTTCCGACCATTCGTCTACATCTATGACAGCGTTATGGTCTGGGATGCTGGAACGCTGATCGTTGGACAAATCTACAGCGGTTGAAAGTCAGAGACTCGGTTTGTGGCTCGGAAGGAGTCCCCCAATGCCTAAGTGCAGTAGCTCTGGTGATTGCTCGATAGGTGCCGCCACCCCCTAGGTTTTGGCCATTACTTCCCTATAGGCGTCACCCTATTGGGGGCAATGCTCGTTTTCTGGCCTTTATCCGACGTTCCTTCTTTTCGGAGTCCAACCGCAATCGCTGCATCCTCCTTCTAGCGCGGAAGCAGATTCTACGGATATCGACGATCGACTTTGTCCACCAATATAGCAGTGATCTCCCATCCCTAGGGTTGACCTTCTTAGGCATGGTAGCATTGCCCACGCGTGTAGTCAGCACTACTAGTTGATTGCCGCACGTATCCTGGGTTTCGCTCCTGTTCTGTTCCCGCTCAAGCACTTCTCTAAATATTTCTTAATCGAAGAACATCTGTGGGAGAATGGAGGTAGTACTCTTCCTTCAGTTCACTTTCTAGTATCGTGAACAATAAAAAAATGAACCCCCTTGTGGCCGCTATGAGTGTAGCCATCCTCTACCCTCCAGTTGTTCAACAGTCCAGGACTGCAGAACGTCACGTCGATGATGGACACCGCTCCGTTTCTATTCTAGGTACTCTTGGTACCTAAGTTGGCCAGGTATACATTCAGCCTGGCCAGGGCCTCAAGCAGAATCTGGCCCCTAGGATTGATAAGCCGGCTCCTCCACTCCAGCGCCCAGGCGTTGAAGTTGCCCACTATTACCATCGGGTTTGTGGATTTGTGAAAACTGGTCAATCGACTATCTTGGCGGTGCGTAATAGCTGCAGAAGAACAGTCCATTCACTTATGCAACCACAAGGCCTTTATTTGAAGTAGACACAAACTCCTGATCCGGGTACAGTCGCCGTTGACGGCAGGAATAGGGTATGGGCCGGATATTATGGCAATATTCGATGCAGACTCGTGGAGCATGGATTTTGACTCAGCAGTTGCTGGGTGGCTTCAAAAAGGTTCAGGTTAAATTGGGTTACTTGCAGTACACTTAGATTTTTGGTATACCATTCGAGACCGGACAGTTTTCCCTCCCTCCATGACGTGCTTGTCGTCTAGTTTCCCAGCGCCTATCAAGCATTTGCGGGGTCCTTAGCAGTTCCGAGCCTTAAGGCTTGTTCTGCCACACCTTCTGAAGATGTTGCTGAAGTCTAGGCCTTTACAGTCCTAGGATATGTGCCCTTCTCCAGGCAACTAAAACATGCCTTCAGCGGTTGGTGCAGGCTGAGTAAACATATGGACCATCCCACCTTCACCTTTGCCACTTAAGGAGCCATGTTCACATTGGCTGCTGCCATCTTTATTGTGGCCACCTGGGTCCCAAGTGCACCCTTCCACAGCCGTATAGGTTCCTACACTGGATCGTTACTTGTGAAAAAAAAAACAACATTTACACCGTCTTCAACTCGAGGTCGTACATTCTGAACATTGAACATAGAGCGAATTACAACGAACAAGTGAACCGAACACCCAGTGGACTAGTATGGACATGTTCGTTTCACGAAAAGTTCCACAGGCTGGAGCGGGAATCGACCGCTCACATTATTGCAATCACCTGAACGACAGATGACACCGCTAACCACCTGACCACAAAGCCCACACGTACCTCCACATCCCCACCTTTGGGCCTTTCAGCGTTGTACTTTTCTTGAGTATCACTTCACCGGTACGGATATGGCGTATCGCACATCGGCTCCTAGGCCCACTAGTTTGGCGCCCTCACGCATCGCTTTTAAGACCTTGGAGTATTCCGGCAACTCGGTCTTAACGATGAGGGGCTCGCCGCGGTTCCGCTTACGGGCCACCTATCGCTTATCATTTTCTTTTCTGGTTCTACCTCCATTTTTCTTTCGGACCATTGTCCAGTGACTCTCCCTTCCCCTCTAGGGATCGTCCCTCGTCATTCTTTTAGCACTCGCGTTTGCGTCAATGCTTATTGGAGCCCTTCCGCTAGGGATCCTTTCGGTGCTTGAGACAACTCTGTCTTTTGAGCTGAATCACTCTCCTTACGACAAGCCAGAGCTGGTCGCGAGGTTGGACCCTCCGACCGCACCGCCACGTTCCCGTAGGTTCTTGGTCCAACGGGAGCATTAGCCACAATCCGCTTTTTTTTTAAAGCGCTGGATGCCGTTGTCCGGCTAGAGCTTGGCCTCAAGCTCCTACCTTTCCCTACAGGCAGCCTGAACTGTCCTTTGTAGCTTGAGAATGCCCTGCTTAAGGTCTTTGCTTATCATTGACGTGAAGTCAATGATCGCATTCAACTGCTCGGACACTTCAACTATTTTGGGAAGCGTTTTCCGCTTCCTCTCCATGGCCCAGATGAGTCCAGGCCCATCCATGCCTCTCCTAGTTTGGCGGCACCTGTCTCAGATGCCGTGACACTTCCGCAAGTGTTGGACATGACGCCGGACCCCACTCTCTTGCGTGTTGGGGACCTTGCTAGGTCGCCTTTAGCGAACGGGTTCGCTTCCTCCTTAGTTTTTTCGTTCCTTGAGATTCACAGGCCTGACTAAGTTCATCTCTGCTGGAGTGTTGTCAGGGTCTTGGACAGTGTAAAATTAGAAACTTTTAATCCCACTAAAACCTAAGCTCTTGTTGCCCATCAGATTCCCCTGGGAATACATTATGGTTTTACTTCTTGAGGAATCCGATTTTGCCTTTTAAAAGCAGCGCTATTTAGTGCTGACTTGTTGCTGTCGTCCACGTGTTTTCATCGCAACACATTCTGTGGACGACATTTTCTCGGCTGGTATCAAGTATCGTGCGTCGTATTGAGCCGAGCCGTGGGCAGTCAAAAACTACGTTCTCCGGTGGCTCGTTGACGTCTGCGCATTCTGGACAGAGAGGGGAAACCACGTGTTTGAATCTGTACAAATACTTCCTATAGCAGCCATGACCTGACAGAAATTGCGTCAGGTGAAAGTTGACTTCCCCGTGCTTCCTGTTCAACTACGTGGAAACGTTCGGGTTCAACCAAAATGTTCACCCATTATCCCATTCTTCTTGTCACTTCCTCATGTCGTCGGTCTGTGTTCTTCTTCGAACTCCTTTGGGGCCTTTGTTCAAATAGCGATCCTGATTCTCCTCCAATAATAGAACAATGGGGATCATTCCGGCAATGATGCAAGCCGCTTCAAATGGTATTACCCGATAGGCGCTCACCACCTTCAAGCACATCAACTTGAATGTGCTGTTCAGACACGACTAATTTTTTGTCGTGTTTACTGCTGGGAACCAGGCTGTACTACGATATCGCAATACTGCCGTGGCTAGACTAGCTAGGAGCCTCTTCATGCTGCAGCTTATCACCGAATTGTTGCGAATGATTCTGACTAACTCTATAGTGGCTTTGGCTCCCTTTGGACAGGCGCAATTAGGATGGCTGTTGAAGGTCATTCGACCGTCGGTTATCACGCTTCGAGTCGATGGTGTATTCTCTTGTCTTTCACATCCAGTCTTCCAAAGTATCTATCGCCTCGGTTGCGAGTACTTCCTCCTCTTCTCGTGACTCCCCGACAACAAGAAGGACAACATTGCCGGCAAATTCGATAATCTTCAGACCACTGGGAAGGTTCAGCTTTAACACTACATCGTACATCCCAATTCACAGCGTTGAACCGAGAATGGGTCCCTGAGCAACGCCCGCTGTAATTGTCGTGCTTCTCTCTCCACTATAAGTCTCGTAGGTCAACGCTCGGTTCTGAAAGTAGCTCCTTATTATTGAGCAGAGGTACTCAGGGACCCCAATGCTGGGCAACGAATGGCCGATTGCTTCCCAACTAGTGCTGTGAAGACATTCATCACATCATGGTCGACCGGCGCGCAAAAGCGAGGGGGGGAGGGTGTTTGTTTTTCTTTTTCAATCTAACGCCTAAATCTGTTTGAAACAATCCTTTAAGTGACCATTAGAAGCAGCTCTTCATCTGTGGGGTAAAGGGTGTCCAGGATGTAATTGCTACACTCAAAATTGATTCGCAAAATTCGAGTTTTCATCCGATTGCCATCAAATTTTCAGGGATTGAGAAATAACTATTAAACTTCATTTTACCATTTTACTCGTATTTTATTTACAGTCCATACGCAAATGCCCGCACCATGGCCTTAACCCCGGCCATAGATTCTCAAAACCTGTGAATCAACCGTTTTTTGCATGTAAACCCATACTTTCTTCACTTCCTCGACTGTCTTCACTACCTTAGGTCGTTTAAGAAGGTGCTGCTTCATAATCGCCCGGTACTTCTCGATGGGGCGGAGCTCCGAAGTGTTGGGAGGGTTGAACATTTTCGGCACGAAATTGACCTTATTGTCCGCATACCACTCAGCACGTCCTTGGAGTAGTGGCATGAGACCAAATCCGGCCAGAAGATTGTTGGGACGTTGTGGGCCTTCAGGAGAGGAAGCAGCCGCTTCTGGAGGCACTCTTTTATGTACACCTGTCCGTTCATCGTGTCCTGGGTCACGAAAGGTGCACTCCGCTTCCCGCACGTGCAGATGGCTTGCCAAACCAGGAATTTCTTCGAAATTTGGACATCTTCTGAATGCGGAATGCTAGAACGCTGAACTTATCATTGGCAGTGAAAAACAGGTTGCCGGGGATCTGTTTGAAGTCGGCCTTCACATATGTTTCGTCGTCCATGATGCAGCATTCAACTTTCGTCAGCATGTTGAGGTACAACTGCCTGGCACGGGTTTTGGCGGACTTGTTCTGCTTCTCGTCGCGATTAGGGTCCTTTTGTACCTTGAACGTTCGAAGCCCAGCCTTAGTTTTGGCCTTCTGGACAAAACTTCGGCTTAGTTGCAGCTTCTTAGCCACATCCCAAACGGAGGCGTTCGGATTTCGGTTGAAGGCCCCAACTACGCGGTTGTGATTTTTTGTGTTGTACGGAATACTTTTTCCTTCACTTCTGGGCTTCCGATCGGTGGTCAACTGTTCCTCGAACTGCTTAATCACTCGCGACACCGTGGAATTCGCGATTCCCAACGTTTTAGCGATGGAACGATGCGAGAGATCCTTGTTCTCGTGATGAATGCGCAAGATTTTATCACGCACGAGCTGTTCTTTCGACTCCATTTCCGCGAGTTTTGATCACAGGACTTTAAAACTTGCAGGATGTGAATAATGCACTATGAACTAAATCCACCCATATTTTCATTAAATTCTACCCAACGGTTAAAAAGTAAGAGCAATTTCATAGTGTGGCAATTTCATCGTGGACACCCTTTACTTCCAAATTTCGAGATGAATTTATGAAACACCAGCCACTTTTTAGAATTTTTGAAAGTATTTTAAAATATTTTTTATTCTCGGCTGTTTAATTTTTTTTTTTTAATTTGTGTTTGGGGGGGTAAATTCCTCTTTTTTTTTTTTTTTTTTTGGGGGGGGATTTTTTTTTGTTGTTTTTTTGTTTTTTTTGTTGGTTTTTTTTTTTTACTCAATCGGAACTATGGCAATCCCGCGTGACCATTCGGCGCAGGACAAAAAACGAATGGTATTTCAATCAAAAGTTAATTTTCAACTTCTGCAAAAACTGTCAGTTTGAATCCGGGAAACGGCATACTTGAGCGTCAATCAGGGTGCTAGGCACTCTAAAATTCATACGAATAGTATTAATCGAATATCTGTATGTGTGCGATCACTAACCATGATTCCAATCGCCCTATCAGCTCCAATCCAAATAGAATCCGTGACTGAATATCGCACTTTTTTCCTCGCCGAATTTCATTTGCATAGATATTGAATCGAGTGGAAACAAACAGATGATTGAATTTGTCGAATTCAATTAATCCGCCTGGATGGCGAAAAATCCCGCAAATCTGCCAATATGCAATCCGAGAGAGTAAAATAAATTCCTTTCGATCGAAAATTACTGACGCAGAAGTATCTATCCGTCGAGTGGGTAAGCACGGTGGCGAACCACTAGACTGCCGGGTCCGTTGACGCCTATGGGACGGAGAGGAACTAGGTTAAATTAAATTTGCCACCTGCATTTTATAAGGTTTTTTTTTCTGTGTGCCACAGGCAGCGTGAAAGACAATAGCCAGAAACACGGAGATCTCCACCGGAAGGTGAACCATAATCAGATAAGCCATAAATTTCCCTGCACCATGGCAGGCGCTCGCCACTAACGGAAACATGTGCAGCGTTGCGTTTTAGGGAAGACAAAAAAAAGGGCAGACCTCTTGAACTGGGAACAAATGAAGCAGAAGTCAAGTTTTGCTGAGGAAGAGTGGCTTTTTGTTTCATTGGTTGAAATATCGCTTATCGGCAGGATATTTTTCTCTTAAATCGTAGGATTTTGACCATTTTTTCTTCGTTTTAAAATGTAAGTAACTGTCGATAAACAGTGGGATTTAAAAATTCTAGGTAAGCTTAGCAGGGCCCACCCTTCTATAAGTATTTTTGCAGCGTCGAGCAAACATCTGACTTTTTTGTTTGCTTACATTTATTTGCTCCGTGATCCTCTATCTTTTACAATTGGCAAAATTTTCCAGAACGGCTTGAAAGCGTTTTTATAAAGCGCCAAACTCCTCAAGTGGGTGCAACTATTGTCGACATTCCCTTTTTTATTCGGCAATTGTCCAATTAAACCTGCGTATGAAAAAAATGTGGTCCACAATAGGCAACGAAAACAGCAGAATTTACGAGTGCATGTGATTTATTTGATGGAAAATTTGACTTAACTTGGTAACGCACTATTTTATGGGTAATCAAATTCGAGTTAAATGACCAAGTTGTTATAAGAATAAATAAAATAAGAGGTTTAAGAACCGTCAAATTTCCACCTTTAAAAACACGGAAACGCACTCAAACATATCGTGAAAATTTTGCCCTACCTTGTTCCAAATTTCCTCAGCTTAAACGCTTGACCACCATCAAACAACGAAGACCACATCCACCATATCAGTTGGCAAAAAAAAAACATCCAGCGCTTAAATTCGCTCAACCTTCCACACAGTTAGTGGCGCCCACTATGCGGTCCGAAATAACATCGAAAAAGTGGAGTCGACAGTGTCAAATGTTCTCACCCCATCCACATCGTTCTGAAAGCAACGCTGACAACGATATCAAGGTGCAGCAGCACCAAGAAGCGAAAGAAATATGCCATTGCATTTTGGTGCCGTGTCCAACTTTTTTTTTTTTTTTTTTTTTGTACCAGAGAATCTAAAACATTCGCCAGAAGAAAATTGCTTCCTTCAAGTGTCCTGACAGGGTCATTTGTTCGTGGGAAAAAGGATTTTTTATTTCAATGTGTTAGTCCACTGCCCGCATTCATTTTTATAGACGAAGGCTTGAATGGAGATGTTAAATGGAGGGTTTTTGCTCATTTTGTGGATCGGTTTTGGATGCTGGTAAATGGGGACATTTTTTTTTCCTGGTTTAAAGTAGTAAGGTGGAATAGCAGTATAGAATGGGGAACGAATCGCAGCAATCGGGAAAGGTGGATGGATTTTCAAAAATCAATGCATCTCGACCGATTCTAAATGAAGCTCGTAAAATCAAGGCACAAGGTAAATTGAACAATATTTCGTGATGAAATAAGTTCTGGACTAGATGTTGATACCATATGAGCTGCTGTGTTAATTTCATTAGTAATCAACATGCAATATCCTCAAAGATGGAAATAATCTCATAAAAAAACGTTCAATTCGAAGTCATCGTCGAAGAAATTTGTAGAAACCAAGTTTGAAAAGAGCAGCTCCATTCTCTCGAAAGAAGGAATTGACATGCTGATGGATGCTGAAGCTGTTTCCATTGGGCTGATATTATTTTTTTCTACACTGAAAATTAAATTTTGTTTAAATACGAAATCAAAGGTCAGATAAAAGAATCAATTCACTGCAAACGAAACAGATTTGTATTATTCATAAAGCTTACTTTGCATTGTAATGTCACAAGTGCATCTGTCAAAGGTATAACACTTTTTTTCCTTAAAATGAAAATTGATGCATCGTACGAAAACTATAGAAAGAGCTACGCAAATGTTGTATCACAAAAAAAAATAAAAGTCTCTCAGGTGGTTGCGTGAATTAACACACATCTGCTTCATCAACTCGGAACGTAATTAAAAAACTACAGGGTGTAAAATGGGGTTGTGTACGCAAAGGTAAGTAGGACTATAACGATGAATCGAATTGCCCAGTGAATTGTTAAAGAGTCCGAAATTGGTGCGTGAAGAAAAAAAAGGAAAAAACGAGAGAAAACCATGGAATGGAGCAAAGAAGCGAGAAATGATTAGGAAGAACCCGGGAAGAACGAGAGGAAGGCCCTTGTTCGATGGGGAAGAAATTTGAGGGGGCGGGAGATAAGGGGGAAAAAGGGGAGAGGGAGAGAGGGAAAAAAATGAGGGGAGGAAGAGAGCATGGAACGACGGAAGTGGGAGAAACCCGAGGGGGGACCTTATGGTAATTGTAGGGGAGAAGGACAGAAGAGACGCTCCACCACCAATTGCATACGATGGAGGGAAGGAAGAATAGGAAGATGAGATAGAGGGAAAAGAATGGGGAAGAAGAAAAAAAAAATAAGAAGGGAGAAGAAAAGAAAAAAGAAAGATGGGGAGGGAGAGGTTCTTCTAGGCCTATGTGTGTACAACACTGCAAAATGTGCAAATGTCGAATACACTATGGCTTCGACATACGATATTTTTCGCAACCGCCCATTTTGAACAACTCTCTTTTCCAGTTATTTTGGAGGCCTTGAAAGGGGCCGTTTTAGGGTCAGGGGAACAGCTAGTGCAGCCACCCCACTTCGTCATGAAGCTGAAGCTTAAAGCTTGAGCAACTCACGTATATAGTTTGCAGCCATATGCTGCGACATTTTACTTACACTTCCTCAAAATAATCTGTTTCTTATCGAATGGTATGGACTCTATCCATCGCACTAGAACGCAAGAAACACTTTTAAACATTGATTAGAATTCAAAGATAATATTACCAACGAACATTACACTTCACAACATTTATAATGTATCGACTAATAAATATGATATACTCTCATGTTTGGTTGAATTTTGAGTTTCGTTTGTGTGAAAGCATCCCCCCCTCCAGAGCATCCCCCTTTCTCGAACCACAGTAGAACCATTTTTTGCCTTCAAAAACTTCGACATGCCAAATTTGGTTCCATTTGCTTAGTTAGTTCTCGAGTTATGCAAAAAATCCAGTTTCATTTGTATGGGAGCCCCCCATTCGGGAAGTGGGAGGGGTCTCGAACTACCAAATAATCATTTTTTATCTTCAAAAACTTCCACTTGTCAAATTTTATTCCATTTACTTGATTAGTTCTCGAGTTATCAGAAGTTCCTGTTTCATTTGTATGGGAGACCACTCCCCCTTTCTAAAGGTGGGAGGGGTCTCAAATTGCCATAGAAACCTTTCTTGCCTTCAAAAACTTGCACATGCCAAATTTGGTTCCATTTGCTTTATTAGTTCTTGAATTATGCCGAAATTTTTGTTTCATTTGTATGAGAGCCCCCCATTCCATAGGGGAGGAGGGGGGTCTTAAACAATCATTAGAAGATTGCTCAGTCCCAAAAGCCCCCTGCATACAATTAGAGGGAAGAGTAGATAAGGGGCGGATAAAATCATTTATATATATAAGAATTAATAGTATATAAAATAATAGGAATAATGAAATATAAGCAGAAAGATGCAACGATGGGCAAAAAATGGAAAACGCGGAAAGATAGTAATAATTCAAAACCTAAGCAACGACGCCCAAAATTCGACGAAGATACTCTATATGAAAAACAAAGACGAGCCCAAAACTACAGGGTGTCTCACAATAGGTGTCACTAAAACTAAATGAGATTACAGCAAAACAAATCAACCAACTCATAGCATTTATTTTTCATTTGAAAGATACATGTTATAGAAATAAACCATATTAATTCAACTTGAATCTCCGCCCTTTTCCTTGATAACTTTGCTCAAAAGCTTTGTAAATCCATCGCAGCTGGCACGCACGATTTAGGTGCGCAACTAAGTTCCCGCTGTTTAGCAATAGATGGCGCCAGTAGTAAGTGCTGGTCGAATGTTGTACATCTCAAGCGTCATAAACCAAGCTCAGACATATGGTAAACAAACCGCTTTGCCAAATCAGTGATTTTGGTTTAGTGTTATATATTTTGGTTGTTTGAAGATGTCTGATTTCGTGCCAAATAATCGTCATTTGCGGGAAGTGTTGATTTTCTTCTTTCATTCGAAGAAAACGGCGGCTGAAGCACATCGAGAGCTCCAAAAAGTTTACGGTGATGCTGCTCTGAGTGAAACAACGTGTCGTGATTGGTTTCGTCGCTTCAAAAACGGTGATTTCAGTGTTGATGATCGTCCGCGTGAAGGAAGGCCAAAAAACTTCGAAGACTCTGAATTGGAGGCATTGCTCGATGAGGATCCGTGTCAAACGCAAGAAGAGCTTGGTTCAGGATTAGGAGTTTCCCGCCAAGCCGTTTCTAAGCGATTGCATGCGTTGGGAATGATTCAAAAGCAAGGAACTTGGGTTCCTTACGATTTGAAGCCAAGAGATGTTGAGCGTCGTTTTTTCGTCTGTGAACAACTGCTCCAGCGGCAAAAAAGGAAGAGTTTTCTACATCGCATTGTGACGGGTGACGAAAAATGGATTCATTACAGTAACCCAAAACGGAAACATTCATGGGGACTGCCCGGGCATGCTTCAACATCGTCGCCTAGGCCGAATATTCACGCTGCGAAGGTTATGCTGTGTATTTGGTGGGACCAAGTTGGTGTTATTTATTATGAGCTGTTGAAACCAAACGAAACCATTACCGGGGAACGGTATCGAACTCAATTGATGCGATTGAGCCGAGCACTGCACGAAAAACGGCCACAATACGAGCACAGACACGAAAAAGTGATTCTTCAGCATGACAACGCTCGACCTCACGTTGCGAAACCCGTGAAAACCTACTTGGAAACGCTCAAATGGGAAGTCCTACCCCACCCGCCATATTCTCCTGATATTGCACCGTCCGATTATTACTTGTTCCGTTCGATGGCACATGGTCTCACTGGTCAGCAATTCCACTCATATGATGACATCTCAAAATGGCTTGATTCTTGGATAGCATCAAAAGACGAACAGTTCTATCGAAATGGTATTCACGTTCTACCAGAAAGATGGGAAAAAGTCGTAGCTAGTGATGGGCAATACTTTGAATAATTCGTTTGTAACCTTTGTTTTCAAAATAAAGTTCCTTTTTCACCAAAAAACAGCGAGAACTTAGTTGCACCCTTACCCTAGCCGATACACGTAGTCTTGGTCGAAATAGTGTGGGTTTGGTCTTAATAGAACGATAGATCAGCATTAGAAAGTAAGTATGTGAGAAAATTCTAATGTACACTATTTAGAAAGCATTAGGTGGCCTTGAAAAGGGCTGTTCGGTTTGAATAATGATACGGCCACGGTTGTTTTTGCTAGGATGGCTGAGAGGGTCACTATCTTCATGGCCTAAAAGGATCTGAAGGATCTGTTAGCAATATGAATTTTATTTACATGAACATAAATGGTTTCTTCCAAGAATGTGTAACTATTTAAAAATCATTAATCAATGTCATCAACTTTGAACGATAATTTTTGTGCAGGAATTCAGTAAACCATTAATAATTTCTCCTAAGCCTGCTATTTTCTTCAAGAAATTTATTTAAGATTTCATACCTTGAGTAAAATGGCCTTTTCCTGCATCCCAACCAGTAGATGGCGACGCATTACCTTCGGCCAGTTTCTTGTTCACCCGATATCAACAAGCTCTCTCGGAAGCGGTTGTTGGCTGTTCCGGCGGACGCTCTGATTGCTGCTCCTTTGCACGCATGAGCGATGCACGCATATACTTATGCTGCGACATTTCCCTTTCACTTTCAAACACTTTCTCAAAATAGTTTCATTCCTGTTGAAAGGTAGGGACTCTATCCAACGCACTGAAACGAACAGAAACACTTTTAAGCACTGATTGGAATTTGAAGAGAACATGACCAATATTAAGTTGGTTATTTTCAATACTTAAACATGTTTTTTTTTTCAGTGTTTGGTATTTATCGAACACAAATCGTTCAAAATTAAGGTCAGCCAGGATTTACGTATAAGGTAGGCGTCATGCTCATACAATGAGCAAACTCGATTGTCATATGGGTACCAACTGGATCACAAATGACTCACTCACGGACTTGGCATAGCACACGACTGCATATCAAATGGCTGTCTACCCGAGCAGGAACGAAAAACTTGATAACTGGCCTTGGTATTAGAGAGCCCAGATTAAGAGTTAAAATACCTGAGGATAATACCATAACATTAACTAAAAGGTACAGCCCAATGAGATTGTGCGCAAAGGTGACGTAGGACTACGCAGCAATCTTATTCCCATACACGTCAGGGCCAACCGCTAATTGATTTAAGTCAGTCCTGAAAAGGGCCAAGAAAATTCTATTGTACACTCTTTAGAAAGCATTTGGTGGCTTTTAATTATGATACGGCCCCGGTTGTATTTTCTGCGATGGTTGAGAGGGCCACTATCATTAACGCGTAGAAGATAGTTATGGATCTGTTGGTTCATTGGTTGTTCAACGCGCTTTGCCATTTACTCCGGGACGCGGCGTTTTAAGCAATGCCGTGTTCAGTCGGGGCGCGGTAATGGAAATTTCAAACAGCACAAGAGAAAAATTTGCCGGCGTCGGTGGTGTAGTGGTAAGCGTGACTGCTACTTGGCACCCCAGTGGGTCTGGGTTCAATCCCAGTCGACGCCGGTTGTTTTTCTGAGGCGTAAAAATCTGGTCACGTCTTCGGAAGGGAAGTAAGGCCGTTGGTCCCGGCTCATATTCATGAGTCGTTAGGTAGGGTCTAGGTGGTGGAGTCGTCTTCCTGGCGTCGGTGGTTGTCACCATGTGAGGAAATAGGCCGACGTAAAATAAAGAAAAAAAAGAGAAAAATTCAAACAAACTTTTTAATTGACCCATTGATTTGATCGTCCTGAAAAGGGCTGATTTAGTTGACGGGGGAAAAAACATGGTTCGCGATTGAACTTGGGCTTTCTTCTTGGTATCTTGGTTCAGCTCCTCGTCGTTGCGTGTGGCCATCTGCAGGGGACGTGGGATAATTTATTCTTGTCTCGTTGTCACGAGCGGCCTTTTCCCGCAAACTTGTAGGCTTCAGCAGCTTGTTTCTCGCAGCGAGGTTGACGAGAGCATCGGTAACAATAGTCAACTGCACCAATGCCTCTCTGAGCAACGACTGCTCGCCAGTGCTGCTGCCGACTACGATTCAACTGCAGATCTTACTCTGCACAGCTCCACGACCGCCGAAAAACTGAATCAATATGCGAAGATGTACTCCTTATATAACATTCATGGCTGCCTAGGAGACGTTCGTTACTTAAATATGAAGTTTGTGCTAGGAAAGTACTGTGTTTTTGGTAAATTTACTCTGAAAAATAAACATTATAAGACATCACCTCATGTTTGCGTTAATTTTATTAGTTGCATGTTAAAAATCAAAAGATTTAAATATTGGAATCAAAGCGTAGAACATGTCTTAACCTAATGCTGTGAACATCTTGGAAATCGATCGAGAAATTACACAGTAATTAACGTTCAAAACCTGGCCGTTTTTCGTGGCGCTTCAAACTTTCGCAATTTGAATGTGTACCCCAGTATCGAAAACACAGACGTAGTCATACGTCAAAGAAATTGAATTCGTATTCTTCTGACAGCCATGTATTTTTGATTTTTTGACATCTGTCGTACCCCTAAGATTCGCTGCTAGTGATATTGTAATTTAGGAAAACCCAAGACCGTCTTCAACCCGTTATTCTAGGCCAATTTATTTTCACTACAATAGAGAAACTGTAGATATAACTCGTGAGGAACAGGAACGGATGATCTTATCAGACTTTAAATATTTACTAGATGGAATTGAGCTTAACATTATATACAAGCTCTCGATGATGACCATAATAGACGGAAAGGTGCTTAACGCCATTATAAACACAACTTCTGCGCAGCGGTGTTATCTATGCGAAGCAACCTCGGTGGCATTTAATAACATTTCTGATATGAAATTCAGAACAATTCAGGTTGAATGGCTCCAGTACGGTATTGGTTCGCGTCGATTCAAATCTACAATACTGAGGATTCAACATGACTTTCAGACTGAGGCCGGTGTGGCCTCTGCCGTACACAGAAGTTGTTTCCATTGTAATCGGTCCATGGCTGTACCTCGCCAGCCTCGCTGTCTGCGGAGGGTCCGCAGGTCACCTTCTACTTGATCGATCCACCTTGCGCGTTGCAAGCCTCTTCTTCTTGTACCTGTCGGTACGTTTTCGAGAACCATTTTCACAGGGCTGTCGTCCGACATTTTTACGACAGGCCCATCCCATCGTAGTCGACCGATTTTTGCGATGTGTACGATGGGAGGTTCTCCCAGCAACTGATGCAATTCGTAGTTCATTCCCCTCCTCCAAGTTCCGTCTTCCATCTGCACTCCACCGTAGATCGTACGTAGCACCTTCCGTTCAAAAACACCAAGAGCGCGTTGGTCCTCCACTAGCAATGTCCATGTTTCGTGGCCCTAGAGAACTACCGGTCTAATTAATGTCTTGTAGATGGTCAACTTTGTAGTTCGGCGAACTTTGTTCAATCTTAGCGTCCTTCGGAGTCCAAAGTAGGCACGATCGCCAGCCATAATGCGCCTTTGTATTTCTCTGCTGGTGTCGTTTTCGGCGGTCACCAATGAGCCCAGATACACGAGTTCGTCTACTACCTCGATTGCATCACCGCCGATCTGAACTTGTGCTGGGAGGCTAACATTGTCTTCTCGTGAGCCTCTTCCCTTCATGAAGTGGTACAAGACTAAGGAGGTCGATTTCGTGCCGAAGCATCTCAACCCCCCGAACGCACCGGAACTGCGGCCAATTGAAAAGTACCTGGCCATCATAAAACAGACACTTTGGAAGCATCCTAAGGAAGTGAAATCGGAGGAATATATGAAGAAAAAATGGATCGCCACGCAAAAGAAAGTTGATCCAAATGTTGTACAGGACCTTATGAGTAGTGTAAAGAAGAAGGTTCGTGCATTTGGATATGGAATTGAAATTGAATAAAACAAACATGGGAAAATATTTTTAACATGTTTTTTTTTACTCCCTGAAAGTTTAAAGATGATTGCTTGAACGGGCGAATTTTGCCGAATATTTGTGTGTGTTGCAATTTGATTCCGTACCCCCTTTAGAGGAAGTAAGATTCAAACGTAGATTTCTCAAAACTCTCAGCGCCCTCACAGAAAGTAGCATCGCCATCATGTTAGAGAAATGTTATTCCTTGTGTTAGTGTCCCTAGTTTGCATGAAAGTGCTAAGGGTTTCAAGAATTCAATGTTTAAATCTTACTTCCCCTCTTTGTTTACAAAATCAGATACGTCTGTTTGTAAGAGTACTCGAGAATTGATGACTGACTACTAAAACGTCTTGGAACATTATTCATTGCAATCTCGTCCGGGTGAGGAAGTCGTTAAAACGAAATTGAAAGGCTACGCCACAGCTGTACGTTGCCCTGTATGGATGGCATTGGATGCCGACTACACTGCATAAAGTTTTGATGCATGCGTACGACATAATCGACAAAGCCATGCTTTCAATTGGTCGAAGCACAAGAGCACATGAACAAAGAAATACGGCGTCTGAGAAAGGACCATTCTCGTAAATATTCCCGAGTGATAACTTTACAGGACGTTTGCTTGTTGCGTAGGATCCTATAATTTCTGGACATCGCAAGGAAACCGAACAAAACCACGATTCACCCGAAGATGTAAAAAACCTTTTGAAGATAGCAAAGGATGATTGCGAATAAAGTTGTATTATAATCAAACCAACAAAAATATTTATAATTTTTCGAACTAACACTAAATTTTATTTATATGTTTACACCATCTCGAATGTTTAAAACTGAATAAAACCCAATTATTTCAGAAATGCTTTCAAAATATTCATTTTTGTTTAAAGAATAACTCCTGCAATAACTTCAAGATAAAAGGTGGTAGGTTTGATGCAAATTTGGATTCAGCACACCAGAAACACCTTTAGATATCCTTTTTCAGTAAAAAAAAAATAAATACTAAAATAATACTCTACGTTTTGAGTACCTACAGACCATGAAAATTAGCCATGAGTTTATTTTCCTTTGTATATGGTTTTAAAAACTGAAATCAGCACCCCATAATTAACCTTTGTCAGCATCTTTTTTTTCTTCTTTAGCATTTCCAGCTTATTGCTTGCTCTCAACTTGGTGTTATAAATGAACTTCCACAGTTATTAATTGATAGCTTTCGATGCCAAGTACCATTTTTGCATTAGTATGATTGTGTGGCAAGTACAATCATACGCTATGCCTAGGGAGTCGAGAAATTTGCCTTAACGAAAAATTCCTAGACCAGACCGGGAATCGAACCCAGCCACCATGGTGTTGCTTTGTAGCTGCGCCTTTACCGACTGAGCTAAGGAAGGAACCTTTGTCAGCTAATTTTGGTTAAAAAGGTAATTTCAAAAATAATGTATTTTTTATGAAACTAAAAAATTTAAGGAATTTTTTTTTGTGGTAGAAATTTTGATGCAAAAATTTGATCTGGCGTTTCCAAAATAACTCTTAGATGGCTTTAGTTGTACCAAAAAAAAAAAAAAAAAAAATCAATAAATTGAGCTGTATTTTTCTGAATTAAATACTCTTTGAACCACCCCAGTTATTCTTCTCTTTATGCTTGGTTGTTTTTGATGACGCGAGTTGAGCGGAAACAGCAAATGACGCGTTGAATTTTTGGGGGTCAGTTGTTTTCGTTCATTTTTGAATAATTTTTTGTTTTTTCAAAAAAACAAAAATTTTTTTTTTTTTTGTTTTTTTCTTTTTGGTGGGGGGTTATTTTTTTTTTTTTTTTTCTGGGGGGGGGGTGGTGGGGTGTTTCCGGGGGTATTAAGGGGAATGGCCCGCCGCAATCACGGCGGTTGTTTGGAAAAAATTTCAAAAATTTGTTGTGTTGTTTTAACTTTTTTATTTAAACATTCTATAAATGGCAGTAGGGTAAATGCACCCTTCTTTTTGGGGAAATGCTCCTTAAACTTTGGAAAAATGCTCCTTAGATGCGTTTGCCCGGTATAATGCAATCGGAGGTATTTACCTTCTGGTTAGCTTTTGCCGGTGGTTTTGACGGGTCTTAAGTTTCTTCAAGGTTGTATAGCGGAGCTTCGCTCCGCAATCTTTGAGGTATGAGGGGTTTAAATTTCATTTTGACGAGTCTTAATTTCATTTCGACGAATCTTAATTTCATTTTGACGGGTCTTAATTTCGTTTTGACGACTCTTAAATTCAGAAACTTAAAACTCGTCAACACTATACAATCTTGAAGAAACTGAAGACTCTTCAAAACACCCGACAAGCGCTAACCAGAAGGTTAATACCTCCGATTGCATTATACCGGGCAAACGCATCTAAGGAGCATTTTTCCAAAGTTTAAGGAGCATTTCCCCAAAAAGAAGGATGCATTTACCCTTTGAGAAACCTCCATAAAACTACATCATTCATAAGTGTAATTCACCTTATCAGTAGTTTTATAAGATACTTGATCCCCCTCTCAAGACATCGTTTCGCAACTTGCATAAAACCTGATAAAATTTTTGTAAAAGCTTTATGACATTCTTCTTTAAGATGAATGTATCTTGGAAATGCTGCCATAAAACTCTCTTAGAACCATTTGATTTTAAATAAGAGCACATATTCTTGAGAAAGAACATTATGTGAAAAATAAACAAACTGTCACAATGGACGCCCACAGGTGGAAGAAATTAAAAACCAGCGGATCGTTCAAGCGGAAATTCAATAAAAACCTATTCAATATATCAAACACTCCTTCATTTCAGCCACCAACGACCATTTTTTTTTTTGACCATTCCATTGGATTCGCAGCCTACTGAGACTAACTTATCAAAAGGGTCTATGCGTTATGCGTAAAACGAATAAAATAAAATGGTGCAAAGTGTCGCCAGTTGAAAACCGAAATGCATAACTCATGATATTTGATTTTATGCCAGTTGTGCAAGTTAAACCTAACGTCTCAGGTAGTGCGTTATATGGCGCACCACCGTGGAAATACAGCGCAGTACTTGTGACGTAAGGTTTAATGTGCACTACGATTGTAAAATGTTTACACTACGAAAAAACTATACCACGCGTTGATTACACCCGTGGCGAATTATAGCATGGAAATAGCAACATTACTGAAGAATAACCGGAACTCACTGAGGCGTATGGAGAACACAATGCTTAGTGCTCTAAAGTCCCTTAGTATTCCAGAACAAGCTGAAAGGAATAATGACACGTCTGATACTACATCAAATGAGGGACGCCAGCTAAACGATAATGAAAATGGGGAAGAGGAAAATCCTTGCAGTCCGAGAATTAGGAGGGTACACTATCAACAATAAAATTCGCATCGCTCGGTTGAATTTTATGGCACATGTAATAAGGAGTCCACACTACGGATTAATGCAAAAAGCACTGGGCTACACAGTCGCAGGAAAAAAGAAGATCGGAAAACCATGTTATACCTGGAAGACCAGCGCTAAACAAGATGTAGCTCGTAGTGGACACTCACTGGAGTATTGGAAAGATTTAGCACCCGACAGAGAAAAATTCAAAGCTGCCACTAAACGTCTATTCCAAGAAATGATTGAATCGGAATACGAAGACTCCGAAAGTGATTCGGGTACGGACAGTGAAGATGACATTCAATTAACTGAATTCGAAGGGTTCAGCAATGGAGAGGAAAATATCTTCCAAGGATTCGATAGCAATTAAACCATTATCAATCAAATTAATTAATTCATACGATTGAACCTATCACTTACAATATATTAATCGTAATCTCTGTTTTATTTCTGTTTTATTGTATTATCTTTTTCGCTAGCTATGTGGCGAACGAAACCCCATATGACGAGAGGCCAAGCAAATTAGGCAAATGTTCAACGATATATAACTTTTTACAGAAAAAAAAAACCTGCCCAAACCTTTTACCTTCCCATAATCCCTGAGCAGCCGGTTTACCACAAACCACGCAGAACTTAATTGACCCCCATTGGTTAAAGATGCTGTGATGCTCACTCCCTTTCCCCTCCCTGATGTATTATGGACGATGTGAAATTTCGCATCGGTGACTTGGCCCTCGACCCCCTTGTACATCACAAAATGAAAATGAAATGAAAATGAAAAGTTATTGAATTTTATTAAAATTAATAAATGCTCTTTAATTCTGCTGATTATGTGTATCTATATGTCATGAATACATACCTATTTTTTTGATTCATGTATAATTAAATGGTTTATGTTTTATTTAATTGCAATAAGACCTTCACATTCCAGAGTTATATTCATCTGTCTGATTGAGCTGTAAAGATGCACCAAGCTGCGATTGATTATCATATGCCTATTATTACTATTATAACTATTTCATCATATTATTTTATTTATAACCATATTTAAATTACAGGATTACGAATTACAACCATGGCATATTTTAATTAAATATAATAGTATATTTCATTGCTCTATTGCATACTGCATATATTGCATATTATGACATATTATTTACATTATATATAATAAATACTGGGTTGGGAGGGAGCATCTGGGTATCATTCAAGCTGAAACTGGACGATGGTTTGATTGACTGCCTGAGTCTAGGAGGGAACGGGCATTATCATTATCTTTATCCTACCGATTCGATTGTGATGCTGCGAATTCTACTCCAACAGTTTCAGTGAGAGTGACGCGCCCTTCTTAACAAGCCATCCTGTAGAAAGCTTAATAAGTATTGCGATTTAGGTTATTCGAATTGTTGGATCGTATCGTTGGAAGGAGATTCTTAATTTCCCGTGGATTTCGCGTGAGTGTCTCTGCTTACGGGTCCACCCCTCCGTTTTTGGCCCTTCATACAGCGATATTGTGAATTCAGATCGGTGGCTCAATTTGATCTTGCTATTAAGTGGAGCTGCATCCAAGCCAAGGGCATGAAGGGGTGGTGGCTACCATACATACATACACATACACTACGATTGTAAAATGTTATGTTAATGTTGAATTCTCCCGAGTCGTGCATTTCAGTTCACAATAGGCTACACAATATTTCTACTCGTTGCAAGTAAAAATTAGTATATCATCTGAGCGAAAATCGATTTTTCCCATGATCCGCACGTTTAATCCAAAGTCGGAAGTAGTGCGCTGGAATCGCTCACTGATCTACTACACAGTGCACTTCTTCCAACGCTAGGTTCAGCGTACAGATCAAGAGAAAAATCATCTTTCGCTCAACTGATGTTTCAGCCATCGACGCAATATTATTATCTGTTCTTCTTCCCAAATCCATTGTTAGCATATTCAAGTAACATTTTTTTTAAATGTTTTAATCGCCTTACGCTGGTGATTAAAAACAACAAATTATAAGCTGTAATTATGAACAACAACTATGCATAGGCACTTTTGATTTGAACGTTCACATTTTCTTTGTTTATGATGTGCATGCAAGCCTTGTGGTCCGTGAAGAAAGTGGAAGCAAAGTTCGCTGCCCTTAGCCCATTTCTCGCAGTTGTAGATATCAGAATGCGATCCAAGCGAGAGGCTGTGTTTGATCGTACAAACGAAAATTGAACCGTATTACCGTGCAGTACTTCCCAAGAATCTACTAGATGTGCAGCACCCATAAGCCGTTTGCACATTGGACTTATACTCGATGACCCTGTAGCATCTTTAGCAGAAACCACTGAGTTGAAATCACCAACTAGAATTAATTGATTTGTCGCATGCTGCAGATAATGAGCGACAGACGAATTTAAGAAGTCTACCCTTGCATTTCTTTGCGAAGCTCCGGAGGGAACGTAGATGTTGATGAACGTAACCCCACTCACTCGAACTGATATGATTCTACAATCCAGACTTTTTTCAACAAGGTTAATTGGGAGAAGATCTCGTATTGCAGTAGCTGTACCCCTTTGATTGATGTCTACATTGAAAATTATGTTGAAACCAGGAATTTCAAGCCTATCACTTTGCACTTCTTGTAAGAAAATTACGTCTAACTCTGCACTGCGAACGAATGACCTCAAAGCAGCTAATTTAGTTTCATTCGAGATGTTTGCAATATTAATGGTTGCAATTTTATAGCTACAATCCATGAACCTACCCTAATTTTAGGCTCGACACAGTGCATCTTTGACGTGTTGCCCTGATTCGTGCAGTCTTATGACAAATTCTACTAAGCCTCCCTTGGCATTTTCTGTCATGTTGGTCAGCCGCAGCTGACACTTTAATGTTGTTGTTTTCATTTTTACACATATAAGGTCTCACCTGCAGATCTTCGGTATGAATGAAACGACAAGTTCCGTGATAAGTATTGACTGATGTCCTCGGTGTTTGAAGAAGCCAATCTTTATGAGACGGCGGACGGTGGTACGGGGGCCGCAGTGCAAATCGTGTTGCGTTGAATTTCGTCTGAGTGCTCCTTGATGTCCGTGAAGCAGAGAATGGTGCTGACATGGGAAAAGCAATTTTGTCCATTTCGTGTTGTGCGTAATGTTGAAGAATGTTTGACGGTGTCGATGTAGGTCGTCGCGTCGTGAATGAAGCCGTCGATGTTGGTTGTTGAATTGTGAAAACTGTGAATGGTGAAATTTCCTGAGGGATGGCAGTATCAATGATTTCTTCGGCGGGACATATGCCCGCTGTTATGCTTACCGGGGGGAAAAGCATTCTACCTTTTTGCTGCGGGTAGTGCGTTTGGCGATGGTGTTGTTGCCAGACTGCTGAGGCGAGCCGGGCCGTTTCGTTTTGGTGTGTGTGATGTTCGAATGATTTGCGGATTCTTCATCGGAGATTTCAAAATCCATGGGCTGAGTCGATTTTTGTAGGTTTTGTGCAAAAGATAGAAGATCTGTTTTGGTTGGGGCAGTGATTTGAGTGTTGTTTTGAATCCTTGGCGTAGATGACGATCGGTTGGAAATCGTAACAGAAGATGAGGTGAGTTTGGTATTGCAATCGCTGAACTGCTGTTTAGAGATAGGGTTGGCTAGAGCTTGCGTTGTTTGGCTCGGTTCATGCAGAGATGATGGTCTGGAGGATTCGGATGATTTTGTTTTTGGTTCTTGTGTGGTTGTGTGCAGAGATGGTGGTGCAATACCATCAACAATCTGCGCAGCGGTCAGTCTCTCGTTGACGTTTTGAGAGCGTTCCGGAGAGATTGTTCTGTATGCAGAGCAAATCCCGCAATGGCGGCAGGTGCGAATTTGGTTGCGGTAAGTCACATATGACATCTTTCCGTCAACTGCTAAGTATGACGGGATTGCTTTCCAGAGTTTCATTCGAAGAATAAAGCTTACTTCAGATAGAATTTGAACTAAAACAATTGTCTGTATTTCAGTTATTTATTATTGAATTCAAGATCTTTTTTTATACAAATGTAGCGTTTTCTTCATACTTTTAAGAAAAAATACGGATAAAATTATTCGTCACGGTTTCGAAGGAATTCTCGAATTTTTCCTGTAACACGGCTCATTAGGCGGCGCACACCTTCATCGTCCATCGAGTTTTTCATCGAGAGTACTTCACCGTACGGGGTAAATTGCTTGGTGATCTAAGTGTTGGGCATATGAGGTGGCTGGTCCGAAACCTTAACCTCAATTGGTGTACTCCTTTTTCTCGAGCTCGATGGTTTGCTTCATGTGGTGTTGGGAAACTATTTGGTCCACTAATTCCGCTGATTCGACCTCGACGATGACTTGCGCTCTGGTCAGTAGAGTCTGGACGTTCTTGATGTTGTTGAATGTGAGCTTCAGCTTTTTGACTTTTGAATACCCTACTGCAAAAAACCTATTAAAGTTCATTAAAGATCCTTATGAAAATTAGCCACAAGGCAACGGTTTGAATTTCATAACATTACCTATGATTGTTGTCATTACCACTCTTAATGATTTACTTATGGCAACCGTTTGAGTGTCATTGTACAACCTTCTGAAATTGGTTTGTTAGTACAATGGAACTCATTTGCGTTGGTTATGCTAATTGATCTAATATTATATGTATTTCGTAATATTTTTACAATGAATTCAACTGTAATTTTCATTTTACATAAACTATATTTGTGGTTATAACATTGAAAAAACAAAGCAAGTTACAGCAGTTTTAGCGCTCGTCTTTTTTCGTGAGTGTCAGCCACCAGTCAGGAGCTCTACCGGACATTACACCGCTGTTGAAATGTGAAAGGAGGGTTTTAAAGAATATACGAGAAAATGGCAAATTTTGTGGAACTTACGTGTCCAAGGCTGGTGTTTGGAAACGTCGTGCAACGCATTTTGGTTGGTACTGGTACGCAAACATGAAGAAGACCTTCTTCATCGGTGAGTTCATCGGTGCTTCGGCTTTTAGTTTTGCGCTGATACCCTTCGAGATACGATCGAGGATGAGCTGTGGGTTATACAAAATAGAAAGAAAGCTTAAAATAAAATTCGATTTTCCGAAACGGTTTTCATATAGTTCGACTTTAATGCCGAAACATCACCATTACATCCCTGAATCACATTGGAGCTGGAATCGATCAGCGTCAGTGCTGTGGCTGTGTATTATCTCATTGGGATCAGCAGGCTTAGATACAAAGCCAACAATTTGAAGACGTGGGCCAGGGGCAGAGATCTGATCAGCACATCGCCCGGGTAGACCTTGAAGATGCCCCAGAAGTCCTTCGTGGTTCCGATGCAGTTGATATTGTTTCCCATCGTTCAACCTAACCAGTCGGTTTTTAATTTGTCTGGAGGAATCCATTCGACGTGCCAATGAAGCCGGATGCGTCGTATCGTCGGTCATAATTGAATTAAGGGCTAAATAAATACAAACCAAATAAAATTAATGAAAAATAATGCGTGTCAAGATGCGCGTTTAATTCCATACATATACGAATAAGATCAATCAGTGAAAGCAAGAAATAATCACATCTAAGAAGGGATTATGATAAATTAAATGGACTTTACCTAATTTGGAGTTTCCTGGTTGGTTGGTTCACGTCGTCCAATTGTTTTTCCATACGTATATAAGAAGTTTATGAGCTTGAAAATATCGGGATGATCAGGATAAAGAGTTCAGCAATAACATGCGGTTTGGTTTTTCATACATATACCTTATGATTATAATGCACAAACAACAGTCAGCTTTATGAAAATGATAAGAATGACTTGCGAAAATCATTATTATTAAGGTCTGTATCCACATTAATCCGGACACCTTCAAATCATTGTAACTTTTGAAAAATTGCACATAGGAATGAAAAATTTCACTGTGGTATAGCTGAGAGTCTATGATGAAAAAGACTATGATTGATGTTTACATTTCATGTTTAGTATTCAAGATGGCTACGAAAGAAAAACAAGTGCGCGAGCGAATTTTGTACGGGCATACGGTAAATCCTGACTTGTCAATACGGGACCTTGCAAAAACATTGGATTTGCCTAAATCCACTGTTCACGATGTGCTCAAATCATTTTCGGAACGTTTGACGGTGGAGAGGAAATCGAGAGGTGGCAAAAACATTGGACGCGCTGATCCTGTCATGAACCGAACGGCGAAAAGGATATTAACGAAAAACCCAAATCTCTCCATTCGAACGGTGGCTCGTAAAATAGGGATGTCGCCTGGTTTTGTCCAAAAATCAAAACAACGATTGGGACTGAAGTCGTATAGAGTAGGAACAGTTCCAAATTGCAACGACAAACAGAACTTGGCAGCAAAATCACGGGCTCGACGTTTGTACTGCGAATATTTGATGAAATTTTAATGCGTTGTTATGGACGATGAAATTTATGTCCTGGAGAATTACAAGCAGCTTCCAGGGCTGGCTTTTTATTCTGCTATGGCCAGAAATGCTACAGCTGAGCATTTCAGAACGAAGAAGGCATCGAAATTTCCCAAAAAATACCTTGTGTGGCAAGCAATTTGCACGTGTGGCAAAACGAGTAAATCTTTCGTCACTACAGGCACAATCAACAAGGAGATCTATCAGAAAGAGTGTCTGCAGAAGCGATTGCTTCCCTTCATCAAAAGTCACAAAGAAAAACCTTTGTTCTGGTCCGATTTGGCATCATGCCACAATGCTGAAATTGTGATGGAGTGGTACCAAGCAAATCAAGTGAACATTGTACCAAAAACCTCAAACCCGCCAAATTGCCCAGAGCTACGACCAATCGAGAGATATTGGGCTCTGATGAAGCGGAAGCTTTCTGGAAAGAAGCAAGGAATCAAAGACATCAAACACTTCCAGCAAATTTGGACAAAGACGGCTTCTACGATTTGTGAAGAGTCTGTACAAACCCTAATGGACGGAGTTAAGCGCAAAGTTCGAAAATTTTATGCAAATACCGAATAACTATGTTTTGTCTTCATGAATTGTTAAAACACATCCCATGAATCTGAAATAAACAACTACGACGGAAATATGATGTGAAATTTATGTTATATTCATGTTTTGAGGTGTCCGGATTAACGTGGATACAGACCTTAACTGAGATGACCATTATTGTTCACATGGATGTCATAAGGGCCTTATGAAATCAAAATACATTGGTCTCATGAAGTTTCGTAAGGCAAATTTTATTTTTTTGGTTGTTTTTTTGCGGGGGGGGATTATATTTTTTTTTGTTTGTTTTTTTTTTTTTTTTTTTTTTGTTTTTGTTTTGTTTTGATATCTTGAGGAGTCTCATCGTCGCCCAATGGTAACCACAACCGGTCGTACACAAAAAGGGAGCCCTGACCATATCGCATAAAGTTCTAGAGCTAGCGATCTGATGAGACTACAAAATTCCATTTCCATGTTCCTCTGTCCAATCCATCCCCAAAAAAATCACCCTTTTTAACCTCGGGTAAACCGCGAGTAAACGGCCCAAGTCATACTACAGGGTGCGGCAGAAAATAATGCGAAAATGTTCAAACTTGAGTATTGGGTTAATTCGTGTAGCTTGTGACTAATTTCTGTCGAAAGTGTATTTGTTTATGTTTACTTTCAAGTGCTGCAAGCAAACATTCTATTTGTTTTATTGCAAATTCGTCAAAATGTTCGCGAAAGACGTGATCACCAGTTTGTTGCTCGCCCTGAAGAAGCAGAAAGAGATTGCCAAGGTGGTAGGGTGCCATTTGACAACAGTTTACCGCATAAAAAAGTCCCTGCAGGATGGTCCTAAGCAGCGGCTGGGAAGCCGGGAAGCGAACGTCCGCGCTTTGCACGCACGACGAACGTTATCAAATCGTTTCGTGCAAAAATTGCTCGCAACCCGATGCGTTCCATAAGAAAACTTGCAAAGGATGCCAATATTTCGGAGAAATCCATGCGGAGACTCATCAAAGAAGACCTGCATGCATCTTCCAGAGCCAGAGTGAAACGTCACTTGATTACGGACCGGGTCAAGGAACTACGAGTGACTCGTTCCAAGAGATTGCTTTCCTTGTTGAAGAAGGAAAAAATGATAATCCTGTTCTCCGACGAAAAGATTTTCAGCATCGATGCTGTGGCCAACAGCCGCACGAACCGGTTCATTTCACCGCAGAAAATGGAGAACGTTCCGGAAAAGGTGAAATTTAAATTTCAAACCAAACATCCGGCTGGTGTCATGATGTTTGGCTTGGTGGCGTCCAACGGTTTGAAAATGCCGCCTGTTTTCATTGATGCTGGAGTTAAAATCAATACCGAAGTGTATATCGGTATTTTAAAGCACCAAGTGCTTCCCTGGGTGAAGGCCAACTTTTCCGAGGACCAAAACGCTGACCTACAGCAGGATGGAGCGCCGTGTCACACGTCCAATCGAACCCAACAATGGTTGAACGATAACATGAAGTTTTGGCCGAAGGATTTGTGGCCCCCTAGCAGTCCAGATCTTAATCCGTTGGATTATTCGATTTGGGCATATGTTGAAGCACGAGCCTGCAAAACATCACACCCTAGTGTGAAAACCCTGAAGTCAACCATAACACGCACATGGCAGTCAATGTCGGAGGACTACGTCCGAAAGGCATGCTCTGGCTTCCGGCGTCGGCTCGAGGATGTTATTAATAAAAATGGAGGACACATTGAATAAATTTGTTAAAAAGGACTTTATAAAGATAACTGCACTCGAAAATGTTGATATTATTGCTTGAATTAGTTGAAAATGGGATTTGAAAGAAATAGAACAAATTTTCGCATTATTTTCTGCCGCACCCTGTAATGCTAGTATTAAGTCATTCATTATATTGAAACACTAAATGATTGGCTCCACTAGTTAAATTTGAACCGTCATTTGACATTCGTACAATGTGGCCAGCCTACTGTAGCCGGTCGATTTTTGGAAAACAAATAAGGAATTGTGAAGCATAGATGGCACCACTAGTCTTGATATTGGAGGGGTTCTTGTAATCGAATCATGTGTTAATTTTTATTTAGGATAATACAAGCTGCTTAGCAAGTAGTAAAGTTTCGCAACAAAATGATAATATTCACTAATAATTGAATAAAACAGTGAATAATCTCATTTCAACGATCATGGCATTACAATTAGTAATTCCATAATAATGTAGATTAACTCTGAACAGTAGCTCTACGCGAACGTGTAGTAAATTTTAAATATAGGCCAATTAAACAACCTCGTGCAGGCATAGCATCGGTATGAAATCATTCCGAGGAGGAATACCCTAGGCAGGCATTTAACAATGTGAGGAACAGCCACCGGCTGCGCCCATCAATTCCTCGTAATCTTTATGATAGCTTCATAGTTGATTTAGCATGAATGACAAGAAAGATAGCCAACCGAGGATGTGCTCCTAGGTTAGTTACTCCAATTCCGTTGTATCAATTAGCAAGATGAGCATTCTATTGGGTGGCCCTGGTCATGTGCTGATATGAAGGAGACGCGATGACGTGATTCCAGCGCGAATTGACACAAGATATCGACCACTTGTCGGTGGGATCACGTGTGTGTTTGGGGTTTCTTGTATGTTGTTTTCGATTATAGAGAGAGAGAGAGAGGAACCGCAAACATGTACAACAACTTTTGCGGTTTGCGAAATTTGATTACGCTTTGGCAAGCAAATAAGCCCCGGATCCCGAGTTGCTAAGCAGCTGACACGATGATGAGTGTTCCGGCTCATTTGACACCGCGAGAACTGCTTGCCGTCCAATTGCTTTGCTACCAATCCGACGACAACCGGTCGGGCATTTGCACACTGCAAACAAAGCTATTTGTCTGTTGACTTTTCGTATCCATTTGATACGGGGCTAGGCATTTGTTTTGATTTCGCGGTGGACTCCTCTGTCGGCTCCGGCGGTTGTCGTTCACAGGGGCGTTTGTAAGCAAGAAGTAATCTGGGATTGTGGTGCGAATTTGTATAAGGGGGTTTTTTGAGTGTAATTGATAATTATTCTTAGATCCCAGTTAAGATCTTCCATTTCTTCAGTATTTAAATTCTAAATAATAATTCCACTTAGAAACTGAGGAGGTTCCGCTGTCATTTTTGTAACTCTCGGCCTCCTACGTTCCTTGCACCAACTGGTTAACTAGATCAATTTACCTTCATCTTTAGACCGGTCATACTTTTCGTTGTATTGACCAGTGCCAGTCGTATTGAAAATTGCTACTTTTAAGCGATCTTGACAAATTTTTTTTTTAGAACGTCATCAGAAGATTAGTTTTTCGTCAAGATCCCATTCAAGATGCCACAGCCTGGTAACGAAAAGTGTGATACCGAGCATTATTGTTAATCAATCCTCTGAGAAAGAAGAAGCTTATTCACCTCTCCAGGATTGTCACTGGAAATTAACAAGTCTTTGACGATGACTCATTGGTGCTAACGAGCGATCGAAGCTTTTACGCCATAATCCCATAAAATGCCCTGTATGGTCAATATTTTGCAGTCGTGGCCTTGGATTTACATTTGAATGTTAGCGGAAGAATCTTGAATTTACGAAAATGCAACTACCCTCGGCCATGCCTCAAAGTAAGTTCAAGGTTTCAAATTTTTCCAATGGCACTAAAATTGTTCAACACCATAGTTGAATTTATGACGAGCCCAATCAGAGTGTCATCAATCACCCTATATGAGATCTCGACCGAACCTGGAGTTGAATTCCATCAACCAAAAACGCGCAAAAAACGAGAAAAAAACCGCAATCGCAACTTCAATCTTCCCCATCGCTGCTTATCGCAGAATTCATTAGAATTGTTTGAAAGCACTCGATATCGCTTCGCAGCCGCCCCTGATGGCCATCGATAACACATCCAAAACAATTGCGATTTCTTCGCTTTACAACTTGCGTGGGTTCTTGTTATCGGTTCATAAATATTCCGTTGCACTCTATCTATTATTATTATTATTTTTTATTTATATTTTCCCCAACCTACGAAGGCTGCGAAATCGATTGCACATTTATTTATGCCGTTTGTATTTTCTGTTAATATTGCAGTTTATTTGAGCAGCTGTCAGCCGTACAGCGAGCACGGATTGCACGAGCCGATCTCAAACGCTGACGTCACCACGAAACCCAGCAGAACGCCCTCTCGAAACAGTCGTCGCCGTCGCAGCTCGCCATGGAAAAGCTGAGGGCGGCCAAGAAAGTCGCCCCGGATGGCGGCTGGGGTTGGGTCGCCACCTTTGGTGTCAGCTTGGTGAACGTAAGTATCAACCTTCCGATTTGAAACCCAATTTCAACACCTTTTTCGATTTTCTCACGCGCCTGCACGCTTCCATTTCCTTTCGGATTGCTTTGTTTGGTTTTTTATTTTTCTTCCAACTTTTTTTTTGTTTTGTTTTTTCAAATCTTATATCTAGTTATCAACGCGCTCGATAGAGCCTTCGTTTGGGTTGCTGTTTGGCGATTTGCTGAATGATTTGCAAGTGGGCACAACGGGAGCGGCCATCATCATCAGCGCGCTCGATGTGATGATGAACTTTTCCGGCCTGTTCGTGGGTCCCCTGTTGAAGGAGTTCTCCTACCGGAAGGTGGCCATCGCTGGATCACTGCTTTGCTGGCTAGGGCTTGCGCTTACCTCACCAGCCACCAGCATGGCGCACATTCTGGCCACTTACAGTGTGATAAACGGTAGGTTCGCTTGGTTTGGTATGATCTTCATGAGTAGATGTTTTTTTCCTTAAGTATCCATGTTTCTTTTTGACTAACTATACTCCTTGCTGTTATTTCAAAGTTTTATCTGTTTTCGAAATATTTTCATAGCTCTAGGAACTTTTTTCAATAGGGCGAATCACAATGAGCTATTATTGCTTCACTCGTTATCTTTCTTTAATTACAGCGTCATTATTAAAAACTTTCGTGGGATTCTTTAGTACTGATGAAAAGACAACAGTGCATGCAAGGATATTATGCAAATTGTATAGCGAAAAAACGTAAAAGCTATTGAATTATGAACGAGAGATAATTTCGCTCTAATGAAAAAAGTCTTCATTTATATGGAAATGTTTCATGAGATGATATATTAAGATAACAAACACGTAAAGAATTTACGAAATGAAGAAAAAGTCGAATTTTACAATTACGTAGTAGGCCTTATCTTATCGAGCCAATTCACCGATGACTCCGGAGTTCTAAAGCCTGTCCACGTTAAATTTCGGACACCAAAATAGCAGCAAAAAAATTGTTCACATAATTCAACAAAACCGATTGTTTATTTCAAAATAATAGAGTTATATTTGCATTAGAAAAAGTTGATTAAGATGTTTATTCTTCTTTATGCAAAATTCGCCCACGCCCACCGTGACGATTCTTCATCCTCTCTTGAAATCATCGGTACCATTTGCTATCTTCTTAGCTTCGAAGGGTTTCCGCTTAACTAGAGCCCAGTACTTCTCTATTGGGCGAAGTTCTGGACAGTTTGGTGGATTGGCTGTTTTTGGCACGTATTTGACCTCTTGTACCTTATACCATTCCAGGACGGATTTCGCATAGTGACAAGCCATATTTCGCACAGTAAGATTGGGATTTTTCTCAATAATGGCTACCACCTTCTTGTTCATTTGTCGGGAGAATACTTTTCGATTTGTTCCACTTCCAACCTTCCGATCCACAGTCAAGAGCTGATCAAATGATTTGCGAACACAAAGCACGGTATTTTTTTGGTAGTTTTAGTTTCTTGGCAAGATCGCGTACCGATAGATTCGGATTTTGCTGCCGTTCGTACAAAACGCGTTTGCGCACTTCTACTCGATTCGATGGCATTTTATTGAATGTAATAAGAGTGTAAACATGTTGTACCACGAAACAATGTGTAGAGTTTCAGCTGTCATATAGGTGAAAGTTTACACTGAAAGAAAAGTGTCCGAAATTTAACGTGGACGGGCTTTAAATTAGGTCCAGTAAGGTTTACGATCTTGCACACCGTGCAGTGACTTTAACCAAAAAAACATAAAAGAGTAACGGTTCAGAATTTTATATTCTCATTGCAATTCAACATCGAAAAAATCGTTTTTGGAAATTTAGAAATTTGGAAACAAGAAAATTAGGAAATTTTGAAAAATTAAAATTACGTTACAAGGTATTTAGGAAATTAGGAAACAAAAAAATAAGGAAATAAGGACATTAAGAAACAACGAAATTAGGAAATTATGATTTTAGGAAATTGAGAAGTAAGGAAATTTGGAAAAAATTGACATGGGGAATAAGAAAATATGGAAATCAAGGAAAGGAAAGCTAAGAAACGAGAAAATAAGGTAATTAGGAATAGAGGAGATATGCTCATCAGAAAATAGAAATTGTGGATATTTGGAAAGAACCAAATTTTACTAATTTGGTACTTTTAACAATCGGAAACTAAGAAATAAAAAAGGAAAATAAGGAATTTACGAAGTAAGAAAATTCACAAATTCAGAAATTTGGAAATTCGGAAATTTGTAATTAGGAAATTAGGAAAACAGGAAATGAAGAAATGAGCAAATAAGAGAGTAAAGAATCTTATAAAGGACTTATAAATTATATAAAGAATAAAGAACTTATAAATTATAAAGAAGACAATTGTGAAATTTTGTCGTTATCAAATTGGGAAATTTCCAAAACGAAAAATAGGAAATTAGAATTTTTTTTAGAGAAATAAGGAAATTAGAAAATAAGGGAACATCAAAGCTTAAAAATTCAGAAATTTTGAAATTCAAAAATTCTGAAACTCCTAAATTCGGAAATGTTGAAATTTTAAAATTTTGAAATTTTAAAATTTTGTTGAAATTTTGAAATTTTGAAATTTTGATATTTTGATATTTTGATATTTTGAAATTTGGAAATTTTGAAATTCGAAAATTCAAAAATTCGAAAATTCGTAAATTCAAAAATTCGAAAATTCGAAAATTCGTAAATTCGTAAATTCGAAAATTCGAAAATTCGAAAATTCGAAAATTCGAAAATTCGAAAATTCGAAAATTCGAAAATTCGAAAATTCGAAAATTCGAAAATCGAAAATTCGAAAATTCGAAAATTCGAAAAAAATTCGAAAATTCGAAAATTCGAAAATTCGAAAATTCGAAAATTCGAAAATTCGAAAATTCGAAAATTCGAAAATTCGAAAATTCGAAAATTCGAAAATTCGAAAATTCGAAAATTCGAAAATTCGAAAATTCGAAAATTCGAAAATTCGAAAATTCGAAAATTCGAAAATTCGAAAATTCGAAAATTCGAAAATTCGAAAATTCGAAAATTAAAATTCGAAAATTCGAAAATTCGAAAATTCGAAAATTCGAAAATTCGAAAATTCGAAAATTCGAAAATTCGAAAATTCGAAAATTCGAAAATTCGAAAATTCGAAAATTCGAAAATTCGAAAATTCGAAAATTCGAAAATTCGAAAATTCGAAAATTCGAAAATTCGAAAATTCGAAAATTCGAAAATTCGAAAATTCGAAAATTCGAAAATTCGAAAATTCGAAAATTCGAAAATTCGAAAATTCGAAAATTCGAAAATTCGAAAATTCGAAAATTCGAAAATTCGAAAATTCGAAAATTCGAAAATTCGAAAATTCGAAAATTCGAAAATTCGAAAATTCGAAAATTCGAAAATTCGAAAATTCGAAAATTCGAAAATTCGAAAATTCGAAAATTCGAAAATTCGAAAATTCGAAAATTCGAAAATTCGAAAATTCGAAAATTCGAAAATTCGAAAATTCGAAAATTCGAAAAATTCGAAAATTCGAAAATTCGAAAATTCGAAAATTCGAAAATTCGAAAATTCGAAAATTCGAAAATTTGAAAATTCGAAAATTCGAAAATTCGAAAATTCGAAAATTCGAAAATTCGAAAATTCGAAAATTCGAAAATTCGAAAATTCAAAAATTTGAAAATTTGAAATTCGAATATTCGGAAA
This sequence comes from Aedes koreicus, assembly GCA_024533555.2. Taxonomy (NCBI): domain Eukaryota; kingdom Metazoa; phylum Arthropoda; class Insecta; order Diptera; family Culicidae; genus Aedes; species Aedes koreicus. The sequence continues at coordinate 362,101 of JAHHFK020003818.1, forward strand.
TTCGGAAATTCGGAAATTTGAAAATTCGAAAATTCGAAAATTCGAAAATTCGAAAATTCGAAAATTTTGTAAGTAGAAAATTAGTAATAAGGAAAACAGGAAATAAGATTAAAAGAAAGTTAGGAAACTTACAAAGAATAAAGTTATGAATTAAGGTTATTATCAAATTGGGAAAGTTCCAAAGTCGAAAAATAGGAAATTAGAAAATTTTGAAATCATCAACATAGAAAGTAAGAAACCAAGGGAATTTGGAAATCGGGAATTAAGGATATTATGAAATCAAGAAATTAGGAAATGAGGAAGAGAAGAAAACTGGAATTTTTAAAATAAAGGAGTCAGTAGAGGAAAGAGAAAATTAAGAAATACGGAAAGTAACTAATAAAATAATAAAGGATTAGAAAATTTGAAAATTAAGAAACCTGGAACATAGAAATTAGGGTAATTAAAAAAATTTAAAATTAGGAAATTAACAAATTGCGGAACCTTTAAACTGTGAAATTGAGAAAAACGGATGTCAAGAAAATATTGAATCTAAAATTGAGGAAATTAGAAAACAAGGAATAAAGAACAAGGAAATAAGATAATTTGGAAATAAGGAAACAAAAAAAAAATAGGAAACTATGAAATTATTGTATTGAAAAATAAGAAATATTTTAAAATTAGAAGTACGTTATTTTGGAAATTGGGATTTTAGGATATTTTAGACGTGAATATAAGAAATTAAGAAATGAGGAAATAAGGAAATAAGGAAATAAGGAAATCAGAAAATATGGAAATAAGAAATTAGGGTAAAAGGAAATAAGGAAATACGTTATTTAGAAATTGAGATTTTTGGATTTTTGCAGGCATGAAAATTAGGAAAAATTAAATGAGCAAATAAGGAAACAAGGAAATAAGCAAATTATTTATTAAGGAAATGAGGAAATAAAGAATTTTGGAAGTAAGGAAACAAGTCAATAAGGAAATAAGAAAATATGGAAATAAGAAAGGAGGGTAATAAAGAAATAAGATAATTAGGAAATGAGAAAATACGGAAATTATAAAATACGAAAATAAGTTAATTCGGAAATAAAGAAATAAGGAAATAAGGAAAGAAAGAAATAAGGAAATAAGATAATATGGAAATGAGAAAATAAAGAAATAAGGATATAAGGACATAAGGAAATAAGGACATAAGGAAATAAGGGAATGAGGGAATCAGGAAATATAGAAGTAAGGAAATTAGAATATAAGATAATAAGGAAATAAGGATATAAAGAAATAAGGAAATAAGAAAATAATGAAATTAGAAAATTAGGAAATAAGGAAACAAGGGAATAAGGAAATAAGGAAATAAGGAAATAAGGAAAACAGGAAAAACAGAAAAACGGAAAAAAGGAAATAAGGAAATAAGGAAATAAGGAAATAAGGAAATAAAGAAATAAGGAAATAAGGAAATAAGGAAATAAGGAAATAAGGAAATAAGGAAATAAGGAAATAAGGAAATAAGGAAATAAGGAAATAAGGAAATAAGAAAATAAGGAAATAAGGAAATAAGGAAATAAAGAAACAAGAAAATAAGGAAATAAAAAAATAAGGAAATAAGGAAATAAGGAGATAAGGAAATAAGAAAATAAGGAAATAAGGAAATAAGGAAATAAGGAAATGAAGAAATATGGAAATAAGGAAATGAGGAAATAAGGATATAAAGAAATAAGGATATAAAGAAATAAGGAAATACGAAAATAATGAAATAAGGAAATATGGAATTAAGGAAATAAGGAAACAAGAATATAAGGAGATAAGGAAATAAGGAAAACAGGAAAAAAGAAAAAAAGGAAAAAAGGAAAAATGGAAATAAGGAAATAAGGAAGTAAGGAAATAAGAAAGTAAGTAAATAAAGAAATAAGGAAATAAGGTAATAATAGTTAGGATGTGACTATTCGGACGGGGGTTTTAAAAAACACCTGCGCTCTTACTCTGCTGAACAACTAATGAATTTTTATTGATATGATTCTTAAAGCTAACCTGCGCTAACTAATAATAAACTAATAAGGAAATAAGAAAGGAGGGTAATAAAGAAATAAGATAATTAGGAAATGAGAAAATACGGAAATTAGAAAATACGAAAATAAGTAAATAAGGAAAAAGGGAAATAAGGAAATAAAGAAATAAAGAAACAAGGAAATAAAAAAATAAGGAAATAAAGAAATAAGGAAATAAGATAATATGGGAATGGGAAAATAAAGAAATAAGGAAATAAGGACAAAAGGAAATAAGGACATAAGGAAATAAGGGAATGAGGGAATCAGGAAATAAGGAAGTAAGGAAATTAGAAAATAAGAAAATAAGAAAATAAGGATATAAAGAAATAAAGTAATAAGAAAATAATGAAATAAGAAAATAAGGAAATAAGGAAACAAGGGAATAAGAAAAAAAGGAAACAAGGAAAGCAGGAAAAAAGGAAATAAGGAAATAAGCAAATAAGGAAATAAGGAAATAAGGAAATAAGGACATAAGGAAATAAGGGAATGAGGGAATCAGGAAATAAGGAAGCAAGGAAATTAGAAAATAAGAAAATAAGAATATAAGGATATATAGAAATAAGGAAATAAGAAAATAATGAAATAAGAAAATTAGGAAATAAGGAAACACGGGAATAAGAAAATAAGGAAATAAGGAAATAAGGAAATAAGGAAATAAGGAAATAAGGAAATAAGGAAATAAGGAAATAAGGAAATAAGGAAATAAGGAAATAAGGAAATAAGGAAATAAGGAAATAAGGAAATAAGGAAATAAGGAAATAAGGAAATAAGGAAATAAGGAAATAAGGAAATAAGGAAATAAGGAAATAAGGAAATAAGGAAATAAGGAAATAAGGAAATAAGGAAATAAGGAAATAAGGAAATAAGGAAATAAGGAAATAAGGAAATAAGGAAATAAGGAAATAAGGAAATAAGGAAATAAGGAAATAAGGAAATAAGGAAATAAGGAAATAAGGAAATAAGGAAATAAGGAAATAAGGAAATAAGGAAATAAGGAAAAAGGAAATAAGGAAATAAGGAAATAAGGAAATAAGGAAATAAGGAAATAAGGAAATAAGGAAATAAGGAAATAAGGAAATAAGGAAATAAGGAAATAAGGAAATAAGGAAATAAGGAAATAAGGAAATAAGGAAATAAGGAAATAAGGAAATAAGGAAATAAGGAAATAAGGAAATAAGGAAATAAGGAAATAAGGAAATAAGGAAATAAGGAAATAAGGAAATAAGGAAATAAGGAAATAAGGAAATAAGGAAATAAGGAAATAAGGAAATAAGGAAATAAGGAAATGAGGAAATAAGTAAATAAGGAAAGGAAATAAGGAAATAAGGAAATAAGGAAATAAGGAAATAAGGAAATAAGGAAATAAGGAAATAAGGAAATAAGGAAAAAAGGAAATAAGGAAAAAAGTAAATAAGGAAATGAGGAAATGAGGAAATAAGAAAATAAGGATATAAAGAAATAAGGAAATACGAAAATAATGAAATAAGAAAATAAGGAAATAAGGAAATATGGAATTAAGGAAATAAGAAAATAAGGAAATTAGGAAATTAGGAAATAAGGAATAAGGAATAAGGAATAAGGAAATGAGGAAATGAGGAAATGAGGAAATAAGGAGATAAGGATATAAAGAAATAATGAAATAAGAAAATAAGGAAATAAGGAAATATGGAATTAAGGAAATAAGAAAATAAGGAAACAAGAATATAAAGACATAAGGAAATAAGGAAAACAGGAAAAAAGAAAAAAAAGAAAAAAAAAAAAAAAAAAAAAAAAAGAAAAAGGAATAAGGAAATAAGGAAGTAAGAAAATAAAGAAATAAGTAAATAAGAAAATAAAGAAATAAGGAAATGAAGAAATGAGGAAATAAGGAAATAAGACAATAAGAAAATAAGGAATAAGGAATAAGGAATAAAGAAATATGAAAATGAGGAAATAAGGATATAAAGAAATAAAGAAATAAAGAAATAAGAAATTAAGGAAATAAAGACATAAGGAAATAAGGATAATTGAAAACAAGAAAATTAGGAATTTTTGAAAATTTAAAATTAAGGAACAAGGAAATAAGGAAATAAGAACAAGAGGAAATATGGAAATGAAGAGATAAGGAAATAAGAAAATAAGTCAATAAGGGCTATTCATAAACCACGAAGGCTTTTCTGGGATGCGAAGGTGTCTGACCAAAGTCTATGCTCTATACAAAATTTCAAAAAAATGTATGGAGAAAGGTCATTAGCATATTAGCAATTGGGAAATACTGAAACTAGAAAATCTAGAAATTAGGCAAAACATAAATTAGGAAACTAGGAAATCAGGGTATCAGGTAATGAGGAAATTAGAAAATGAGGAAATTAGGAAATAAGGAAATAAGGAAAATTTGTGATTGTGAAGTAACCAAATTTAAAATTTGCGAAATTAGGGAATAAGGAACTTAGAAAATAAGGAGATTAGGAAACTTAAAATATTGCAAGTATGGAAATTTGAAAGTAATGAACTTAGTTAATTAGGAAATTCGAAAAATAGGAATGAGAAATAATAGGGAATTAGCAAATTATGAAATTAAAAAAAAATTAGGAGATAAGGAAATAAGGGTTATGTCAAAAATGGAATTAAGGAAATACTTACATGATGAATTGAAGAAATAAGGAAATTATAACATTAGAAAAATTTGAAACTAAGAAATAGTTTGAGATTGAGGACGCGATAAGGATGTTTAAAAAAATTGGAAATTATGAAATTAGGGAATTAGAAAACCAGGATGAATTAGTTAGATAGCAAATATGGAAATCAGAAAATAATGAAATTAGAAAATTAGGAAATCAAGAATTTAGGAAATCAGGAACTTCGGAATGTAGAAAATTATGAAAATAAGACATGAGGTAATTAGGAATTATAAAGAATAAATAAAGAAATTGAAGAATCAGAAAATTAAAAAAATGAAGGAAATAAGAAAATCAGGGAATTAAGAAATCCGGAATTAAGGATTGGAAATATGTAACAAAAAAAAAGTTAGCTAATAAATTATTATTTCAGAAATGTAGAAATTTGGAAATCAGAAATTTAACTCGCCCTAAAAAATTAAGAAATTGAGACAAGCAGGTATTCAAAAATACGAACGTACAAAAATACAGAAAGGCTGAATTACAGGAATACCAAAAAATATCGAGTAATATAGAAAAATTTAGATTTAGAATTATAGCAATAGCGAAACAAATAAATTCTGATGTGTTGATATTATAAAATATTTCAAAGCAAAAATACAGAATTCAAGTTACACTGAAGTATAAAAGTACAGAAATTAAAAAAATGATGAAATCTTAAAAGAATTCCAAATTACAAAAATTTTACTAAAATTATCCAATATAGATATAAATAAATACAAAAACTCAATAAATCAAAAATATAGAAATTCGGAAGTACTGAAACACAGAAATACAATAAAAACACAGTTGTAGAAAAACATGAATACAAAAATACTATTATACAGAAATTTAAGAATACAGAAGTGCTGGAATACAGAAATAAAGTTATTCAGAATAACACCAATCCTCTGCTTTAGACGTCCTCTGGGGCTTTGCCTGCTGTTCAAACTAGTGTTTTTTAGGACAATTCCACGGTTCTTAACTGAGAGTCTTATTTTTGGTATTCCACTGCATCCACCCTTATGCTCCACCTAATCCAGTTTTGCCTAACGCCAAAAAATTAACTATGTGGCTCTAAACATACAGAAATTCAGAAATACTGGAATATAGAAAATCCAGAAGATCAAAAAACAGAAAGCTGAAAATACTAAAAGTAATTCAGAAGAAGAAAATAAAATAATCCAAAAAATGCAAAAAATTCTAAATGCAGATATTAAAAAAAAAGACGAAAAAAATTCAGAAACATGGAATAAATAGATACAGAAATAGAAGGAAAAAGATATACAAGAAGACTGAAAAACAGTGATAAAGAAATTCAGAAATACTACAATTCAACATTACAAGAATATTGGAGTTTAAAACTACACAGAAATTCAAGAAATAAATAAATAAACACCTAAAAGTAAACAGTTAAGTATAGAACTATAGACATAAATAGAAATAAATCTAATAATTTTCTGCATATTGGCGTCGGAGCGTGACGGCTCCTTGGTACCTCAGTGGATGTGGTTTCAAATCTTGCCGAAGTCGGTGCGGTTTTTCAGTGGCGAACATATTTTTGACTATTGTGATTAATGTACTTATTTAAATCACTGGAACGAATTGGACGTAACAAATACCAAATTGAATGTGTTATGGTCCCATTGATAGCTATTGGATTTGGTAATTTTCTTGCTATAGGGTTAAGACTGCCATGGTAGGTCGTGATTTAAAATTGTATGTGTCATATTTGAGGTGTTATTCGTTGAGAGGTGATTCATTTAGGTTAACGGCAATTCCGGTAAACCTGTTCAATTCCGGTTCATTTTATTTTAGTCAATTAAGAAAGCTGCGATTGGGGTGGATGGGTGCCGCTATACCGGCACCATCTAGATTTGATTCCTGTAATTCGGTTCAAAACCATTGACCTCTTTATTGAATCCATCATGGCAAACAAAAACAGATTGATTGAGTTTGTTTGAATTTTCGCCATCATTTCTTCTTCTTAGGCTTTATACGCTTCTATAAAGAACGTTCTGCCAATTCTCTATTTACTAATGTAGAGGCCCTTCCAAAGTAATTGTTTGAAAGCTTTCAAGGCAACCAACGCATGATTTTTCTTTAGCTGAAGAAAAAGCCAAAGCCACTCTATTTTCAGACAACTAGATCGGGATTCGAATCAGCCTTTCTCTACAAGCAACTTTCCTCCTTTCCCAATTTTCAGGCATCGGCGTTGGACTGGCAACGTCCGCCGCGTTCGTCGCTCTTAACCATTACTTTGCGAAAAAGCGAGGCCAAGCTGTCGGTCTCTCGATGGCCGGTACAGCACTCGGAATGCTCATCATGCCACAGCTGGTTCGAATGCTACTGGAACTGTACGATTTTCGTGGTGCGGTCTTGGTCCTCAGCGGTTTAGCCCTGCATGCTGCCGTTGGGGCTACGCTGCTACAGCCCATCAAGTGGCACCTCAAGGAGGAAGAGGTCGACATCGAGATGGTGGAAGCACCCGCGATGGGTATCATCCTGGAGCAGGAAGATGACGGCGACAACGATAGTCTGCCGGAAATCAAGACCCTGCTGTTCCCCCGGAGAGATAGGAAACTGTCGGAAAATTGTCCCTCGCCGCAGCCGAACGGACTGCCAAAGAAGCCAACCTTCCCGAGGATTACGTCCAGCGTGAGCATACAGAACGGAACAGTTGTCGGGTCGATGCGAACAAGGCCATCGTTCCCGCGGATCACCTCAACGGCCAGCATGAGTTTAGCACTGAGGAAGCGGAGGGAATCTGTCGTTTCTCGACTGTCGGCACTCGATTTTACGGGCAGTGGCAGCTGTATGCACATACACGTGGATGTAAGTATGATCAATCGGTTTTGATACCGGTAGGAGGAACCCTAGTACTTTTGCACGGGCGAAAGCTTTTGTCATGCCATCGTCTTAATATAGGTGGCAGCAGAAGTGCGAACGCAACTTGAAAGCTGATTTTCCCTTTTCTCTTTCTCTTTTTGCTTTCGATCTCAGACTGGCGATGTCGACGCGGAGGATGTCGACTATGAAATTATCCGGCGCGTAAACACGCACGTTGGTTCGTTCACACGTGCTCCGAAGCGAATCGACACCGTTAAATCGGAACTGGGACTGGAGATGGTGAAGCCGAAGGTTTCCTTCCTCCAGCGCTTCACGGCGCTGATGGACGTTGGTCTTTTACGGGATGTGATTTATTTGAACATTCTCTTTGGGCTGTCGATTTTCTACGTGGCAGAGATGAACTTCAAGATGGTGACACCCTTCTTCCTATCCAGTTTGGGATTTAGCAAGACGGAAACGGCCTTCTTTCTGTCGGTTTCGGCCCTGACGGACATTGCCGCTCGTGTAATTGTGCCGCCGATTGGCGATAAGTTGAAAATTCGGAAAAGGTTGATTTTTATGACGTCACTGGTCTTTGTGGCCATCACTAGATCGAGTAAGTTTAGTTGCGTGGCAAGATTATAAACGAGGGCAATTTATAACGTTTTTATTTCCTCTTCCAACAGTTGTCGCCCACCAGCGGACCTACACTGAGCTGATGGTGTGGCTGTCGATCACAGGCTTTTTCCGCGGGGTCGCCCTGGCCAACTTTACCCTGTGCGTGTCGGAGTATTCGTCGCTGGAAAAACTTCCGGCCGCCTTCGGGTGGCATATGGTGGGCAAGGGGGTTTTCGTCATTGCCTTCGGACCGCTGATCGGTGCCATCCGCGATTGGACCGACAGCTATCCGATCTGCATCCACGCGCAGTCGGTTTGCATCTTTCTGTGTGTGTTCGCGTGGCTGATCGAGTTCGCCATCAAACGGTTTCAAACGAAGAAGATAGTGGAGGCGAATCCGAGTATGGCGGCGTGAGGAAGCTCGACTTGATAACGATGAGTTGTTGTTTGGAGGGGCAAATTTTCCTATTATAGTTAGATCAAATATTGTCGTGTAAGCATAAGACTGCGATATACAACTAGACGAGATCGGTATTTTAACAAATGTGACTTATATATGAACATCATAGTATCGCTATCGTACGTTAAGGATGAGTACTTATCAACAAACAAAATGATTTCGTTGAACTTAGAAAGTATAAGCACAGTATTAGTATACCGGAAGCTAATATTACATCTATTCGAAACGGCGAGTACTGACTTGAGCCTTATAGAGCTTAAACTGATGTGGATGAAATCGAAGGCAGGAGTTGTTTCGATTTGATAAATTTTAGAACGTGTAAGAATAAATTAAATTTCCAACTTTAAATATGATAGGAAAATAGTTTGTTTAACCTGATGATCAAAAGTAGGCAAACCTAAGGAAAATATTCTAGACATAAGGGACTCGACAAAGTGTTTGTAACGCGCGGGTGAATCTCGTCAGTTGCGTAAATAAGTGAAGATTTAAGTGATAAAGATTTACTAACGGAATGCTTGTGAAACTATAATGCGTGACTATGTGATTACTACAAGAGATAATCGTTTTTTTTGAGTTTTTGAGAAATTTCCTTGGTTTATATTAAAAACAATTTCTCTGTCACTTCCCCTTTTCTTCTTTTTACATAGACTTCGTCTTTGGTTCCTATATTGGAGTACACTTTAACAGTGCGATAAATAAGTGCGTCACGAAAAGTGTAAAGTAACACACATAAAAATCAAAAGGTGGTCTTATTGTTTTGTCGTAAGTGGGGTCTGTGACTTCTTAAGTGGTGAATGCAAAATTTTGAATTTGTTACAGATAAAAATTCAGGTTATTTAGCTATTGTCAAAGGTCCAGCTAAATTACTTCACGGGAAAATAAAAGAGAAGCCTCGAAAAATTACCATCTTGTATGAAAGGAAGGACTAAAACTAATAGATCAAAAACACTCGAGCAAAGTTCATTTAAGTAGGGTGTTGCACCTCATTCAATTGAAATAATGTGAGTTAAAACAAAGGTTGATCAATGTGATGAAGTGTGATGAGCTGCCCCCAGTTATCTCGAGAAAGAAAGTCTCGCACTCGAACAGGATCTCCGGAATGTCCGAATAGCAAAATCTCTACCAGGTTTCGGTTCATTCTTCGGTAGCATCAAATAGATTCTTGATAGGATATGACGGCCGAACATCAGTATGGACGGCGATTGGCCCGTGGAAGGATGAAGGATCGTCCGGTGAGTCGAGCAAAATGTTCGATAACTCCAGATTGAACTGCAATTTTGCACGCTAAGTGACGTGACTCTCCATTTGATCCGTCTCGAATGAACTAAAACGTCTACAGCAGACGTGCAGTTTAAAGAGACGTTAATAAAATGAATTTCCATTTGATTTACCCAGAAGAATCACGTCACTGCAGGTTACTTTTCTCACTTTATCAAGTGTCAAACGTCACTTCGACTCTCGGAATAACCCTCTGCGACTTCGATTAAGCTTTTGCTTGACGGTTTGATTATAATTTGCCATACGCGTCGGCCAGAAAAAAGTAAGTATGTGTCCTGGGGTAAGATATAGGAGTATAATTAAACGTAGACCCTTTGTCATGGAAGCAGTAATGCAGTCTAGTTTCCGCCGGTTCCGCCCTAACTGACTGGCACTCAACACAGATAAATATCACGGTCCACATCTTTCCATAAGCAATATCCCCGAAGATGGGTCGTTCCGAAAAGTGTAGAGTGCAATACTTCCAAAACTTTTCGTCTCAGCGTTGGTGGTACATAGATTTTTCCTTGGAGAAAGAAACCTTTCTGGAGTGAAAACTAAGTTTGTTCCTCCTGAATAATTGTTTCTATCATTCTATAACATTTTTAACACGTACGTCCCCAACCCCTCAATAGAAAAATTCAAATTTAAAATTGATGATACTCCATCGTTAGCCATCGTATTTTGGTGCAGTTTACTGGTTTATTACGAAAATATCCGTAGTTTCGGGTTCCAAGGTGGGAGTACTGGGGTAAGTACCTGTCCAGGGATGGTGGACAAAATATGTTTAGATGCGAAACATGGCATGCGGCATATCAAACTTCATGATTTAGCAAAACTAGGCCATCAGAAGACATTTTGAGGATTTATGGCTATACTGGCCACTAAAAGAGGCTCTGCAGGATTCGAGTTCCTCCGGAAAAGTGGCCCTATTCAAATCTTTTCCAAAACCTGGCTTGCGACATATCGAACCTTATGATTTTGCAAAAATAGGTCTTCGGAGGACATTCTGAGGGTGTTTAACCATACTGGCCACTTGTGATGGCACTTAGTCAAACCGAGGAATGGAAGATCGCTGGTTTATTGGTGGACAGAGTCGATCGCCGACCTCCGAAGAACATGCTTCCACGCAAGACGGGGGGTGCAAAGAGCGCGGTCAGACGCCGATAGAATCGAGCGTAGAGGGGCGCTAGTCGCCGCGAAGGCCGCGTTAAAGAGGGAGATACAAGCCAGCAAGCGAGCTTGCTTTGAGGGCCTGTGTCAGAAGGCCAATACGAACCCGTGGGGTGACGCCTATTGGGTAGTAATGGCCAAAACCAGAGGGACGGCGCCCCCAACCGAGCAATCACCAGAGCTTCTGCAGGTGATCGTTGGGGGACTCTTTTCGAACCATGACCCGAGTGCATTGCCCCAGCCGCCGTAGATTGGTCCCATGACCAGCGTTCCAGTATCCCAAACCTTAACGCTGTCATAGCGACGGAAGGGTGGGCGGCTCAGGCGAACATCCGTGACCACGTGGGCATAGATAACGGCACAACGGGGGCTGGCGACGAGGTGACGGTGACGAATGAAGAACTCATTGCGATAGCAAAGTCGCTAAAGGTGAACAAAGCGCCAGAACCGGATGGTATTCCGAACCTGGCCATCAAGACGGCTATCTTGCTGGCTCCCGAAATGTTCAGAGTGGTGATGCAAAGGTGTCTGAATGAAGGTGTCTTCCCGGACCCTAGTGTTGCTGCAAAAGACAGGGAAGCCACCAGGGGATCCATCGGCATATACACGGTGTTCAATAAGTTCGGATACACTTTCAAAATTTGTTAAAAAAATGAAAACATGTTTTTTTATTTTTTGGATTTATGTTATTGAAAGCTATGTTTACAAGGAACGTTTACAACATTTCTCTTGGAATGACCCCCCCTTTGTACTCCTTAACGAGCTTCAAACGTTTCTCGAACGCGTCGCAGGCGGCACGCACGGACTGCATGGGCATTTCGTCCCAGATTTTGAGAATTACCGTCTTGAAATGATCCAAAGTGCTGACCTTGTATTCGTTCAGCTTCGCCATCATATAGGACCAAACAAAAAAGTCGAGAGGATTCAAGTCCGGGGAGCTGGGAGGCCACAAAGTTTTGTCCAGAAAGTCGGTTAAATTGTCCCGACACCAGGCTTGAACCACATTTGCCGTATGGGCTGGTGCACCGTCCTGCTGGAACACGTAGTGCTCATCGCCGTAGAGGCTTCGGAGACTGGGGGCAACAACCTTTTCCAAAACCTCAGTTTTGTAGTACGCCGCGTTGATTTTGACGTTTTTTTCAATAAACACCAAGGGTAGCTTACCACGTTTGCATACTGCCCCCCAAACCATCACCGACGCGGCACTTTGGAACCGAGGGATGTTTATATTGGATTCAGGAATGCTGTCCCTCGATGGCGCCCACACCCGGTCATTTTGCACATTGTGCGGCTGCTGCAGCACGAACAGTTTCTCGTCCGAAAAAACAAACTCCTGACCAGCGTGCCGAGAGAGGATCCTCTTAGCTCGATCCAACCGCTTTTTGCTGGTAGCCTCCGAAACGCCATGGACCTTACGTTTTTTGTAAGGCCTGAAACCAAGGTCCTTGGTGAGTATGGTGTGAGCGGTTCCAATGGAAACGTTGAGATCTGCAGCCGTTTTCCGGATTGAGCGGTTCTTTTTGCGCCGAATTCGCTCCCTCACGATCTTGATGACCCGTGGCGTCCTCGCTGAACGCGGCCGACCGGATCTCGCACGGTCATTGGTCGAGGACGTCTCCCGGTATCGCCTGATGGTCGTGTAGACAAAGTTCCGCTTGACCCCATGCGATTTCAGCAGCCGGAATATATCGCCCGGGTCGCTCACCGTTCAAAAAACGCTTAATTACGAAGTCCCGATACTCTTTCATCGCGCGTAACAAACAAACAACAACTAACAGAATGTCAACACCGCGCACATTCGGTAGCGTATGAATGAAGCTAAAGCTTCATGATCGACGGTAAGCTGTCCTTTATTAGCCACGTCGATTACGCCTGCAAGAAAGCCTCTATGGCTATATCGGCATTATCCCGCATGATGTCGAATAGCTCGGCGGTGCAAGGGAGTAAGCGTAAACTCCTGGCCAGTGTCGCCTTGTCCATACTTAGGTACGGCGGGCCGGCTTGGATCACCGCCTTGAGTATCAAGAGCTACCTGAGGTAAGCTAGAGAGTACGCACAGGCTTATGTGCCTAAGCATGGCTAGTGCATACCGAACGGTATCACGCGACGCGATCTGCGTCCTAGCGGGGATGATGCCAATAGACTTCGAGAGCTCCGAACAACGTGGAACAAGAGGTATTCGGAAGACCACTAGAGTCGCATCTATGGTTAAGTGGCAAAGGGAATGGAATAACTCCACCAAAGGTCGGTGGACCCACCGACTAATCCCGGAACTCTCCGGGTGGGTCGGTAGGCGACACGGTGAAGTGAACATGTGTTCTTCACATGTCCTCGCTTCGACGGCGCGAGATCCGGCATGATAGCCGTAAGCGGTCACGACTCGACTCCGGCTAATCTGGTCCAGAGGATGTGCCAAGACCGGGACATCTGGGACGTGGTATGCATAGCAGCCTCCCAGATTGTCCTTGATTTCCAACAAAAACGGCGAAACGACCAACGGTAGGTCGCAGGGACCACCTAACAACTAAAGTCCTAAGTAGTTAGACATAGTGGGTGCTTAACAAGCACAATAGCCCCCACCCCGAAGTAATACCGAAAGGTGGTCCCGGGGAGGGTCCAGGGTATTTCTTGCTGGGCAGGCATTTAACACTACGAACTGACGCCCAAGGAGAGTCTTTCATCCTGAATAGATCACGTGAGCATTTCAAGAGAGCCTTTACTGAAGCCGATGGATGGGTTCTATGCTATAGCCCTTACCGTTACTCCGTTGGATATGTGCAAGGAACTGAAAATACCGGTGATCCTCCATCACGTTTATACAGTGGCAACGACAAATCATTCGACGAAGATAACAGCCCATGGGAGATTGAATGTTTAAAGGGCCAATATAATCGAGTTCGTTACAGAAATCGAAATTCGAAGATAAAACCCTCCAAGCGGCCATGAGCTAGATTGCGGAAATTTATCGAAAACCCAACATCCTACATTACACACTAAGAAAAAGTCATGTAAATTTAAGTCTATTTGGATGCACATAAAGGGAGCGACCCATTGGACATAAATTTACGTCTGTTATAAAAATTACATGACAGTAAAAACTAAAATTGAAAGTTTACATGCCATGACGTAAATTTAAGTTATGATACACAAAATCAGATTTTCGAAATGAACCCATCGTTCACGTCATTTGCATTGCTCTGCCTACTTTTGATCATAACTAATTTAGATTAATTTGGATTCAAAATTCGATTCTTAAATATAATTTTAACTTTATCCGCCAATGGCACGAAAGGATATCAACTGGGGAAAAAGTGCTCTATTTTTTAGAATTTATGATCATCACAATAATATACCACAATGCACTTTAATTGCGCAGTAAAAATTCCATTTCAGACTTCGTGAAGATGAAAACAAATTGCTCGTTCAATGATTTAGATGGCCAGAAAATAAGCATCCTTGTGGGCATGTGTTACGTTTCATGTTGTAGCATTCACAACCGAGAGTCTTTAGTTTCTTTATTTGTTTTTTTTTTCGATGGCGGCGCTTCCCTGACATGCTACGAAGGATTTGCATTCCACTCTGAAACTAACTGCGCTCTGGCATGCTTCTAAATTTCGATGCACTTGAATGTGTTTCCAATAAATGGTGGTGCTTCCGCACACCAAATAAAAAGCTTATCAAGACACCATTCCGGATAAACTTTCCACGACGTGTAAAATCGACTTCAGGAATTGTACTACGCTAATGATGAAGTCGACGATAATGACTTGACGTGTACTTGTATGATGTTCCGAATAAGGATTTAAGAATACATCCAAATAAACTTAAAACGGAAGCATATGTAAATTTAAGTTTCAAATATGTACGGGTTGTAAGGATTACGTCATGCGTAAAATTCATTATTTTTAAGAGTATACAATTCTTGAAAACTTGAGATGGGATGCTAGTGAAATCTGGGTGCGTAGTCTTCCATGAAGTGCTTCGAAAACGGACACTAGATACATCGCTTCAAGGTCCTCCTTCAGCCGCCAAGCATAAGAGCATCCTGAATGTGAGGTTGCTAGGAATGGCAAGCTGGAGATAGAGAAGCCCACTCCTTTGTAGCGCGTTCGTATTTCAAATGCAGTGTGCGAAACCATCGCATTGGATTTCAAAGGACTTTGTGTGAAGTTCGGTTGAACATTGGTCATTGTCGACCCCAAATCGAGCTGTATGACAGCAAGGCCCGTGAAAAACACAATTGTTGAGCAAACTATAAAGCTGTTTGAGGATTTAAATTGAGAGGAATCTACCTACCAAAAGGCCATTGCGTTGGATGATTCCTTTACATAATTTAAGGAGTGCACACAAGAAAATTTCAGATATTAATAAACGCTTTAAGCTTGATTTAATTAAATCAATTATTTCATTTCTATTTTACGATCTGCAGCCGAAAATTACAAGTAGGTGTTGAGCAGTTAAACGTCTTATTATACAGTATAAACTTAAATCTAAGAAGGAACATGGCGTTTCACAGGAGATTTCATTCCCAAGAAATCGATTCACTTGCCGACTGCCTTGTATCCAGTAATGACCGGCAGTGCCTTTTCCGATGCCTTAAACACACGCTTTCCTACTCCTTCCTGTAAACAGATAATTCAAACAAAGTTCTTTGTTACCTTTCCTCTGGCTATCGCAAAACAACCTCAATTCCAACTCACCAGCTTCTTTCCAAGGCTCTTCAAACCTCCGGCCTCGGCTTGGCCTAGCAGGACCAGCGCGGCCAGCAGGACAATGGCGAACAGCTTGTTGAAGTTCATTTCGAACACGAAATAGGTTTGATTTGGTGTCAAAGTTGATAGGAGATGTTCTCGCTGAGAGTAATGCTTGTTAACTGATGGCTGAAATGCCGAAGGAAAGCTAATTTATACATCGATCGATCGCCGGTGTGTAAATCACCGCTTGCTGCGAGCGGATCGAGACGTGATTCCGCTAAGGGAATCGTTCCTTAAAGCAAATGATTGTTAGAGGATGTGGAGAGCAATGCGGGGAATCACCTGGGGTTTTATGGCGCTGAAAAGTGAGCTGCATATTTTTTTAGCATTGCGTGTTTGGAATTTATGTTTAGTGAGAACATAAAACAAATTATGTTCCTCGTAACAGAGCCAAACATAGATATTATTTTAGTAAAACCTGTTGTTAATCGGTGTTCAGAGCTGATCACACACGTACGCATGAGTGTTTTTTTTCAACCGGAGTTGTATTATTGATATTGCGACGTTTACGCTTGTTTGGCTTGCAATTGGAGCAGGAGAAAATCTACGCGTCTGTTGAAATGCATCATTTTTTCTGTGAACAAGGCTATCGTGTTGACGTTTTTGATGTTCACTCTCAAAACAGCCTCTCCTTCATTTGTATTAGTGTCCCCTTTTTTCTTACGAAAAAGTTACTCAATTTACGTTAAAGTGGAACAACTCAATTTATGAGTAGCTCCACTTTGTACGTAAATTGAGTAACTTATTTGTAAGAAAAAAAAAAATGCAGTAATACTAATGAAAGAGAGGCTGTTTTGAGTGGGTTGATACTTTTTATAACAGTTTTGCATCATGATATAGCTCCGTAGTTTGACCAAAGAATAGCTGGAAAGTACCGTAGGGATGTCAAATAGATTTTCAAAATGTCTGTACGGAACTTTCACACTTAGATTTGTTTACAGAAATCTGTAAAAATGTACCGAATTATCAACAGCTGAACGTTCCGTAATCCAATTTAACAGATTTGGGTAAACTTTTACCGAAATCCGGTAATATTTTTACAGATAACTGTAAAATTTCACCGAAACCCGTTAAATCGGATTACCGAACGTTCAGCTGTTGAGAATTCGGTAAACTTTTACAGATTTCTGTAAAAAAATCTAACTGTGTTTACTGTACGGATTTTGCCTCAAATGTGTTTGAAGAATTGAAGAGGATAGGAAGGTAGGAAATTGTATTTTCGAGAAAAGATGAACTCTTAGTTTCATAATGTACAGAGTAGCTACTTAGACATGATATGCTCGAACAATGTTATAAAACTTAAACAGGATTGTATTGCTCACTCACTGCACTTTCAATAACAAGTCAAAGTATTAAACATACATTGTCTTTAGTGAAGTTCAAATCTTGCTCCTTTATATTTAATCACGGCTCGAAAACTGTTGCCTTTCAAAATTGTTGCAAGATGCGCATGCATCACGTCTTCTGGCATTCACAGATAAAAAGAAACATTGGATTTTCTGCGTTATCTAATGCACATAAAGGGAATGCTAGATTAGTCAGAAAATAATGGGATATTTCATGTAAATTTAAGCCAGATAACGCCTGAATCAAGCCTGTTGTATGAAAGATTGCAAACATTGTTGTATGGCGCATGAAAGAACGCAAACAATTTCGTTGATTATGCCCCCTTGGCTTAGAATTAAACGAGTGGAAATTTTACGCGCTTGTTACAATTCATTATTTTTTTCTGTGTTTGATCCTGAATCTCAACCAAACGTTTTTTAAATGAGTCCAAACACATGTGATTGAATTCACCCAGTTTTCCTACACTCAGGCAAATAAACTTATGAATTTCATAAGGATCAACTTATGAACGATGCTTTAAAATTTCATAAGCCTGACTTATGAATTGATTTTGTTTTACACGACGTTGTTCTTGTACACCTTTAGGCTTTCCTGTTTACAAGTGCTGATTTATACTAGTGATCAAGTCCCTGGACCCATAACCTCAATGGTCAAGGTTCGAAGCCAGGTTGCTGCATGTTTTTATTTTTTCAACATCACTATATTTCATAAGGAAAATTAATGAAACTCATAATGATTTCTTTTGGCAAATAATCATAATGCAATTCAAATCAGGAAACGATGTATGCCATTCAAAGGAACTGACAAAACAAGGTAAATTTTGCTTACACCACTGCTGAACAACTACTGCCTCAGGTGCTGGAGCTGAATACTGCTAGAAACAAAAATGTTCCTCTCCAAAATAAATATTTTGGCGCAGGAAAGTAAGTAATTTGTCTAAGAACAACAGGGGTTATTTGCCTTTTGACGATCTGGCAGCCCAAACCATCACCGCAGAAGCACTTTGGTTTCGTTAAACCCCTCATTTGTCAGCTGGTATTTCACGAAGACTTACTCCACATACACGATCATTCACAGATAAAAATTATAAAGCGTGTAAAATTTGCCCTCGTTCAATTCCAAGCCAAAGGGGGCGTAAACAACGAAATTGTTTGCAAGCTTTCATGCGCCACACAACAATGTTTGCAATCTTTCATACAAAAGGCTAGATTCAGGCGTTATCTGGCTTAACTTTACATGAAATATCCCATTATTTTCTGCAAAATCTAGCATTCCCTTTATGTACATTAGATAACGCAGAAAATGCAATGTTTCTTCTTATCTGTGTTTTGTTTGTTCAGAAACACATCCAAAGTTAACAGTTTTTCATCCGAAAAAATTAATGTATCCCTAGCGTGCGTCTTAAGGAGCGCCAGCGATCTGGTAACTCTGTCAGCAATATTCTTGCGTGTCAATCCGTGATTCCTCTGTTTTTTAAAAGCCCACATCCAAGGTCCCGTTTCAATATTTTTTGGATGGATGTGTGGCTCATTTTCCTTTTATATGCCATTTTTCTCACCGATCGAGCAGGATTCCTACGAATTCATTGCTTCACTGTACAGTTGAAATTATTTTGTAATTTTCAATCTATTTTCATGCACATAAAAGGAGCATGCAAATAACTTCAAAATCACTTGTGGATTCAAATTAACACGACTTAGAAAATACATCTTGTAATATATGCTGAATTGAATTGTGCATGAACTGCTTAAGGTGACCACATCGTTGATTTTTACATTCAAGTTTATTTTTCACGTTTGACAAGGAGTGACAAAAGATGAGTGAGAATTTATTTGCCAATAGCCCTAATCAATCGAACATGTTATATGAAGTGAGAGGTGGAATCGTTATGGTTAAAAAAGGTCAAGTTTCAAATCATTCCCTTCATCCATTCAAACGCTTCCATGGGGTTGCGGACCACCAAAATATTGTTTCAACATTGAAGGCAAGTTGAATGCATTCTTAGGAACTGGTTAGTTTAATTCTAAATGACGTTATATTTTCATTCACGTTCTGTTCATGCATTGAAAATAATGGAAAAACTTTAAAACTCAGTCAATAAATCTAACGAAAGTCGGTTCTTGTTGCTGGGTAAAACCGGATAGTAGACAGTTGCCTGCGAGTAAAAGCACGATGAATTCCTAGACGGCAATTAAATCACACATTTTTATCATTTTTATCACATTTTTTTATCACATTTAATTAATTTTAACAAGCGTGTAAAATTTTCCCTCGTTTAATTCCATGCCAAATGAGGCGTAAACGACGAAATTGTTTGCAATTTATCATGCGCCATACAACAATGTTTGCAATCTTTCATACAACAGGCTAGATTCAGGCGTTATCTGGCTTAAATTTACATGAAATATCCCATTATTTTCTGCCAAATCTAGCATTCCCTTTATGTGCATTAGATAACGCAGAAAATTCATTGTTTCTTTTTATCTGTGCAGTTTATCACTAACTTGATAGTACAAAAATTCAAAACATAAGTTTCCAGAGACAAGAACAAGGAACCAAACATATTAAATGTTAAAATATCTTATTATTGTTTGATTGGAACCCTTTTATTGAGAAAACTTTCAGACTGGGGTTGTGGTTCATCAAAATATGCATTCATCGTGAAAAAAGACAAATGCAAAGCGTTTGAAACTCGTAAGTTTCCTCTATATTGGATAATCTGTGTTGAAAAAAGAAATATGGTGAAGCTTCATAACTTTCTGAATAAATTTAACTTGAGTAGATTCACGATGTGGAGAAATCCGAATAACCGATGATCCGCTGCTTTAAACAACAATGAATTTGAAAACGCCAAATATTTTATATATTTATTTTTCGCACAACTTTTGCGAGAATTTATCACGCAACGCATAATACTATCATCATGTCTTTAAATTTCATTATCCAAAGACTCCACATATCAATCGACAATGTTGTTTTGTTGATAACATTTGGATCCAAGAAAAATAACAGTTTCACAACATGACTGTGGATTTTTTTTCTCCAAGGATATATCATGCGGATTATAAGTTTGTCTATGATACAATTACAAACTAGCAATTGAGATTTCGGCTCAGTTCGTGTTAAGTGTTGGGAAACGAATGATAGCATGAGAAAGCAACAACAAAATCGGCGTCATGATTCATTGGTTTCAGCGAACGAACATATAATTTAACACGTTCATGTAAACTCTCATTCTAATGAGTTGAAAAAGGAGAGGGTTTCAATTCACTTTCACAGCATAACCTAAACATAGGTTGTTGGACAAATTCAATATGCACACTTAGAAATTATGAATTTTACACGAGCCGTAATTCCGGCTTGTATAAAGACGGGGGGCGTCAACAAAAATTTTTTGTGTATTTATTTCTTTTGCGGAAAATACAAAAATCCAAATTAAGAAAATTTTTTTTTTTTTTTTTTTTTTTTTTTCTTTTTTTTCTTTTTTTTTGTGGGGGGGGGGGGGGTGGTTGGGGGCGTCGGGGGGGGTGTTGGTTTGTTAATGATTTTTTTTTTTTTTTTTTTTTTTTTGTTTTGGTTTTTTATTTTTTGTTTGGTTTTTAATTAATACAGGGTAGGGGGTGGATGTGGTTTTTTTATTTATTTGGTTTGCTTTGTTTGTTTTTTTTTTTTTTTTGTTGTTGTACTCTGTGTAGGTGGGGGGTTTGTGTTTCTGTTTGTGGTGGGGGGTGGAAAAACCAGTAAAGCTTGCTTCAGATAGAATTGGAACAAAAACAATTGCCTGTATTTCATTTATTTATTATTGAAATCAAGATCTTTTGTTGTACAAATGTAGGGTTTTCTTCATACTTTTAAGAAAAAATACGGATAAAATTATTCGTCACGGTTTCGAAGGAATTCTCGATTTTTTCCTGTAACACGGCTCATTAGGAGGCGCACACCTTCTTCGTCCATCGTTTTAGCTATCTTATTCCACCAGGTCTTCATCTGATTGATGTCTTTGACAACCTTTCCCTTTGCCTTGAGTCTCCTTTTCATGATTGCCCAGTATTTCTCAATAGGGCGGAACTGGGGGCAGTTGGGTGGGTTAAGGTTTTTCGGAACAACCTGGACCCCTTTCTCTGCATACCATTCTTGAACGACTTTGCTGTTATGACAGCTTGCCAAATCTGGCCAAAACATTACGGGATGGTCGTGGGATCGAATGAACGGCAAAATTCGTTTTTGGAGACACTCTTTTTGGTATAGTTCCGACGTCATTGTCTTATTTGTAACGAAAACTTTCGTTTTTTTGCCACACCTGCAAATGCCCTGCCAAATCATGAATTTTCGTGCAAATTTGTCGGCAAAAACAAATTTAAATTTGGCTGGAACATCCCCCCGAGTCGTTGCCAAGTAAAATTTTTGACCTGGGATTTGCCCGAATTCAGCCTTGACATAGGTTTCATCGTCCATCAGAAGACACCCGTCGAACTTGGTCAGCACCTGGTCGTATAGCTTCCGAGCACGGATTTTGGCCACACTATTCTGTTTTATGGTCCGATTTGGCTGTTTGCTAGCTCGATACGACTTGATTCCTTCCCGGAGTCGAGTTCTCCTCACGGTACTATGGGCAACACCGAATTTTCTGGCCAAATCTCGGTCCGACAGATTGGGATTCCTCTTAATCGTCTTCAAAATCTTACCACGCAGTTTCCGGTCGACAGTTCCACTCCGACGATTGGCTTGAGGCTTCCAAATCGTCGTCAATGTTTCCTTATACCGTTTGATAACACGCCATACGGTATTTCATTCAATTTCAGCTGTTTAGCTAGCCTAGATGCAGACCACAATGGATTTTCCAAATAACTGTGCACAATTTTTTCCCTTCTTTCGGCTTCCATGTTGATTGTTTACAAAGTACAGTCGATTTGCGGAATGTCAAAAATACATACGTGAAGCTGACAAAATTCCCGACACGTGGGCGCCAAGAACTTCCAAATCCGTCCACCAGGAGCGCCACAATATGAGCAAAAGTTTGTTCCAATTCTAAATGAAGCAAGCTATATCCTTGAAACGTTTTATGGTCCTCTACACAAACAGTCTGCTCAACTTCAAATAGGACAGCTCTAATTTCCATGTTTGTGAATCCGTCAAGATGCATGATCTGAATTTAATCTCTATATGAATGTATTTTTGTTTTCGTAAATTAAAGAACAGGAATTCAGTTTGTTGCTTACGAATGAACCACTGTCACTGTTTCAAAACGTACACAAAGGGTTCCCCGATAATAATATAAATTGTACCAAGGGGATCACAAATGAGTGTATCACTTTCATGTTGCCACCCTGGATTAGTTTCAAATGTCATTGAATATCCATTTACTTTTTCTACGCACTAGCACAAACTACTTAAAAAATCATTTTTTTAACGATACTTGACCGTTTTTAAATTGATGTGGTCTTGGTATGAAGAGCCTCAACTTCAAATTTTGTAGCAATTCTCTGAAATTCTTTAAAGTACTTGAGTTCGTAAATGTTATGCAAACACATTTTGTCACGAAACGCTTTTCGTTTTCAGAACGGTATCGAAGACTATTTCGAAGTTTTAGAAAACTTTCGACCATTCTATTCTTAGCGTTAGCCCAATTACATATTTCAGAACCATCTGTTACTAAGATTAGTCTTTAATTACATTATAAAACATCGGCTCTTGTAGCTATTCGGAACTTTTAGTGTTTGAGTTGAAGTAATTCAAATGTTGAATCTATAAAAATGCCCTTGGAACAATGAACAAAAGCAAGTATTTACTCACAGCCGAAGCTGTTTGAGGAAAAGAAGCATGTTCGGCATTTTCAAGGAGGAAATGAAAACTTACCACTATCCAGATCAAGAGGCCATTTTGTGGTGGGTTCCGTCAGTGTCATACATAAATAACGTGTTAAACAAATAATTACTACGAGTGCTCGAAACTCTTTAAACAAAAATTAATTATCACATGGATTTTTGTACCGATTCAATGATTCTGGTCCACTGTGCAAAAGTGGTGAATAATGTAGTGTGTTAACAAAAAAAAACATCAAAAAACGATTCTACAAATGGTTCAACCTCCGAAACAAGGTTGTTTAGGCAGCATCTCTCTTGCTGAGACCAATGTTTGTATTGGACCTCGTTGATGTCGTTGTCTTCAAAATACGACCAAACAAGATCTTTCATAGAGCTTGTATCCCCACTATTAGCGTTTTCACACGTGTTTAAGAAGCATGCTTCTGTTGGTGGGTCGCATAGACATCGTTTTCGCATATCCCTATAAGTTTCAAACAGCTTGGTGCAATGAACTTGCATTTGATCAAAGCGTTTAAAAGTTATTCTGTTTTAGACTTTCACAACATCACATACTTTGGATTTTCTTGACACTCCAAGATTTAGGCAGCACCGATAGAACTCGAATCTTGTCACTATCGTTCACGCATGTTTTGAATTTCTCCTTTAATTGATTTATAATTTCAATACCCGCTTTATCATGAATATTCGAAACAGAAATTGTGTCGTTATGACACAATTTTTTGAGCCGGATATTTCTTGACTCTAAGAACGTTACGTTTCTTCACTGGCGATTGGTTGAGCGAGCTGAGTGTGCTGTTCAAACTCTGTACGTTTGTACCGACATATGAGGTACAGTTCTCATTATCAGAACTATTATCACTATTTTCTGCTTCCACTGTTGGTTAAAGAAATGTCAACAACGAAAAGGAAAATAAAAATTAAAACATTACCTGATTCGTTGATACAATCCTTGGGCGACAAGTTTCCAGATACCATCTTCTGCGCTGTGGAAGCCCGACCAAGTTTTTGGATGGAACATTTCTTGACTTTACGTTTTTTTAACCGGCGATTGGTTGTGCGATATGTAGGCACTGGTCAAACTCTGAACATTTGTGTTATTATTTGGGGCGTAGTCACTATCAGAACTACCGTCGCTACATTCTGCATCCCCTATTGGTTTATGTACTATACCAGTAAATAATTCCGCTACAAACTTGAAAACACAAAAACATTACCTGCATCGTTGATACGAGTCACCTCTGGCGATACGTTTTGCACAGCATGGTCACACTTAATGCATAGTTTACGACCTTCAATGAATGATATGATTGAACTTATTATGAAAAATTGCTGATACGGTTTTTAACTGCTTGCCATGAGCATTGGTATGCAAATCCAAAGGGTTACAGCAAACCTTCAGTGACGCGGAGTACAAACGGCCGTACTGATCAGCATGGCCATCACACACAGTTTTCAAGCTTTCTACACCAGATCGAAGCTTTAATAATGTCCATTGACGCGCAGAGAACTGTTTACTCCTACGAAGGCGTTTCTTAGCGGTACATTTTCTTTTTAGGAATATTCCAATCGAACAGTTCATTTTGAATCAAAACACTTTCACTTCAGTCAAAACAAAGCGCTTGCTTTGATCTGGAGTCAGGTGACAGTTTTGTCCTTTCTTGATATCTTCTTCTTGCACTGAAACAAATCGAAATAGAATGTATGTCCATACTGCCACCAAGAAATCATATTTTTTATAAATTCATTGAATAATTTCCTTTAAATACCATTCTGTAGATTGTGTCTAGCCATGCTAAAGGGTGAACACGAAATAATTGCGACACATTCAAAGTAACGCCATGCAAAGTATTTTCAAAAAACATGGTTTGCAGGCGGTCTACAAGAGCGGCCCAACTTTGAAGGATACTTTGTGTTCCCTAAAAGACAAAGTTCCAATGGACGAGATGTCAGGCATTTACGAAATCCCTTGCAAGAGTTGTCCAGCGGTTTATATAGGCCAAACCCGTCGAAAAATGAAAGTTCGTCTGAGGGAACACAAAAACGCCGTGGACAATGGAAGGGAAACCGAATCGAGCGTAGCTGCACACTCTATGGAGCATAATCATGCAATAGACTGGGATCACGCTAAACTGAAAAAATGTGTCAGAAAAGTATCCCAGTTGAATGCATGGGAATCAATGTTCATCGCCACAACTGAGCAGCCGCTGATGAATGAGGATGATGCCCCAATATCATCATCCCTTGTCCACTTGACGACGAGGAAAATAAAATGATTCCTTCTATATGTGACGTGTACTATATCTAGTATGAAGCTGTGATCGTTCTCTTCGTGTAATCAGTTGGACATCGTCCTGTAGATGGGCAGCATCGAGCCCGAAACCGGTCGACAATAAAAGGTAAATTTTATGTTCCTTATTCGTTTGTAAGAATCATAAGTGTTGTGTCCAGTCTCGCGTCGTGTTTTCATTAGTGACATTCAACAGGGCATAACTTTTTTACCATTGGGTAAAAATCAACCAAATTCTGCACACTTTCTCATTGATGTGTATTGTTTACATGCTGTCAAACTCGAAGTCGTGTTTTTCGATTCAACGAAAATGGAGGTGAACCAACGCGAGTCGAGAGAATAAATTCTTTCCAAACACCTGGAATTTCCTGACCTGTCGCACCGGCAGTTGGGAAACATGTTGAACATTCACCATTCAACCGTCTCCAGAGTGTTGAAGCGGTTCCAAGAGCGGTTGACGTTGGACCACGGCAAAGGAGCTGGAAGAAAACCGGGACCGGAGAACAAAAAGACGGAGGGAAAGGTGAAGCGGATGATTAAAGCAAATCCCAACGTCTCAAGCCGTGATTTGGCTAAAAAGATCGGCATGTCGCAGAGCTACGTCCAGAATGCAAAGAAGAGAGCTGGACTACATACATACAAGGTACAGAACTTCCCAAACCGCGATGAGCGGCAACAATCGACGGCTAAAACTCGGGCACCGAAGCTCTACGAGAAGATGCTGACAAAATATGGCTGCTGTGTGATGGACGACGAAACGTATATAAAAGCCGATTTTAAGCAAAATTCGGGGTTGGAGTTTTTCACCGGCAAGAGCAAATTCTATGTGGACGACAAATTTAAGAAGAAGAAAATGTCGAAGTTCGCCTCCAAATATCTCATTTGGCAGGCCATCTGCTCTTGCGGACTGAGGAGTGAGCCTTTCGTGACAAAGGGCACAGTAAATGGCGAGATCTACAAATCTGAGTGCCTCGAAAAGCGCCTTTTGCCGTTCTTGCAGCAGCACGACGAAGCTCCACTATTTTGGCCAGATTTGGCATCATGCCACTATTCTAAAAGTGTCCTGGAGTGGTATGAGGCCAATTCTGTCAATTTTGTTCCAAAGAACATGAATCCGCCAAACTGTCCGGAGCTGCGCCCGGTGGAGCAGTACTGGGCAATGATGAAGCGGGAACTTCGGAAGAGCAAGAAAAGACAGTCAAAGACGAGAAGGACATGTTAAAAAAATGGAAAAAAAAACTGAGAAACTGGTACCAGATGACACTGTAAAGACTTTGATGGAGGGCATCAAGCGAAAATGCGTTCAATTTTACACTCAAGGCTCCATCGATTAACTTTTCTTTTGATTTTTGAAGTAAATATATGTATAAAACTACCCTAACATTTTGGTTCGATTCTAAACATTATAAGAAAATTGGCATGAAATTTTCGGTGTCGCAATAATTTCGTGTTCGCCCTTTAGTTACGTAGAAATACATGAAGGAGAAATATAATATTGTATAAAAACTAAAAAACAAGAAGTTCTTTGTTTCAAAGCGCTGTATCTCAGGAACGGCTCAAAATACCCTGAGATTTTTAGTGTTTTTTATGTAAAAAAATGTGAGGAACACGATGACGTGGTCATTTTTAAAATTAAAAAATCTACATTGAGCGAAAATTGCAATATTAGTTTTAAAAAGAAAAATTAGCATGGTTGGCAACACTGCTGCCAAAAAATAATATTTTTTATGAGTTTGTTGAACAATTTCATTTGAATAAAAGTTATTAGATTGTTTTTTAGCATAATTGTTACGGAGATATAAATAAAACAAAATGAGCATTTTTACAAAAACTTAAAAAAAGGGGAGGCCCCAATAACCGAGGGGTGGTCCGATCAACACAAAAATGTGTAGTTTTACATATAATCGCAAAATGAATCATTCCTCAAAATTTGGATGAAATCCGTGAAGGTCGTGTCCACATTTTAACTTTTTCTCGGACACTTCGGATGGAATGACCCATATAAAGTGGAGCGGACAGCAAACGGTGTGTGTGTGTGTGTGTGTGTTCGTTCGGGGGAAAATGAAAATCAGTCGGTGGATGTTGTGTTTATCTTGCTTCAGTTATGGTTTGACAATTATTTTCCAATTACTTCCTTCGAGGGGCGCTTGTTTGGGCATGGTAATGAAGATAAACGTCGGCGGTTATCATCGCTTTGTGTACATTTTTTTTTTTTCTGAAGTAAATTGGGTTGATTGGTCTCCTTCCAACGAATGCCCAATGGTTTATTTGGTGTGATTTATGCAAACATATTACAGGGCCTTCTTTGTTTGGCACTTTGTGTCGAAACAAAAATATCTTGACTTTCTTAATAAATTATTTTTTTAAAGCTGCCAGCCCACCAGTTTAAATAGTACAGCTTTGAATTTTATATTCCAGTCATTAATTCCATGTACTTATAAAAAAAATGCATTCAGTGAACTTGTGCCTCAGAAGTGGAACCATGACTTTAACTTTCACTGAAATTCAGTCGAGGATAATATTATTTGAATGTTTCGTGCTAAACTAAACGAAGACAATCAAAGACCGTCATTTCACGATCACCTCCTTTTGAAATTTATTTTCCAAACCCAACACGGTCTGCCATCATTTTACAGCGGTGCGAAGACAAACATACCGTTACATATCTCCTTAATTCTTAGCTGATGAACTGACTGACGCTTCACATTTACTCTGGTAATTTACAGCCATCATTTTGTAGCACAACGCTGAACATATAATGGAGCAGCTCTATGAAAGCTAATGCACTCGACGTTTCTAACAACAAGAAGAACAACTACGGCAACGACAATGGCAATCGTAGCTTTGTGCACTCGGACCGGTGATGTATAACTAAATGGTAGGAGATTGAGGCGGTAGGCGGCACTGAAAACAGGAGATGGCATCGCACCTTTGATAAAACCGCATCACAAGCTGCTACCACCATTTGGGCCCAGGACTCAGGACGCTGCTGGATGCATGGGTAGTACTTATGGTGTTGCTAAACACTGCGGTTGAACCGAAAGAAGACCATGCCAAAGCACGCTTCATAGTCCGGAAATTTCCGTCTTACCCACTTCGCAAGCTAGCTGCTAGACGGAGCTGATGGTTAGTTACTATGGGAAATAATGTCCACTCCCATCCCAATTGCCCGTTTTGGTCGGAGTGGGCGTCAGTAAGGTGCTTTGGTTTCGTGGTTTTCGAGGTTTACAGCCAGCTTTATTCGCTTCACTTAAGGTGTTGGTTAAAAATACCCTTTTAACACTATATTTTCCCGCTTGCAATTGGGCAATGGAGCTGAACGGTTGGCTCATACGTGCTACTTCAGCTACCCACTTGAAGTTTATAACGAGATTTTTTGGAGATTCGCAACACTATGATAATGAAATGCAATACTACTTGCTAATATTTCCCATCCTAACCTTGGGTATTGGGTAGTCATAATTAGTATTGCGTGCGAGATAGAGATTTGCTCTTGAAGAATACAAATGAAACCATCTCGACGAGTTAGGCTATAATTCTTATGTTCCTAGTAACCAGTCCACACAATCAGCTCAGCCTCAATCAACATTTCTCAGAAGGCGTCCCGAAGGCGTTGATGATGATAGAAGGAGAAAAGACTCAGCGGCACAATAAAAGACCGATTAAATCATCCCATAAATTTCAATCCGGAGAGCGAACATCCATAAATAATTCAGCAAAACACTTCATCCTAGCTGCTGGTCGGACAGATGGTCGATTTTCCGGCTTGACTGGAATAAAAGTGATACACACTTAGTATCCGTTTGTTTTCCGCCACGGTTTCACCCACTCGTCACCCAACCGACAGATATGGGTGTTTGTCTGGCAAAATGCAGCCAAGCGGAATCTTCGAACGCCGCTAGAAGGAAATGAATGTGCGCTGCGTTTCCGAAACAGAGGGTGTAGAATCTATTCTACTAGTGAAAATTAGTTTATGTACGTAATACAGTGTGTGCGGAGATCATAGTGTTCGTTTTTGGAAGTAGAATTTAAATAAAAACCAACAGGGTTCAAGGTCCAAGGATTTCCATATTTGAGATGAAACTTCTAAGTTGTATGTAGCATTGTCCGAAACAGCTACTTAAGGTCTGTATCCGCAATAATCCGGACACCCCAAAACAGGAATAAAACATAAATTTCGCATTATATTTCCGTCGTAGTTGTTTATTTCAGATTCATGGGATGTGTTTTAACAATTCGTGAAGACAAAACATAGTTATTCGGTACTTGCATAAAATTTTCGAGCTTTGCGCTTAACTCCGTCCATTAGGGTATGTACAGACTCTTCAGAAATCGTAGAAGCCGTCTTTGTCCAAATTTGCTGGAAGTGTTTGATGTCTTTGATTTCTTGCTTCTTTCCAGAAAGCTTCCGCTTCATCAGAGCCCAATATCTCTCGATTGGTCGTAGCTCTGGGCAATTTGGCGGGTTTTTGAGGTTTTTGGTACAATGTTCACTTGCTTGGTACCACTCCATCACAGTTTTAGCATAGTGGCATGATGCCAAATCGGGCCAGAACAAAGGTTTTTCTGTGTGACTTTTGATGAAGGGTAGCAATCGCTTCTGCAGACACTCTTTCTTATCGATCACCTTGTTGATTGTGCCTGTAGTGACGAAAGATTCACTTTTTTTGCCACACGTGCAAATTGCTTGCCACACAAGGTATTTTTTGAGAAATTTCGATGCCTTCTTCGTTCTGAAATGCTCAACTGTAGCATTTCTGGTCATAGCAGAATAAAAAGCCAGCCCTGGAAGCTGCTTGAAATCCTCCAGGACATAAGTTTCATCGTCCATAACAACGCATGAAAACTTCGTCATATATTTGCAGTACAAACGTCGAGCTCGTGATTTTGCTGCCAAGTTCTGTATGTCGTTGCGATTTGGAAGTGTTTTTACTTTATACGACTTAATTTCCAAACGTTGTTTTGATTTTTTGACAAAACCAGGTGACATCCCTATTTTACGAGCCTCCGTTCGAATGGAGAGATTTGGGTTTTCGTTAATATCCTTTTCACCTTTCGGTTCATGACAAGATCAGCGCGTGCAATGTTTTTGTCTCTTCTCGGCTTCCTCTCCACCGTCAAACGTTCCGAAAATGATTTGAAAACATCGTAAACAGTGGATTTAGGCAAATCCAATGTTTTTGCAAGGTCCCGTATTGACAAGTTAGGATTTGTTGTACGCCCGTACAAAATTCGCTCGCTTGTTTTTCTTTCGTCGCCATCTTGAATACTAAACATGAAATGTAAACATCAATCATAGTCTTTTTCATCATAGACTCTCAGCTATACCACAGTAAAATCCTACGTGCAATATTTCAAAAGCTACAATGATTTGAAGGTGTCTGGATTAATGTGGATACAGACCTTACTATCTCTAAACGTTGAGGAGAAATAATCCCTTCAACAAGGTTTTTTAAAGTGGCTTTAGATTCCATCTACCGAGGTATAGCATTTATTTTTATTCCTGATCGAATGGGCCTCAAAATTATCTTCAAACAAAACTAGGCAAAATCTCTACAAATCTTGGACTTCAAAGGAATTTGCTGGCGTTTGCCATTGAAAGTATGTAAAAGTGTTTCAGTTATTTATGTTTTATTCTTTAAAAATTGTTCAAGTACAATGTTAATATAAATTTTTCTTGTTTTTGAATAATAATAGTTCTACTTAAATGTTCGTAAAAGTGTTTTTATTGAATAAAAATGTTTTTATTTTAAAAAGTGAAACTAAAATGTCATTAGGATTTTACATTTGCCAAAGGAAATTAAGAAAATATATAAACTAAAAGTACTTTACTAAGCATTAAATAAAAATAAAACATAGAGGATATTCGATTCCTTTTATCGCAGGCTACTTAGAGTTATGGGATATAATGTCAGCCTTGCCCCCTCATTAGGCCTAGGTACAAAATATTTCAAAAATTCAGCTTGACCTGACAAAATTATGTTGACATCGTTATGATCGCTTCATTTTGAATCAATGGGGCTATTATTTTTCAATTTACAGCCATATGGACACTTTCGAGAGATTCTCGGCCACCAGGACTAAACTGGTTGAGCTGAGCAGATTACCATCACTATTTTGAAATGATCAAATGTGGCAAAATTGATCCAAGATAAATGTTGATGGTTCCAAGGTGTACACTTTATAATCTAGCTGTTCATATAGAAAAAATCAGAACGACTTAACAAGAAAGCCGTGGACCCAATTCAAGGGACATATTTTTCACTATGTTCCTAACTTTGGTCATCACACAGTATAATGTTGGTTTCTAAAATTTTCAATGCTGCTATATGAGTGTTGCGAGAAATAAAGAGGTGTCTGAAACCATTTCCTGAGCAAAACGCAAACTCATTTTAGGGTGCGAGAATAGCTTTAAGCTGAAATGTATTTTATTATTATGAAGCCTAACAACATATAATATTACTTACACTTTTCGGTTTTACACCTCTCCTAACTCAACTTATATTTCCTTGTGCCTTTGTATCTGATCACCTGTGATGTTTAATGTCATGTTATTTAAGAATAGTTTTTATATTATCACCAACTTACTTCTGCACTGTCGGTGGGCTCCGCTACAGGCTGCCGAGCTCCGCTTGAGCTTCCCAACAAGTAGTGGTTTGGGGATAGCGCCTCGCTTTCCTCCGCGTCCAGTGGAAGATAAGTTAGGGGACGGCTGTTGACGATAGCCTCCGCTTCGATTACGAGCGTGTTCAGCGATTCATCGTCTAACTTCCGATCGCACCTGTATGCTCCTAACATCGCCTGCTTTACGGAACGTACCTTGCGTTCCCATGCGCCACCCGTATGAGGAGAAGAAGGAGGAATGAAAAACCATTTTGTTGTTCCCTGCAGAATTTGTTTCATTAACACCCGTTCCGTACCATGAAAGTTGGTGCCGTTGTCGGAAATAAACCACTGCCGCATATACGGTTTCACTGGCATCCACGAACGTATGGAGCTGCAGCTGACGGTAACTCCAAGATGTGGCATTAGGAAAATAACATCGAGGGATTTTAATATTCTCAATCTGTTACAGCAAGGCCGTCCAACTACACCATCGTTGTAACAAGATTTTTCCGTGGACCAGAAGGAAGCTCAATAGCCCCAATGGATCACACTCATAAGACACCGCAGAACCTGTCTCTTTGTCGGACGTGCTTCGCTGGCGAGGATTTGTATAACTTCTTCTTCTTCTTTGCGCATAAAAGCCTAGCGTATCTTTGTCCGTTAACCGGACCATGCCGAGCACTCTCCCGTATTCGGTACTTTTCTCCAAAAACAGGCGCTAATTATTGTTCTGCATCTCCCCTAGACGTTGCTTCACCACTGTGCTATTAGATTGCCAATTCCGCAGCAGAAATTCACCATTCCGGTGAATTTTCTTCACTTGTTCGGACACCTTTACCGCTTCCAATTCGCTGCCAAAGCTATCCAGATAATCGTCCATGTAGTGGTTGGATATAATGCATTCGACAGCGCTGCTTCGCCGAACTCGTTAGCGTTTTTGTTCCTGACAAACTGTGCCGACGCGGGCGAGCATGTTGCCCCAAATGTAGCGACGTCCATTATATAGATGACTGGTGGACCAGAAGGATCAGTTCGAAACAAGAATCGCTGCACAAATCCTCGGTTGATGAAACATCTCCTTAATATCAGCAGAGACGGCCACCGCAAATTGCCGAAATCGTGATAAGACGGCTGGCAAAGATGTAAGCTGGTCTGGCCCTTTGAGAAGCAAGGAGTTGAGCGAGATACCATTTACTGTGGCTGCCGCGTCCCAGATTAGACGCACCTTTTTGGGTTTCTTTGGATTGATCACCGCG
Organism: Aedes koreicus; assembly: GCA_024533555.2. NCBI lineage: Eukaryota > Metazoa > Arthropoda > Insecta > Diptera > Culicidae > Aedes > Aedes koreicus. Next base: position 395,173 of record JAHHFK020003818.1, read on the forward strand.
CCTAACGGGAGATACCTTTTCAGATCGGCTGCCTTTACCTCTTCTTCGCTGGCTTCATGTGTGTATCCTTTTTGCTGGTATTCTGCAATTTGACGGTATAAGTTTTTCTTCAACGTGGGATTCTCCTCCATTCGACGCTCCAGGCAATCCAATCTTCGCAACGCCATTCCGTAACTATCAGGTTATTCGATGTCATCGTATCTCCACAGTAATCCGGTCTCGTACCTTTCTCCTACGCGCATGGTGGTTTGTTCCAGGATCTCTTGTGCTCTTCGATCCTCCGCCGACATAAGCTCTGCCCCCGGTTTGACCCCAACATCGTCAAGCGTGATGTATTCCTTCACCAGCACATGTAAGTCTTGGTCGCACCCACATGCATGGAAATTGAGTGTCTGCTACACGGGCTCATTGTTTCCTCCGTAAACACACCAACCGAGCCGAGTTTTCATAGCGACCGGCTCGTTGATGTGTCCCTCCTTCACTTTCAGTGGAATGGTGAGCCGCAAATTATTAACACCTATCAGTAATCGGGGAACTGCATTCCCATAGCTCATAATCGGCAATCCTTTAAGGTGCGTATACTGGTGTACAAGATCGTTGAAACGCAGTGTCTGCTCCGGCAGGGCAAGCTTCTTTACGGTGCGAACATCCTCCATTTTCAGGCGAACGGTGTATTTGATATAACGTCGTTAACATCTGGACGGGTATCAGCTCGCGGAACATTTGAATTCCCTCTCAAAGGAGAGGAAAGAGGGAACGTTGAGGTGGGATGACCTTGTAAAACGGGTTCAGTCCCAGCCAATGGTGCCGAACTCTTATTATTGAGTACTGGACTAATTGGTCCCCATTGGGCTATTAAATTTTGATAATAACTACCGTTTGTCTGAGCAAATCTGTTGACGTTTGTAGTGGAATGAGTTGGTAGCTTACCTTGTGGTAATACGGGGGGTGCAGGGAGAATAGGATTGCATAAGACTCTTGTCGCATTATTATGGACCTGCTGGTTCGGAACCGTTTTGGGAATCGCGCCCGTGTACCGCTGCTGATTCCCTTATTGACGCGACGGATCCGTTGGAATTTCCGTCTGCTGCATCATCACTTTGTTAGTGTCTTCCGGCTCCTTCATTGTAATAACATCTACTGCATTTTCCATATGCGGGCGGTTGTGCTCCGGTTGATGATGTTTCTGTTCACGATTTTCGCTGAGCAATTCAATGCCTCCAACGGTGCCTACGCGTGAATCGACGGCAGACGATTGTTTCTCTACCCACTCCGTCACACGTTGCTGACTTACACGACGACTCACCTGGCTGCGGTTACTCCTATTCTCACGTTCTTCCTCGAGCTGCTCTTCCAGCAAAGTATACTTCTCCTGCATAAGCTTCCTCTCCTGTTCGATTGCTCTTTTCTCCGCTTCCAAGGCGTGCTTTTGAATCGCGCGCTCTTCTTCCAGCTTCTGCAACTGCAGCGCTATTCGAGCCTACCGATTAGTTGACTTGGTGTGAACACTCACTGGCAAGCAATTGCGGCACGTCCATGGCCTCTCCGCCACCGACTCCGTTACTCCTTCACATCGAAAATGCCACCAGCTATCGCATTGGTTGCATTGGACAACATTATCTCGTTCAGGCGTTCGCGATGACTCAGCATTTCCGCTTGTTTCGCTCGCACTCATAACCACGAAAATTCTTAAAGGTTTTGTTGCGAGAAATAAAGAGGTGTCCGGAACCGTTTCTTGAGCAAAACGCAAACTCCTTTTAGGGTGCGAGAATAGCTCTAAGCTGAAATGTATTTTATTATTATGTAGCCTAACAACATATAATATGACTTACAATTTTCGGTTTTACACCTCTCCTAACTCAACTAATATTTCCTTGTGCCTTTGTGTCTGAGCACCTGTGATGTTTAATTTCATGTGATTTAAGAATAGTTTTTATTTTATCACCAACTTACGTTCTGTGATATTAGGTTCAAGCACAAATTAAAGGACAGGACGATAGGTAAGTTACACCTTCACTTAATAATTTTTAATTCGTGATCTTGCTGTTGCTTCTCGATTGTTGACGGAATGATGGCATCCGATCCGTCCTCGGTCAAGTTATATTTTTGACGTTTCAGCCGTTGCCACACTATCTGACACGGCGGCTTTATTCAGTCGCATTTACATTGTTAACAGTGCTGGCAGCAACAATGAGTATTTGTTTATTTTTTAGTTAGTTAGTTAGTTCCTTTATTATCGAGATTTGCAGCCCAGGGATGGTTCATCTCCCGTCGTAGTCACTCAAATACCTTTTGGGTATTTTTCGTAACTTGTCCGGGGGTGAGATTCCAACTTTGGCGTGAGAGGTATGGATGCTAACCACTACGCCGGGGTTGTCCTCTTGTTTATTTTTCATATGGTTGTATATTTTTAAAATGCTACATCTAAACAAAGTTATACGCCGAGAACTAGGACTTCAAAATTTGTTTAATGGGATTTCAATTGTTTAAAATACCGAGTTTTCAATAGATCAGCAATGACAATCATTTCAGTTTTGACGTAGGACTACGTCTGTGTTTTCAATACTGGGGTACACGTTCGAATTGCGAAAATTTGGAGCGTCACGAAAAATATATAGGTTTTGAACGTTAATAACTAAGTCATTCCACGATTGATTTCCAAAATGTTTGCACCAATCGATCGGAACATTTTCTACGCTTCGATTTAAATATTTCAAACTATTGATTTTTAACATGCAACTAATAAAATTAACGCAAATATGAAGTGATGTCTTATAATATCGATTTTTCATAGTAAATTTACCAAATACACAGTACTTTCCGCGCACAGACTTCATATTTAAGTAAGGAACGTCTCCTAGGCAGCCATGAATGTTATATAAGGGCTACACCTTTCGCATTTTGATTTAGTTTTCCGGCGGTCGTGGAGCTGTGCAGAGTAGGATCTGCAGTTGGACGAGCAGTCGCTGCCCAGAGAGGCGTTGGTGCAGTTGGCTGTTGTTGCCGATGCTCCCGTCAACTTCGCTGCGAGAAAGATGGCTGCTGAAGCCTACGAGTTGGCGGGAAAAAGCCGCCCGTGACAACGAGACAAGAATCAATCATCCCGTGAGATGAACCAAGAGAGAAAGCCCAAGTTCAATCGCAAACTGTTTCTCCCCCGTCAACTAAATCCGTCCTTTTCAGGACGACCAAATTAGTTTGCCAACTGGAGAGTTCGTTTGGATGAATTTTTTCTCTTGTGCTGTTTGAAATTTCCATTAACGCGCCCCGGCTGAACATGGCATTGCTTTAAACGCCGCGTCCCCCGGAGTAAATAGCAAAGCGTGTTGAACAACCAATGAACCAACAGATCCATAACTATCTTCTACGCGTTAGAGATAGTGGCCCTCTCAACCATCGTAGAAAATACAACCGGGGCCGTATCATAATTAAGAACCACCAAATGCTTTCTAGAGAGTGTACAATAGAATTGTCTTGGCCCTTTTCAGGACTGACTTAAATCAATTAGCGGATGGCCCTGACGTGTATGGGAATTCGATTGCTGCGTAGTCCTACATCAACTTTGCGTACAACCCCATTGGGCTGTCCCTTATAGTTTTTTAAACTAGTTTTTTTTAATTTAATCTTTGAAATTTTATGTTAGATAATATCGTTCCATAGGCTGTAACCTTGAAGATGAGACGAAGTTGCATCCACGAATAGACCCAATGCTCGTAAACCGACAATACCCCCGTATTCCTCGAAAGTGTTTGTCCTAATAAAGTTAGTTGTTTGATTTTACATAGTTCAGAACAACAAGCGTATTTTTAATCTTATCTAAACAAGCATACAACAAGTTGAATGTCTTTTGCAGCTTAACTACTGTGACGTGTGTATCTCACATGTCAATAAATACCAGGTAGTAACCAACTCAAATAAATCATACCAGTAGCACCGCATCGTGAGAAACATATTATTCTCAAGCCATCGAACTACTTTTGCAACAAATGCAATGCGTGCACAGAGTGGTTCGATGACTTCTAGTACTCCTGATCATATTGCGCTTATGCAATTGCACATCCGTTGTCAGGCGTTCGTTCATTGCAAAGGAACATCTGTCGGGTTGTCGCCAAGTGCATAAGTCGTCACCGCCCCCCCCTTTTTTCTCCTCCCTTTTTTGGGCTCTCCCTTTCAAAATGGGTTTTTTTTTGTTTTTTTTTTTATGTTGTGTGTCTCCGCCCCCGGGGGAAAAAGTTAGTTATTTTTAATCTAAGCAGAGTCGTTTAAGCCTTCAAGCAGTGATAGTCTCCAATTGATTTACGAGATATCACAGTACCTGGAACATTTCACTACTTTATAAATTACAATGAATAACGTGACTGACCGCAGCACTAAGATATGGGATGCATACGATAAAAAACAAACAAACATAAGTATCATCATGAAACCATTGTTGTTAAAAGAGCAGCTGCATTGATTTGTAGTGTGTTGAGCATATTTCTTATGGTCAATTGACTGAGTTTTTTTTAACTCTTTTAGAAGATAAAATTGAAATTTTGATGTCTTTTCTCTAGAAACAATTTGCACAATACTGTGATATGCCACAATGATAATTACTGTAATAATGTCTACTTAAATGTTTTAACTGATGCCATTTTAATTTTTACTAAGATAATGTGGAAGAGACTATAGCGATATAAAATGAGTTCGGTATACCAAAAAGTACCAAGGCATGAATTGTACTTAAATTTTTTGAGTTCATATGCTATTTTGTTTGGTTAAACGTACTCAAAAACGTTACCAAAAGATTTGCAACCTATTGCAAACATGTACAAGGCTGTTTACTTCATCTGAACGAGTATGAAAGGAATTTTTAATATTTTTTTCAATGGGATGGTGCACTTTGCAAAGTATGGAAGGTAACAATTTTGTATTATCTGTCGGGGACTTTTTAGTTAGGTCCATAAGTAAGCCAGACTCACAATACGGTTCTTGAAAAACCAAATTCCACACACAAGTTTTTCTGTAAACGTTTGAAAATTATACATTTTCTAAGCCTTTAATAACCACGCAGTTTGGCATTGCCCGGGTAGTGATGCCTCCAGAGCACGACTATTGGATACCCTAGAGGCCCGAGGTAGACAACCCTCCCGCGAGGTAAGAGATGTTTTGGGAATGCGTGATCTCCCCTACATGCAAGCGATTTACGAATTCCTTTGTTTGTCTGATCTAAGAGTGTAATGTCATCACCCCCTCTCCTCCAGCCTAGTAAATTCCCTGCCATTGTGTCCCAGTTATACTATCCTCTTGTTTCCGTGCTACTTGTACCTGCCCAGCAAGCCGTGTCACCCATCTGCGGCTTAGTTCCTGAAACGGACCACAGGGACCGTGGATTTGGTAGATGTCGCAACCATGAGCAGCAAATAATACCTTCAATAAGTTACCTGCCTAGCCCCTTCCAAACGATAATGTGACCCATTAACCTCGAGCTAGCCACGAGTAATTGGCACACCATTTTACTTAAATTGAAAAATTATACATTGTAAATAACAATATTGAAAAAAAAATAAGCCTTTAATAATGAATGCAGTAGCATAATGTGAATTTTCATAATTTTTAGAATGTTTTGAACTTATCAAATTAAAAAAAAATAGCATTAAATGTGTCAGTATGCATGCACACGATATCAGTGTTGGAAGTCAGTTAATCCCAATTGCACCCCAAACAACGTAAAATTAGAATTACAACACAAACAAAACCATAATTGCACCTAATTGCACTCAAAGCAATCTAAAATTAAAATTGAAACACAAACAATACCACAAGCTGCGAACGAAAATAAACAACTTCCAAGTGTCAAAGCATGTTTTCCATTTTCTTCTATAAGGTGTGTGTAGTTAAAAACATTGAATAATTGAAATAAAACGAAAATCAATTCGTAAATTTTCAAAGCAATATTATTTACCTAACATGTTAAAATATCAATAAACTAACAAATCAATCAGATAACTGATCTCGGTATTATGATCATACTTAAGCCTTTATACCAGCCATCAAGTTCTGCATAGTGGTTTTTGTGCACTTTCTGGACGCTACTGACCAGTTTTTCTCAAAGTCGGACATGCTGTCAGCCACGGTACCTGCATTTTTCTAGTTCCGTTTGACGATTGTCCAATAGCGTTTGATTGGTCGCAATTGGGGGCAGTTTGGTGGGTTGAAATATTTTTCAACGAAATCAACGTTGTTATCAGAAAACACCTGTAGAGTTGATCTGCCATTATGGGCAGAGGCCAGATTCGGCCAGAATAGAGGAGGAGTCTCATGCATCGGATATAAAGACCATAAGCTTTACTCAATTTTGATTGAATTTGCTTCATCGTTTAATTCAATTCACTGACAGACGACTGTCATTCTTTATCTGAGTCAAAACAGTTTGAGTTTAGCAAAATGGAGCGAATTGATAAGGACACTAGAGTTTTGATTATTCAAAAGTATTACGAGGGCTGTCTTGTAAACATGGTGCTCAAATTGTAAAAAAATCGAAAACTGGTGTACACAAAATCATCAAAAAAATTGGAGAGCATACTGTGGACGATCTGCCTAGATCCAGATCCAGAAGCAGCCCTGTTAACCTGCACAAGGAGAAGAAATGTGTTGAGCTTCTGTTGTCCGAAAATCGAATTCAGTCCGACAGGAAATAGAAGAAAATATTGCAAATTGGTCACAACTACGCTACCTGATGACAGAAGAACGACCAGAATGGAGAAGGTCGGCAAAACAGTAATTATGTGGCTGGTTATTTGCTCATTAGAATAATCTTGCACATCTCGACAATGGAGCTACGATGAGGAATAATTCGTTGAAGGCATTGCATGTCACCATGAAACGGAACCAGATACTGGTACGTTTCTTCACGTAATAATCTCTACGAAAGATACTCCTTGATCACTCACCTGGCCACGTCCATGCAACCGTTTAAGATAGGAAGGATTTGGTATCCACCTTAAAAAGACACGAGGAACCCACGTAGCCTTCAGTAGATATCAAAGGAAAAGTGAAATGAATAGTCGGCGAGAATAGTTAAACAGAATGCCCTGTTTTATTTTATTTAATACGCTCGTTGGGAGCATCTAGTCTAAGAAGGTTAGGTGATGCTCCATTTCTCTTCAAATGGTTGGAACTTTAGCATTAACTATAGTCTTGTGTGGCTGGCTATTTGCTCTTGCGCCAAGAAAGAATTATGCCATTTTTCTCCACTGGGACCATCAACGGAGAAGTTTATCGCAAGGAATGCAAAAAAAGCATTTTGTTCATCTGTATCGTGAACACAACGTCCCTTCACTGTTCTGTCCTGATATACAGGGTGCGGCAGAAAATAATGCGAAAATTAGTTCTATTGCTTTCAAATTCCATTTTCAACTAATTCAAGCAATAAAATCAACATTCTCGAGTGCAGTTATCTTAATAAAGTCCTTTTAATCAAATTTATTCAATGTGTCCTCCATTTTTATTAATAACATCCTCGAGCCGACGCCAGAAGCCAGAGCATGCCTTTCGGACGTAGTCCTCTGACATTGACTGCCATGTGCGTGTTATGGTTGACTTCAGGGTTTTCACACTAGGGTGTGATGTTTTGCAGGCTCGTGCTTCAACATATGCCCAAATCGAATAATCCAACGGATTAAGATCTGGACTGCTAGGGGGCCACAAATCCTTCGGCCAAAACTTCATGTTATCGTCCAACCATTGTTGGCTTCGATTGGACGTGTGACACGACGCTCGATCCTGCTGTAAGACAACGTTTTGGTCCTCGGAGAAGTTGGCCTTCACCCAGGGAAGCACTTGGTCTTTTAAAATACTGATATATACTTCGGTATTGATTTTAACTCCAGCATCAATGAAAACAGGCGGCATTTTCAAACCGTTGGATGCCACCAAGCCAAACATCATGATACCAGCTGAATGTTCGGTTTGAAATTTGAATTTCACTTTTTCCGGAACGGTCTCTATTTTCTGCGGTGAAATAAACCGGTCCGTGCGGCTGTTGGCCACAGCATCGATGCTGAAAAGCTTTTCGTCGGAGAACAGGATTATCATTTTTTACTTCTTCAACGAGGAAAGCAATCTCTTGGAACGAGTCACTCGTAGTTCCTTGACCCGGTCCGTAATCAAGTGGCGTTTCACTCTGGCTCTGGAAGGTGCATGATCTTCTTTGATGATTCTCCGCATGGATTTCTCCGAAATATTGGCTTCCGAGTGGAACCCAGTGCTGTGTGGGGATATCGGGTGGATTATCGGGTTCATTTGAAACCCGCAGGGGGCTTCGTCAAGGTGATGGTCTCACTTGCCTGAGCAGTACACCAGACTAAAGTGCGAAGCAGAGAAGATTGGATTGGAGATAAATACGTCCAAAACGAAGTACATGCTGGCAGGCGGAACCGAGCACGACAGGATCCGACTGAGCAGCAGTGTAACGATCGACGGCGATGAGTTCGAGGTAGTCGATGAATTTGTCTATCTCGGCTCACTGGTTACTGCGGACAACGATAGCAGCCGTGAGATCCAGACTATGGGCTCCACAAGCAACTACGGTCAAACAGACTTAGCTCCCGTACGAAGTGCATCCTGTACAAAACGCTAATAAGACCGGTTGTTCTCTACGGGCATGAGACGTGGACAATGCTTGAAGAGGACCTGTGAGCACTCGGAGTTTTTGAGCGACGGGTGTTAAGAACCATCTTTGGTGGAGTACAGGAGGACGGACTATGGAGGCGAAGGATGAACCGCGCAACTCGCCGGTGAACCCAGAATTCATAAGGTGGCAAAAGCTGGAAGGATACGCTGGGCAGGACATATTGCGAGAATGCCGGGCAACTATCCTGCAAAATTGGTGTTCGACGGGAATCCGGTTGGTACAAGACAACGTGGGGCGCAACGAGCAAGTTGGTCAGACCAGGTGGAGCAAGACCTAGGGGGTACAAGATGCCCAAGGGATTGGAGAGGAGCAGCTACGTGTCGGGCATTATGGAGGGATATTGTGTATCAGGCTATGTTATAGTATTGCGACGTTATGCCATGTAAGTAAATCAATAAACCCTCAATTTTCACAATGTCACCATCAATGTCCCAAGCAAAGCATCCCCAGACTAATACTTACCCTCCACCATGCTTGACTGCGGGGATCACACATTGGTTAAACCAAACGACAAACATATTGTCGGCGTCGTTTGTTGAAAATTTCAAATTGTGATTCGTCCTCGAACAAGACTTTAGACCATTGTTCAGTTGTCCAATCTTTATTTTTTTAGCTCAATTCAATCTTTTCACTTTGTTTTGCTTGCGTAGTAATGCTTTGTTTTAGCGGCGACGCTTCCTTTCAAGCCATAATTTCGTAGACGTTGCTGTACTATCGAAACAGATACTAGTGCTAGAGGAGTTGAGTTGTGCGGGAATTTCGGAGGCGGTGAGGGAACGATTTTTCTTGCTTACAACACAGATGAAATTGTCCTCTTGCTTTGACGTAGTTTTAGGCCTCCCGGAACGATGACAACTCTGAATACATCCTGTTTCGCTCTTTCTTTGTAAATTTCTCATGACTACATTTTTAGAAACATTACATATAGCACCAATACGGTAATATCGGTAAATTGTAACCCTGTTTGACAACTTGACACCGCACCGGTGGTTGGTAACCGGGTTGGCAAATGACAATTTGCTCGCTCGGTGAGCAGCCGGTTCGTAAATTTGACAACCCGCCCCAACCGAGCCGAGCGTTGCCATTTGAAGAAAATTAAGCAAAACAAGTTGAAACATTAAAAAAACATCTTCATCTGGAAGGCTTTCATTTCAATTTGAGTGATCCTATTTGTTTTTAAAGTGTTATTTGCTAATTTTACATTTATTGTGATATGTTGTGAAAAAATGAGTGCATCAAACCCCCGTGGAAGGAATTGGACGAACAAGAGAACGAAGGGCTTTGCAGGGCTTGGCTGGGTGTTTCCCAAGATCCAATCTTTGGGACAAACAGAACGTTGAAAACCTATACGGAAGAGAATTTTAACTATACACTGCACGAAATATTTAGCGAAACGAAACCGGTGCGAGTATAAATTTGAGTCTTATTGTGTTACCTTTTACTGAACGACCGGTGCGAAAGTGGGTGGCTAAATCAAAATAGGAACGCTTTCTGTCATCAAAATATTACCCAGATATCAACGCACCGGTGGGGATGGTCTTAGAAGCTATTTTTCGCGTTGAATAACCTTCTTCATGTAGTGCCACAATGCATTCGAGCAGTCGTGTCGCTACACTCAGCTGTGCATTTTAACCCATTTCTCTATGAATGAAACATAAAATATATAGTTTGATTCAAATTTTTATAATGAGATGATGTGTTTTGAATAACATAAATTTACATAAAAAAATTTGACGACCAGTTATGATTTTGAATACGACATATGTTCTATTCACATTTTTGTAATGGAAAATGTAACAAACAATTGTAAATATAACTCTTGGAGTGAGCACAAAGATGTTACGCGTAATAGACACAAGACGCATCAATAGAATGCAATAGTAGCAAGACGCACGTGCTTGACAAAATATACTGAGTAGCCGACTTAATTGGGTACAGTTAAAAAATAAAACAAATGGACCCAAACTTTTGACCGGTAGTGTACATTCTATAGGTACCAGAATTTCTGGAAAATTCTGAATTCTTAAACAATTTTACACATCTGCAAACTTTCGGAAAATCCTTTACTTAAGAAATGTGTGTCAAACTTCAAGAACTGCACAAAGAATCAGCAAATTTCATAAAGATTTTGCCACGTTTAAAACCATCATTCAAATTTCAATACGAAGCGTGTTTTATACGTGTTGGTGAATTATTTTGCATGCTTGTTGCGACAACTTATTGAAAACGACGTTTTTGCTTTTGTGAACAAAGAGGTAAACAAAGATGCAAATGTGAGTTTCTCAAAACTCTTAGCATCATCATGTTAGAAAAATGTTATTTTTTGTGGTGGTGGTCCTAGTTTGCGATGAAATTTTCAGAGGAAATCTAGTGCCTGGCATCACAGTATTTCCAATAGTGTTTTCCAATCTTCTGATTTCAATTAAACTCTCTTATCCTGCCATTTTCAATGACATTTTAAAACTCCTAACAGGAACAGTACTATCACATATACCAAATAGAACTCACTTGATTCAAAGAGCAACATCAATCACATCATTCCATCTGTACCTCCATGTCAAATTTAAATGACGTCCAATTAGTATGCAACCATGCACATGAATATCAATTATACAAAATATTCCTTCACTTGCTCAGCATCAAAAAGGTCGAGCTGGGCATTTGGGATCGAATATTTCAACTATATAATTGAAACTCTTCACTCCTGAGCCCCTGCATATTGGTACCGATATATTGTAAATGTCATGACAAGAGTCACATAAAACCATACTATCCCAATCAGAACTGATTCCACTCACCGAGGACACAAACTGTCCTGATGAAAAGTTTGGTTTTTTCCCTCCTCAGGGTGCCTGCTCTCACCCCCGGAGGAGAAAACGGTGTACCTCAACCGGCCAAAAGCATCCATTTGAACAACCCGGAACCTTTCAACTTGTTAAAATATGTTCCCAACATCTGACCCGGCTTTCGAACTTCCAGGTTCTCACTGCTGCCGTGTGTTGTCTTTCAATATTGAATAAGAGAAAAGGGCTTCTCTGGCGCATGCAAAAGTTAGACTTGCCCCCAACAAATAACATGTTCAACATACAAGGAGTTAATTCCATCCGAATTCCCTTTATTCCATACGGGTGGACTGTTTTCAGGTAGGCTTTTCCCTTATTGAGTGCAATCGAGCAGGTTGAGAGTTTTATCATCAAAGAGCATGTTCTCCCAGGATGTGGTAAGACGGGGAAGGGTTAAGGTAGTCTTCTGTGGTATTCCGGTTCCCGGCAAAGGTGATGACTATCTTCGCCCTGGATCCCAGAGTAGGGAGGAGTTTTATTAAATTTATACCGGTCGTTATGAAATCATACTTACCGAAAAGTCCCAAATGAAGCCAATTTCTACCGGCGAGAGGATTTGCCGTCTTGTCTGCGAATCCCAAGGGAACGTAAGTCTCCTCTGTCTGTTCGTGCCGAATCCATTGCATGCCACATGTGTGTAAGGATGGCTATTCGTTATTCGGTTCGACCGCAGCACGAAGAGATACGTTGAAGCCTTAATTTTGATCCCATCGCATGATTTCTCAATCTCTTTCTATGGATCCCTTTTGATTGCCGGGATCAGACAGCACATTGCAATTGGGGTGCGGTTGAACAGGTGAATGCAATGCTTTGCTGAAGGTACTTGAATCAGCTACTCTATCCGAAGAGTAAGTCGTTCAATAAGAGATTAACCTTCCAACTGGAATGGACAGTTTTTCAATCAAGGGATGGCACATTATAGCCATGACATTATTCCAGCAAATTGTTGCCTTTTTCGGTTCATGATTTTCCTCCTTGGAGTACATCATCTGCAACTATACAGTGCAACCTATTTTACAAATTGCTTCTTATTAAATTACAAACCTCACACCTCAACCACCTCCATCCGTTCAATCATGAATCGATAGTTTATTATATAAATCCTCATACCTCCGCCACACGAGGGAAGTAGAGATCAACCAGTCAGCAGCTGTAAGCATCTTGTAAATCAACTTCCAAGAAATAATATTATTCAGTTTATCTTTCACCCAGTTGCCCATTATGTATCACTCAATCTTCGTCCGGTCCGGTGTTGACAGAAGTTTCCCTGACTGTTGCTGTTGCCTAGGCTGGCTGTTGCCGCCTTACCCGCCCACTTGGGCCGGCGATCCGGTGAACCGGTGATCCATTAGATCCATTAAATGCAAATTTATAAACGCCGCCGTACGGCCCTGGCGCAGAATCCACCGAACCGTGCACTGGCCGGGAATATAAACTAAGGGGCGACGGAAACGATAGTCTCAAGATAAGGCTGAGAGCTCGCTTGGCGCACCAAATGGTACACTTTCCTGGAATGCAAATTTTAGAGGGGGCTCAGCACGGAAGGCTGGTAGATTTTTTTAAAGGAATAATCTAAAAGTTCCGAACCGGGGCAAAGTTTAGAGGGATCTTGAGAGAGGAAGAAAAACAAAAATAGCTGACGTAGATTATATTTTCTATTCCGGATCTCTGTGTGGTAGCTGCTGCCAACAATGAAGATAACAAAAGTTTTGGGGTGGGGGGGGGGGGGGGCTGAAGAAGAATTTTATCATAGTATAATCATCATTTTTTCTTCCCTTAAAAATATGATGTTCTGTAAATTATTTAAAATCAAAACAAAACGCGTGTCGTTCTAGTTTTTCTGGGGGGGAAAAGCAACTCCACTGCGACTCTGTTATTTGTTTTTGTTTTTTTTCAAAAAATTGGTATCAAGGAGGTTTAAATAAAATCAATGGATAAACAGTTTAAAAAAATAATTATAAGATTTAATATAAATATGTGTTTTCTATGTTGCAATAACAGAAAAAACGGAAGAATGCCTACTAACATCCATCACAGCCTACTGGCCTTCTATGATTGACCAATGCTAGTTGATGATAACAAAGGCAACAACCAAGATGAAGATCACGCGGGAAAGTGTGCACAGATCGGATATAAATATAACTTCGTAAGCCACTCTCTTCTCATTCAGTTCAAACAAGCGACACGTACGGACGTGTTTTTCGCTCCCTCGCAATAAAAGTTTTCCCCGTGTTTCCCTCAATCGCCCGCTTTCTCGCGATTGCGTGTCCGGTTCGCGATCTATCACCTTCGCTTTCTCTTCTTTTGGTGGGGGCAAGGCAAAAACAAGCGCTGCAAAGGTCACCAATTTTTTTCCTTCGACCTTTTGCCGTGGCAATGGGTCGAAAAAAACAACACGGGGGTGCCTTCACCCCTGTGGCCTCCGCCTCTGACGCTATACCAAAACCAAGCAGCTCCAAGCGGCTACGCCAAGACGACGCCGATCCAGCAGACCCTAACGCCCGGCTACTAGCGAGCAATCGGTTTTCTACGCTCCTGGTACAGGAGATACCGAAAAAGGCGAAGATTCCGCCGCTTTTCACCACGTCAAGAAACATCGCTGCCCTTAGGACGGAGCTTGCAGCGATTAAAGTAAATCCGCTGTACAAGCTGTGCAGTACGGGCACAAAGATAATGTGCTCGACGGAGGCTGACTACCGTACTGTTGGCGCTCACCTAGTCACCAAGCAACACGAATTCTACACCCTTGACGCACCCGGAAACAAGCCGCTAAAGGTGATTCTGCGTGGCCTTCAGAATTCACTCCGGAGGAAATAGTCGCTGAGCTGCAAGCGGCGGCTCTGAAACCAGTGAAGGTGTTCCCAATCAGACGTCAAGAACAGGGAAATCATCGGGACCAACTCTATCTGGTCCACTTGGAGAAGGGTTCCGTCACGATGGCGGACCTGTTGAAAACACGGGCCCTTTTCAACGTCATTATCGAGTGGGACCGGTATCGCCCGAGGCAACACGACGTGACACAGTGCGGCAAGTGTCTGGCGTTCGGTCATGGGACCCGAAACTGCCACATGAAACCCCGGTGTGGAAAGTGTGCCGGACCGCACACAACCATGGATTGCGCCCCGATGGATGAAGGTGCCCCATCAAAGTGCGCCAACTGTGGCGCTAACCACGAAGGCAGCATCCGTGCTTGTCCCAAACGACGAAGTATTTGACCATCCGCAAGAAGGCGTCCACCAAGTCTCGGCCTGGACAACGCCACCCGCCACCTCGAATGGACGAAGAAAATTTCCCGACGCTCCGGTACCAAGTGCCGAACCTGCCGCCAGTTCCATTAAACTATCGCCATGTAAACCGTCCGTCAGCATCCGTTCAGCAACGATTCGCGGCAGCCGCCGACGCCCCCATGCCAGCTCCTCCTCCAGGGTGGTACAATCCGAGTTGTAGGTCCTCCACGCAACCACCTACCGATGGACAGCTCTATGACACAGAGCAAATGTTCGAATTCTTCCAAGAGCTCTACCGCCAACTACGTTCCTGCCGCTCGAAGGAGGAACAGCTCAAAGCCGCCACATCCGTGACGATGAAATTTATTTTCAAGTATGGACCGTAATCGCACCATCAGCATCCTCAATTGGAATGCTTGTTCCATCCGGAACAAAACAATTGAGCTCGGTGGCTTCCTTAACAGGAAGGTCATCGACATCGCCATCGTCACCGAGACACATGTCAAACCGGAACACAACATTTTCATCCCCGGAACCGGATTGTGCGACTTGATCGTAGCGGCTCTAGTGGAGGAGGAATTGCGATCGTCCTGCGCTACAACATCAACTGCCATCTGCTGCCGAGTTTTCAACTGCAGTCTATCGAAGCCATCGGAGTCGAGGTCGAAACTGCCGTCAGCCCTATCACCATCATCGCGGCCTATTGTCCCAAGCAAGCCAGCACCGCTAACGGAACAACAATGGTCCTACGGAACGACATTCTCAAGCTAACTCGGAGGCAGGGGCAGTTTATCATCGCCGGCGACCTAAATGCGAAACACGAAACCTGGGGGAACACCCGGCGGAACCGGAACGGAATAATTCTGCAGGAAGACCTGGAAGAGGGATATTACACCGTCCTGGGCCCGGATACTCCCACCCGATTGAGCAGATCCGGGGTCCATTCGACAATCGACATCTTCCTCACCAACATGGGGAACAACATCGCCCAGCCGGTAGTACACCAGGAGCTCAGCTCGGACCACTATCCAGTGGTGGCCAAAGCTGGGTCCTCGGTCAACCGGCATCGAATCACCAGACGGAACTACCATCGTTCCAGATGGGAGAGGTTCTGACAACATGTCGACGACACCGTCGATTTCACCGTGCACCTCGAGTCAACTGATGACATCGATCGGCAGCTGCAGAGCATCGAGCAAGCGATCTCCCAGGCCCGGGAGCAACATGTACCGGTGATTGATCAGGTGAGCAACTCTCTACCCATTGATAGACCCACTAAAGAATTAATACAATTGCGCAACGCCATCCGAAGGCAATACCAGCGAACTGGTCTGCCTACCTTAAAAACTCATTGCAATCGGATAACAAAAATTATCAAGGCCAGAATGGTGGACCTCAGAAATAACAATTTTTCCGACAAGATCCGCTCTCTCCCAGATTGTGCAAAGCCGTTCTGGAAGTTGACCAAAATTTTGAAAACTAAGCCAAAGCCCATTCCACCGTTGATCCCACTAGATAGCAATGGCTCTAGGGATTGCTTGATAACTCCTGCAGAAAAGGCTGCTGAGATAAGTCAACACTTCGTCAGCTCCCACAACCTCGGACAAAACATCGTCAGTCCACACGAAGCTGCCGTTAGCGCGCTTATAAACAACATCCATGTAAGTCCCAACGATTTCACAGAGGAGTTGTAGATCTCAGCTGACGAATTGTTGACTTATATCAAAAGCTCAAAGAACATGAAGGCCCCAGGTTTCGATAATATTATGAACTTGGAGCTCAAGCTATTGAGCTCCCAGTTCTATAACCATCTGGCGATGGTTTTCAACCAATACCTCCGACTTGGCTACTTCCCCTCGTGTTGGAAGTCAGCCAAAGTCATCCCCATCCAGAAACCTGGGAAAGATCCTTCATGTTCCAAGAGCTATAGGCCCATCAGCCTTCTCTCAGGAGTATCAAAACTGTTTGAGAAAGCGATCCACCGTCGGCTTCTCTCGTCTGCCGACGAGCTTAACATCTTGCTCGACGAGCAGTTCGGTTTCCGACGTGGTCGCTCAACAGTGCACCAACTTAACCGAGTAACCAACATCCTCAGGTGGAACAAATCTGTTACGAAATCATCTGCCATGGCACTTCTCGATATCGAGAAGGCCTTCGATAACGTGTGGCACGATGGCCTGGTGTATAAGCTAAAAAGATACAATCTTCCTATCTTCCTGGTGAAGATAATTAAAAATTACCTATCAGACAGGACATTCCGTGTTTCGCTGCAAGGTTCAGTTTCAGATACACAGGAGATCTCCGCCGGTGTTCCGCAGGGAAGTATACTAGGTCCACTTCTGTTTAACCTATTCACCTCGGACATACCCCCGCTCCCTGAAAATGGTTCTCTGTCGTTGTTCGCCGATGATACCGCAGTCGTCCACAATGGTAGGGTAATAAGAGCGCTTACAGCTAAACTGCAGCGAAGCTTGAATGTTCTGTCAGAATACTTCACCAAATGGAAGATCTGTATCAACGCAGCAAAGACCCAGGTCATCCTATTCCCACACTCCAACTCTCCCAAACTTGTTCCGCCTGAGGATTGTAAAATAAGCCTAAACAACACAACGGTGGAATGGGCCAAATCAGCTGTCTATCTTGGCGTTACAATAGACAGCAAGCTTATTTTCAGGGAGCAGGTTGACAAAACTGTCACAAAGTGTAACGTTCTGTTAAAGCTACTGTACCCATTGATAAACAGAAGGTCTACATTATCCCTGAAAAACAAGCTTGCTGTCTACAAGCAAATCATACTTCCAGTCATCAAGTACGGCATGCCAATCTGGGAGAGTTTCGCAAAAACACATCACCTGAAGCTACAGCGCGTTCAAAATAAGTTCCTCAGGATGATCCTGAACACCCCTCCGAGGACAAGAACATCTGAGGTCCACCGTCTGGCCGAGATAAAAATGCTCGACGATCGCTTTAGCGAGTCTATCAATCGGTACAGGGAACGCTGCCTGACATCGGATCACCAGATCATTCGGAATCTGGTTCCCCACCCCTAGGATTTTCAAATTGTAGTTGTAGTTGTAGATTAGGTAGGTTATCAAATTTAAACAAAGAATGCCCCCAGGGCTAATCTGAAAATTAATTTGTAACATAAAACACACTTAACACAATAAACATATAAAACACATAAACAAAGCTGAAGAGCCCATTGAGCTAAAACACTTGAAATTGTAAGTTAGTATATAAGATAAGGAATGATAAATAAAAAACAATTTTAGTAGTAGTAGCCGCTCTCTTCAGACTCAGAGTTTGGCTAGCTGTTTTTGCGTACGGACGCTTTTTACACCAGTGCGAACAAGTTCAGTCGTGAACGTTCTCGTGCGTCGCAGGCCAAAAAGTACTTAGGAAGAAGTGAGGCATTAATTGCGTGTGATTTTTTTTTGCGGTTGGTTTATTTAGATCGTTTTATATACGATACTAGTGTGAGAAGAAAATTGTAGAGAAGACTTTTAGTGACATTGTCACGATGGCGGAAAATTCAGGGTGGGACCCTGGGAGGCCCACCGCAGTGATGGACAGCAGCTCAACGGTTCCTGATTGGATGAATTCCGGTGGTTTCGGTCGTGTTCAGATTCTATTGCTGCAAGGTGAAGAAAATTAGAAGAAACTGAATTCTTTCATCGTCGGGAAATCTATGACGGATCTCGTTGGAGAAATCGAAGGCACTACAACTGAAGGAAACGGAACCCGTTATGTGCTGAGAGTTCGTAGCGACGAACAAACAAGGAAGCTGCTAGGAATGACGAAATTGTGTGATGGATCTGTTGTGTCCGTGGCCCCTCATCCCAGACTAAACAGATGTCGTTGTGTGTTTTCCTTCCGTGAAACGCAGGAAATGACGGAAGAAGAACTAGTTGCCGGACTGAAGGAAATGAGCGTTATCGAGGTGAAGCGTATTTTCCGCACCGAAAATGAAAAGAAAATTAACACGCCAACAGTCATCGTTACGCTCAATGGAACAGTGGCCCCCGAACACATTCGAGTCGGTCCATTGCGCATTAAGACCCGTGGAACTGCTCAAAAGTTTACAACTTGGAAGAGGAATGCTCTGCATCTGCTTTTTGTTTCCACTGTAATGGTAACCACGGACCATCCAGCCGAAACTGCCCAACTTACACAATGGCGAAGGAAGTGTTGCGACTGCGGTATACCAAAGGTATATCAGAGAAGAAAGCGATCCGGCAAACTCAGGCTGGCGGTGGCTCCTATGCTGCTGTTAGCAAAGTACAGCAAAGACTGGAAGTTACCCGCGAAACCACCAACGAATCTAAACTGCTTAAAGAAAAGGACGATACAATCAAGCAGCTCATGGAAACAATTGAGAAACTGTCTCACAGGATCGACGAATTGAAACAAAAGCAACAGGTGAATAAGGACAAGAAGCGAAGCAAGAAGGTTCTGGCTATGGAAAAGGCCAACTACTCGGGCATGGAAACCGATTCAAGCGCCCATCTTCCGGCATCCGAACAAACAGCAGCTGCACAAATGGTTGCCCTGACTTTCTCGAAGGTAAGTGCAGCTCCCCTTAAGTCAGGCGCTCAGAATTTACATAAACGGCACTACACCACCGAAATCCATCCCCCGATTACAAAAAAGACCCCCGCTACTACCAACAAAACCGTTGAACAAACGCAAAGCCCAAATGACTCGATTCTGAATTCACTCCCTAATCAATTCAACCATGGCCCCCACCACAAACCCAACAAATGATCAGCTCTCCCCTTATCAACTTCCGCTCGGTATTCATCTGGCTCTGCAATGGAATCTCTTGAGTTTACGCGCAAGATTATCTGAATTGCAACTTCTAATTTCCCAATTTAATCCTATTGTCCTATCCTTACAGGAAACAATGGCCCCTGAATCCAAAATCCCCTCAAATTTCATAAAAAAATATGAATTATGTATTTGCGAAAACTCAGATAACCCCTATAAAACCGGTACAGCAATTGCAATTATAAATGATGTCCCTCACCGTAGAATCAGTTTTTCTTCCCAATTAGTAGCTGTTGCAGTTGAAATAGACTTTCCAATCAAAATGGTTTTACTTTCATACTCGTATAGATCCCACTTCCGGCAAAACTTAAGCTCTTTATTTGTCAATATGTTCACACAGCCTTGCTTCCCAGCTATCCTGGAAATTGCTCAACGATTGTTGTGGAAGTGATCATTTCCCTCTTGTCATTTCCTTGAATCGAGCACCTTCAGTTTCTTCCTGTCGTCCACGATGGAAATATGATCTCGCCGATTGGCCAAACTACGGATGTCTTTGACAGTTTCACGGACGACCCACCGTCTTGCCCTGACGAGTTTGTGGAGCGTCTGTTTGAGATTGCAACGCACCATATTCCAATAACCAGCGGTTCTCCAGGGAAGAAATCAGTTCCATGGTGGAATCCCGAGGTCCATTTTGCTATCGAACTCCGTCACAAAAAAACTCCGTGCTCTTCAGAGAGTGCCAAGAGAAGACCACAAAAATTCTGTCATCCACTCGGAATTTAAGGCAGCCAGAAATGCGGCTAAGACAGCAATCAATCGAGCCAAACAGTATAGTTGGGAAGAATTAATTTGGTCCATTAATCCCGAAAGCTCATCAAAAGAACTGTGGGATAAAGTCCACAGATTAAGAACTTGTAGTGCCAGGCAACCCATCAAACTCGAAATTAACAACAACGTAACAGATAACCCTTCCCTTATCACAGAACACTTTGCCGATCATTTTTATAAGTCATCCTCATCATCTGTCTACTCCGAGCAGTTTTTAGCCGAAAAGACAACCCAAGAATCCTCTTCACCTTGTTTTGATTCCAACAATAGCCCAGACTACAACCTTGAGTTTTCATATGAGGAATTTGATTAGGCTCTGCACAACGTGCATGGCTCATCCGCAGGACCAGATGACGTTGGCTATCCGCTCCGCTCAAAAATCTTCCTCTCATTGGTAAATCCATCATGCTAAATCTTTTCAACAACATATGGGATCAAGGAGAAATCCCCAGTTCCTGGAAGGAGGGTTTCGTTATTCCTATCCCCAAACCGGACAAGGATAGGAATAATGCAGACAGTTTTCGCCCTGAGAAAATGGTCAACAGACGGCTAATGACTCATATGGAAGCTCAAGGTTTACTCGACAATAAACAATTCGCTTTCCGTCCTAATCAATCCACAGATGACTATCTAACTGAACTTGAGGATATCATTGACTCTCATCTGGAGAGGGGAATGCATGGTGACGCTTCCTCTCTCGATCTGTCGAAAGCATATGTCCTTGTGTTTCTTGGGGGGGGGGGGAAAAAATGGCATGGGGGGCGGAGTACAAAGCTTTTTGGTGGGGAGAGGATTCAGGGGCAGCGGTGGTAAAAAACCTGAGCTGAGGTGAGATGAAAAAAATATTTTTCTCCAGGAGGGGTGGTTACCCCCTCTCTCCTTTTTTCTTTCCTATTCACTTTCAATTTAAAAACCTTTCCTCTCTCTTTTTTTTTTTTATTTGCGGTTTTTATATTCATTTTCGTATTACATTTATTTTTTATTTTATTATTTTTTTTTTTTTTTTTTTTTTCTTTTTCTCTTTCTTTTTTTTTTTTTTGGTTGGAAGGAGGCAAATAAAAAACTAATCTTTTGTTATAATGCACTCAGAGAAAGAAAGAAATAACAATGTCATACAAAGGAAAACCCTGACGTCAAAGATAACCCGTAACCCCATTGAAATGTTATGTAAATAACTGCTCTACGTTAGTGCTAACGGGTTCCCATGAACACACCCTCTCTTCAACAAGGCAAATAAGAAAGACGATGGCAACCAAAATGAAAACAGGGTTAAGTGCCAGTGACAAAATAAACACACTATGTCCACTCAGCAATTTCAGACCGTTGCCCTCGAACTTACCATGCTATTTTGCAGTGTAGAATAGCATCATCATCCCTGGGTGTTGGACACCCAGTACAACCGATACGGTTTTTTTTCACACAAGGCAATTGGCTGCCACATCGAGAGGGCACTTAAGCACACTGATAAACCCTCGTCAAGCCTGGAGTGAGTTTCCTCATGAAAGAAAGAAAAAAGCACCGTAATAGGCAGATCAAATGTGTCGTTCCTTTGACCCCCTTCTAGAGCCATCTGCATCCTTCGTTTGTTCTTTAGAAGAAACAATCAATCGCTTCGGATTGGATCCCAGGGTAAATAGACATCCGATGAGCTCGCTATGTGGAACAAAGAACAACGGCAGAATGCTGATGCAAAACTGGATCAGGGTTGTATAAAATGTAGCTCTAGGCGCCACTTGTGAATTGAGAATGAACTCTGGTATGTACATTAATGGCCCTGCTCGAGGGAGAGGAAAACGTTATCTTTCCTAGTTGAATAATATTATATGGTCCTTTTTGTATTTTCTGCACTTGAAAACATAATTCCGGATACATAATGAGTGTACAATTTACCAGTTTATCAGCAGTATAGAACAATTCAAATAATCCATCTGAATCCAGATCAGCCAACTCTGACCGACGCGGTCATCCTGAACATATTGAATCAGCTTAATTCGGTTTACAAACATCCGAGGTTATGATCTATCACAAAAGTTTACATCCTCTGATGGTTCTCGCCACTATAGTATATTTGATACAATCAAATCTACCGGAAAACAAACACAGCCTCCCTCATCCGCCACGCTTCATCTCATCCCCAGAACTAAAGGACGGGGTGCGCAAAACACAACGGAAAGTTCAATATTTTACTGCGAACTTTCAATTTGCATTTCCGCCTCCGCTTCCTGCTGTGTCCGGACGGTGGTCCCTCGATGATGGCATTAGCAATACGTGCACATCCGATTGATTAGTTTTTGCCATGTTAAATAACAAATGAGCCATATAAAAAGCGGAAACACAAACTGAGCTCGGATGTGCAGCACGCCAAGCTGGAGCGAGTGACACTTGCTCGGTGAATGCATTTAGACTTTTGCGGACCCCGCCGGATGGATATCTAAATTTTGCATCCATGATTTTGCACATTCAATAGCTGCCGAGGTGTGGACGTGAGCAATCATGTTCCCCACCAGGCACCCATCGACGGCCACCCGTTGAAGCGGAGGGTTCTCATTATCGCGTAATCAAGTGGTAATCCGTGTCGTGGCATGCAAAAGCTGGATATGATCCCACGCCATCATCATCATAATCAGTAGGACACTGCCAACTTGCACTCTCCCGGCGAGCACGTGTGTCGGTTTGTGGATGTTGGTGTTTGTGCGGGCTGTATAACTGGGCATTATTGGCAAACTTAAAAACGTAAAACTACCTGACACAGAGCGGGGTGAATGTTTTTGAACATAAGTACCCATTGGATGAAGTTTGAAACACTATAGCACTCGGAATGTAGTTTTTTGTTTGCAATGAAGTGAACAAATTCTAACATCCCAAAGTTGTTCAAAAGGCCTTTAAATGTGAAATGATTGTCATTAGACATATGGTTTCGTCTTGAAAGTTTCAAAACATGATAAGAGTCATCTTTTGATGGTCACCAATTGGTAAATTATGCCTTAAGCAGGAAATCTAAAAGTTAATTTTGAACAAATTGGAGATAGGAAACTTCTGCCAACTGAGGATGGGCCAGCCGAGCGTGTCACTTCTCCATTGTTGAGAACTCTCCGATTGAGTTTGGGGGGGGGGGTAATAGGGGGCCCCCCACCCAAATTATTTCACAAAAAACACTATAAAAAAAAACAATGGGTTTTTTTTTTTTTAAAATATGGGTAGAAGTAGCTTAGAGTGTTTTTTTTTCTGTTTTATATTCATCGTTGTCAGTTTTTCGAAAATTGAAGAAAAATGCGTCAGCCGAAAATCAACGTCGCGAATTGATTTTGTGCAAGCACCTGGAAAACTCTCTCATCGGGACATCGAAAAAGCACACGGAATCGTGCAGTCAATGGTGAGTCGTGTGATTAAATGTTACTACTAAACTCTTAGCATTGAACGGAAGGAGAAATGCGGTCAGAACGGATGTTCTATTAGTGATCAGGATCACAAGCGTGTCGTGAAAGGCCAAAAAGTTGAATCTGTCCAAGTCTTTCGTTCAAAGAGCCAGGAAGGAGGGGGGGGGGGGGTGCTGCTGCTGCAAAGTGCTGAAGGCTCCAAATCGTTACGAACGGCCAAATACGGTGGGAAAGTTACGGGCCCGGAAACTGTACACCCAGATGCTGCAAAATTTTGGACAAATTTGTGGGTATAAAGTTTCTCCATAACTTCAATATCATTCTGTTTATACCATTACATGATATCCCGCCAAAAATTGTAGCTGGCTAAGTCAGGCCAGAACTTCACTGGACCGTCGAACAGTGATTCCAAGGCGGAAACAAGTTGAAAAATCAACTTCTTCATTTTACAGTAAATATATTTCATGCAATTTTTTCATGCAATACACTATTTGAAATATATTTTTTCAAAATGTTGTGAGGATTGGATGCAAATTGTGCTCTCTACAAGTTTTCAAATAAAATGTATGGAGAATCGGAAAAAACTTTCAAGTAAGATTTCAAATGTGAGCACAAACGCGCACCATAATACCATAATAGCCTTATTTTGAAGATTTTTTTCACAACTTTCCAAAAATATGGATTTTATCTTGCGTAAACTTTCGCAAATACGGTTCCGGGAGGCCAGAGTCTTGGAATGTGTGCGAAACCCGTAAAATTGGTAAACACATAAATCTCCTACAAGATTACCACGGTGTTACCCTTCATATAATGAAGTGTAAACACATATCTCGGATTTTTTTTTTTTTAATTGGTTCGCTGGTTCCGGGGATCCCCCGGGGAAGTGGCCAATTTATGACTTAGAATCTATCATGCGACACCTCAAATTACATCAGAATTCAAACATATGTTCAATGGGGAAGATATAAAAAGTCTATAACCACATTGGCCACACCCGGGTCGATGTTCGGTTACAACCGAGAAAGTGGCCAGAATCGGATTTAGATCAAAACCCATCATGTGACACTACAAATAACATGAGCACTCAAAAATAAGCGCAATGGTAATGATATCAAGTTTCCAGGACCACAATGACCACATCCGGGTTTGTATTCATAGTACTCCCAGGGTAGTGTAAAATTGATCAGATCCCATGATAGGTGGATAAAGTTAGGTTTTTATTTTCAAATAAATGTACATGTAGTTTGAAAACGATTTCACTGTAGTAAGCCATTTGTGATATTGAATTTGCACTGCATAGTCCTCCGGATCATCCGAAATATCTCAAGACTTGTGCATCACTTTCATTCTAGAGTGACGAAAGACACACAAGTTATTCGGTTTATTATAAGCTTTTCAGCTATGCTCCAGTTACTTCCGTTACTCCAGTTTGATGTTTAGAGGATGATGTGATAAGTTTCTGAAATGTCATCATGGACCGAGAAGAGAATTTAACGTACATTCTTTGCCAAACAAAGGGTTTCTTTTTTCCGGTTGGGTACTGTTTTGATCTTTTGTGGTGAGCCTCTATTTTATTTACGCCACATCTCAAAACATCATATCACTATTAGATTAAGTGATTTCCACTTGTTGACTATTGTTTGCATTGAAAAAAATGGACTTTTTTCGGATGGTGATAAAAAAGAGCTAAGACAGATAGTTGCTTATGATAAATTTTCCATGGAAGGTAATTATTTAAGATTATTTGCCAAAAAAATCTACACCCTTGCGAGCGGCTTTCCGGCAGTTAACCGGAACATTCGCCATGGCGGACGAAAACATGCGTGTAGACATGTTTTTGAGTTCTTTCTTCGTTTTATTCATTAATTCCTCCTCAGTTTTCGCGACAAAATGGTTGGAGTAGATCTTACGCTTCAGGTTGGCCCAGAAATTCTCGATGGGACGCAGCTGGGAGACGTTGGGTGGGTTCGCCGACGTGGTTCCAAATCGATATTCAGCCGCTCCATCTCCTCCAACGATCGCTTCGGGTAGTGGGCCGACGCCAGATCCGGCCAGAACACCGCGTCTTTGCCCTTATGGTATTTCTTGATGAACGACGCAACTTCCGACAGGCATTTCGTACTATAAATTTTCCCGTTCACGGCAAGTCCGGAGCGAAAGAAGAGCGGCTTTGACATCCCTTTCTCGCTGATTGTCAGCCACAGCAGCACCTTCTTGGGGAACTTGGTGTGTGAAATGAACTTCACCTCGGAGCTCACTTCCTTCGTGGGGGAAGTAAAATACGAAGTGCCCTGCCAGTCGTTGCCATACAGGGTGTGATAGGTCTCGTCGTCCATCACTACCGCCACGTTGCGATTCGCCGGGAAAATCGAGTTGCTCATCTTATTCAGCCGCTGCAGCTGTGTCATTGTTTTTTGATCCTTTATTGTACGAGGATAAACTTGAACATAATGAAGACCGGATGAAATTTAAGTTATTCCTTCACGAAGTTTCGAAGTTTGGATCGAATGCTCTTCATCAAGTTCCGGACAAGTGTTGCATCGCATTTTTTGGACGCTTGAGCCCAAATTTTTTTGAACTCCTGCATGTTCCCAGCTGCCTTACCAGTCTTCTTGAAGGCCCTCTTCACTATTTCCCAGTAACGTTCGATGGGTCGAAGCTGAGGGCAATTTGGTGGATTGATATTTTTCTCAACGAAATCTATACCCTTTTCCGCAAGCCAATTGAGAGTGGTTTTGGCATAGTGAGCCGACGCTAAATCCGGCCAAAACAGTGGAGGTGTACTATGCTTCTTATATAAAGGCAACAATCTCTTCTGGAGACACTCAGATCGATAGATTTCCTCATTTATAGCTCCGGTAGTGTAAAAAATGGTTAACTTCAAACCACAGGAACATATTGCTTGCCATACCAGTACCAGGACCGAATTTCTTCACTTGAATCGACCTGTCCGCATCGCTCACATCCTCCCCAACGACGGCAGTAAAGTATTGTGGACCTGGAATGGTTTTTGAGTCCTCCTTTACATAGGTCGCATCGTCCATCAAAACGCATGCATCCGGACGCTGCAAAAGACGCGAATACAATTTCCGGGCCCTTGTTGCTGCTCGCTTCTTCTGTTCTGCACTTTGTTTCGAGATTTTCTGCTTCTTGTAGGTCTTCAGGTGGTTTCGCTTCTTGATACGCTGGATCATTCCGACACTCGTTCCTGCTTTTTTGGCCAAATCACGTATTGACATTGATTTGTTTTTCATTATTAGAGATACCACTTTCTGCTCCAGTTTCGGGTTGGAAGAACCGGGTTTTCTGCCTCTTCCTGGTAGCTCATCCAAAGAATAGTGTTCCCCAAACTTATTAATGATGGTTTTAAGACTCGCATGATTAATTCCAAACCGCTTCGCCAATTTTCGCATAGTAATACCCTTCTCACTTAGCCATGTGTCCAGAACCTTAATTTTCACTTCCTTTTCAATACGCGACATTTTGAAAACGCAGAATTTGAACCGCACAAACAAGTAAACAAAAGAAAGCTGACAGTCAAACGCACAGCATGCAGTGTTCAGAGCATAAAAAACCATCACAAATACATGCGTACAACGCAAATGTATGTGGATAGCTTATATTCGATACACTCCTTATATGTAACGCAATATTACTTTTTTCTCTTATTTGTTATTATTCGACATCAATCCTTGATGTCAAATCATGAATATGCCAAAGCTCCGTTATTAATTTTAAAAATTGATATGTATTAAATTGTTTTCTTTTTTGGTTCCTTTTAAATACAAATAGCAAAAGAAAAAAACCAGCTTGAAGCAACAAATAGTATGGCCTTTGAAGAAAACGAAAAAAAAAATAGGAAATATTATTTTTGATAAAATTTAGGATGATTTTATTTTTTTTAGGTATATTATAAGAGTCGATGGAAAAAAGGTCAACAGCAAGTTGAAAAGTTCAACAGGGAAAATGTCGAGTGGTTGGAATAGTACTTGATATATGACCAACCAAAAGTATCTGGCACTAGAAACACGAAAGTCGGAACACCCCAATTGAGCTTTGACAAACTTTGTGACAGAAGTGAGCGATTAAAAGCTATAGAGTTGCACAAATGAGCCTAAGAGCTGATGGAGAGGTTAAAGCTGCTGATTTAATTTTAAATCGACTGGTTCAAAAGTTATAATTCTTCGAAAACTTCATATATTCTAAAATTTTGATTTTTGGAGCACCCTATTACAAAATGGGTCACCCTAATGACAATATGAAAAATTCGAAAACAAAAAGGAACAAACCTACCAAATATTGCGAAATTCTATGATCCATCTTTTTGGAATTGCTGAATTATCAAATTTTACGGATGTTCCGAAACTTCCAATAGACCATGTAATGGCTACTCTGAGCCATAAATTGTTCT
Source organism: Aedes koreicus (assembly GCA_024533555.2). Lineage (NCBI taxonomy): Eukaryota > Metazoa > Arthropoda > Insecta > Diptera > Culicidae > Aedes > Aedes koreicus. The sequence goes on from JAHHFK020003818.1 coordinate 423,303, forward strand.
CCACATCGACATTTACTTCTTAAAACCACATTTACTTCTTAAATGTTATGTACAAATGATATTGAAAAACATCGTTGGACTTTAGGAAGAGACTAATGAATTTACCATTTTATTGGTTGTTCCTGATATTCCAGGGACCATAGAGTTTCCATATCTTCGTAGTTTGACCTAATACAACATTTAAGATAGCATATTTGAAATTAGCGGCCCAAAATAACTTGGAAACACATAACTTGTCTAGGTAAAATACATTTTTAGACCTTTTTCCGCCTTTTGTATGGAATGGAATCAATGTGCGTCATGCGATTGAAAGAATAGCAAAATATGTACACAGCTCGAAAAAGTAGTGTGAATTTCTGTTCAATATCTTGCACATAAATGGAGCGTCACAAAACATACAAATTTAAATTACAAGTCTTGTAAAGTTAAGAGACATTCCAAACATTGTCGAATATGTTGTACGCAAAAGGTCATCTTTGTTAGAACTATTTCATGCAAGTTGCTGCTTCGTGTGAAATGAAATACAATTTCACATGTTCTAATATTTACATCACAATGAAAATTCAGATTTTTTTTCTGTGTAACTTAAGACACTCCTCCTTGTTAATATGCCCATTCATAGTCGCTCCAGTGATGAAAACCTTAATTTTCTTGGCTGCATAGACAAATTTAAATCAACTTGGAGCATCACACAGTGGAAAGGGAAAAAATCGTGACCCAGAAGTTGTCCAAAGTCCCTTTTAACATATGTTTCATAGTGTGTGTGTGTGTGTGTGTGTGTGTGTGTGTGTGTGTGTGTGTGTGTGTGTGTGTGTGTGTGTGTGTGTGTTTACAATCTAATTCCCACTGTCTGGCAGCGGTATTATGGATAGAATCTTCCTGCAACTGTTTCATATTTGCTGTTTACAGTTGCAAAAAGCTTAGATCCGGGGATTAGAAGGTGACAGCTCTACCGCGACTCCAATAGCCCATTTCAAGAACGCAAGCATTCCGAAGCTATCTTCGTACACAATAAGCCCCGCTCCAGTAGTGACATACTGAAACTTTCAATCAAGCGTATGTGCAATGCTTGATTGACGCGTATTTAGTGATTCACAATATCATAGATGTTTAAAAGCGGAACGTACCCGAAAAACAGCTTCAGTGATCAGCTCGATGACAATATCATCATTCTATTTCCATGGATGACCTGAAACTATAAAAAAAAAAAAATAGTGTATCTAAAATGTTGATGTGCTGTTCCGTTTCCATGCACCGCTATTCTCATTTGTAGTAGATCTCATTGGCTTAAATGATGACATCAACTGGTTGGTCACTGATCTAGTCTCATCCAATACAACCGTTGCAGAATTGAACAGCACTTTTTAATAAAAAATAAAAAATAAAATAACATCCGTTGATCCCAATTAATACAATCTCATGGTACAATGCAACAAAATATCTATACAACCTGGTATCAACTGCTTGCAACTCTAATGCAGACCAAATTCCATTATTATTATTATTATTGTTATTATTATTATTATTTTCCAAAGGAAAATATCAATGATATGCAACTAATAATAAGATTCAGCTGTACACCGCTCAACTAGTAGTCTATGAATGTATACTGAAAGGTCCATGTAAAAAATGAGAAAAAAATGACTACAATTGATACTGGCTCCCTCAACCAAAACATGAATTTATGTATGTGAAAACCTGTATGTATCCAAATAATAACATCCATAAACAAATATGATAAATATAAGAATACCTAGATATGCAAAACGGAAACACACGTACATGTATATAACAATTGAGACTCCATATCCCAAAAATTCAACATGATTTCGAATAATATACAATGATACGATGAAAACACCACGATGTTACAATGAAATAGTAAATAATACACTCGTACACTTCTCCAGTCAAACTCCACGGACAGCAGTATAAGTGACTGAAGATCCCGTCCTGATGATTGCCGAAACAAATGGCCTATCCAATCACGACACCACTTAACAAATTTATTCAAATACAATCCCATACTGCCCACGATCGCATGCTAGTCCCCTATGAAAATAGCAGTTGAAATTCAGAAGTGCAATCCACATGTTCATGCTGAAAAGCCCAAAAACCAATCGAGCCTCTAATTGATCGGCATGCTCTAAAGTTAAATGGTTTCGAAATTCAAAATGACTCCAAGACGCACTGAAACCATCAATCAAATGAGTACGGAAAGTACACAACATGACTAAAAGGCACACGATCTACAGTCGCACGCCCTCCCTCAGATATTGTCAAACAATATTTCCAAAATTTGGGAGTGGGACACAAAAAGATAAAATGGAAAGAGCTCACCCGGATTTTCAGGACATTCCGTTGCTGTGGTTATATCATCGAGCAACCAGAGCAGGTCCGTGTGCCCACCAGATTACATCCTGTTCTTGAGGATTTCACTCCAAAACCATGAACCAAACGATCCGAGTGACACGGCTGAACACTTGCTCCTCCTGCCACGATGCTGTATGTTCGGTATTCCGTCTCCAGCGGGGACACTTTGTTTCCACACCAAGTGAAAGCCTCGTGGTAGACCGCAATCAACACTATTTATCAATTTCCACTGTCAAATTTTCTCGACAAAAAAACAAGCTGGGAAAACTATCAAAAATGTCAAGGAAAATTATTATTCAGTATTTTGTACATTAACTTTCAAATTATGCGTGGTGGAAACTTCAAGATGAACTTTTTTCTTGTTTTCTCGATTGCTGGTACATTTTTCAGATGCTTCTTTACGAAGATGGTATCTAAATGGTTTGTTTTTCAACAATTAAGTACGTTACAAGGCACGCTAGTACACAGTTCCATTTTGAAAACAAAAATAATTTGAGAAATAAAATATATGAAATTTTAAAATAGGCTATGTCCGGGAAATCCGCCAAATTTCAAATGGAGTTTTCCGGTAAACTGGCAACCCTGATTTTTTCAATATAGCTTTTTGTTCATAGATCCATAAGCTTTACTATCAAACTACATTTCATAAAAATCTGAAACCCTGCGATTCACACCTATACGGCTGTGAAAAAATCCTCAGCTGTTGCCGCTCGTTTGTGGTTACCTGTAAAATGGGTAGTATTGAGTTACTTGTCCAATTAACATTTCAATTTTTATCGATGTCCTATTTAAATCATATAACATTTCGTTAGATTTGGAAAGGACCTGGACAATTCTTCTCATGGTCTGTAATAAATTACAAAAAACACATTGTATAAGTCAAAAACATGGTCTCCAGAATCCTCAGAAAACTAAAATTGCTGATTGTATTGGCTACTAGTAATTCGCTCGTTGGTTGACATCCCTACCGAAATGCAGATGCTCATCCTCCAACTTTCATGAACCTGAGATTTTTCTTTACAGTGAGTGAGCATTCTACCAATTATTTCTGAGGAAATTTTAAAATAATTCATCTTGGATCTTCAAAAAAATAACTGTTTTACAACATCTTTGAACTGGATGTGATGTGATGATGATATAACACTACCATCTGTTGTAGCAAGGTAACTTTCCATAGCAGTGGAATAATCTGAAAAACGATTTAATCAGGATTCTATTGTTGTTACTGATCATCAAGCTCCTGTATGAAGGGCCAATAACGTTTTGGGGGGGCCGTTTGCAGAGAAACTTACGCGAAACCCGCGAATTTAGGGAAGAGAATCTGCAAGCAAGTTCACGCTAACAGCACTTAAATCAAGCCCTCTATTGAAAGAATAAACCCAATAGATGGGGTTGAAGAGCCCACCCTCGTTCCGCGAAATGTTAACAATAAGAAGGAGGCAGTCCCATGCTCTCTATCCAAATCGTTTCACTTGAGTGCCCTGATGGTCCCTCCCTTTCCCCGTTATATGTTATATAATGATTATTTAGTACATTTTGTCGTGGTCTTTTGATTGCTTACCTTGTGTTAGAAAGTTTTGTTGAAAGCAATATTCGTTATTCATTAAATTTTATTCTGAATATAACATTTTTGAACTGGATAAGCTGATATTCATTTTCAATTAAACAGATTTTTTGAAAGAAAAAAAAACGGAATCTTTTCTAAATTGTTAGTAACTTATAGTACAGGACACCAGTTTTTAAATTGATTTACTTTAATAAAAAGGTAATAGAAATAATTTCTGACTTTGTAAACAAGGTTTTTCAGTGAGAATGTTGTTTTTTTGTTTTTTGAAAAAATTGTCTTTTTTTTTATTTTTTTTCAATTATATAAAAAAAAAAAAAAAAAAAATAAAATAAATATAAAAAAAAAAAGAGAAAATTTTTTTTATTTATATATAAAACATATATGAAAAACAAACATTTTATTTTTTGTTTGGTGTGTTTTAGATATTCTTTTTTACGATTTTAGAGAGAAGTTTTTTTTAGCAATAAACTGAAAGTCGATGGAATAATAGAATAAGCTCATAAACTTAGCATTCCTCAGAGTCCGTTAAATATTTTTAAAGTTAACTGTCAATAAACAAACGCCAACAAATTATCGGAATAAACTGGCCACTTTTTGTTAAAACTATAGGTATGCCACCATTAAACAACCTCAATGGTAAAATGATTAATTCTGATTTTACAAAAAGTACCATAATATCCACAATTTATAACTAATTTAATTCATAGATGGTCACGTGTATGATGGGTTTAGGTTTTGATGACTATCCTAATACGCGTTTTCATTACTTGGAGGAACTTGCCAACCATGCGTCCCCATCAATCAGAAGTTATTTTTATAAGTTCATTTAGCTGTTTCACATCGTTTAATGGAAGTCAACATAATCCAATTATTTCCAAGTTTGTTTTTATTATACACAATGACTACATAAATTATTGCTTACGATTATTTTATAGTTTCACACAAGTTTCATCGCTGGAAAACGAGAATCGTACTACGATAATATATATTTCATCTTTAGGTTTACAACAATGATCTGATTGGGTTCCCGCAATTTGTTTCACGCGAGCATAGCGGTTTTTAGTTTTTAGAGTTTTAGTAGTAGCAGGAATTCCGGATGGTCCTGCTATGTTGCAATGATTAGGTAGATATAGGTTATATATATATAACCTATACATTGATGGGAACGCATGGTTGGAAAGTTCCTTCAAGTAATGAAAACGCGTAGTAGGATAGTTCCTGAGATCATGAAAACCTTGAAAAATTAAAAGAATACATGTTTTCATAATCAATGTTGCAGTAAAGGAGGTGTTTTTCTATTTTTTCTTAAAAGTATGTTTAATGACCTTTCATTTGCGTTTTTGAATTGATACAATTGACCTTGTGGTTCAAAAGTTATGATTTTTTTGAATTAAAAAACATTTTTGAAGAAAGTCAATTTTTTTAAAATTTATTTTATTTATTTATTTTATTGCCGTCAATCATGTGTAGACCTTTATTTACAGTTATTTTTACATGTTTTGTCACTCTTAAATCTATATAAATATATTTGTTACAGTATTTGGCTTATATTCTAGTACATTTATAGGCAGCTTATTATCAAATATCATTAAAGTATTGCTTCAATTTATATTTTGTCGTTGTAAAGTCAACGTTTTCGCAATGCATATTGTATGTTGCCATCATCCGATTTAAAGACCCAAATTTAGCATAATTTGTACGATGGTGGCTTGTAGTAAAAACATTTCGATTTCGTAGTTGTCGACTTGGAATGTAAAAATTAAGTTCGACGCTCTTTTAAGATGGTAAAGAGAATCTTGTTCAACCTAATTTTTCGAAGTGCAAACAGTATAAATTGCTTTTGAACTGATTTTATTCGTTGTTCGTGCGTGACTGAAAAAGGTGACCATACTACGCTACAATACTCAAGTATTGACCTCACATATGCAACGTATAATGTTTTTATTGTGTATGAGTCATGAAAGCTGTAACTAAATCGTTTTATAAATCCTAGCATGCTACTTGCTTTACTGATTATTGTGTTATAGTGGTCAATGAATGTTAGTTTCTTATCTAAAATAACACCTAAATCCTTAATTCTTCCGCACTTTTCAACTGCCTAATTTCCTAAAGAGATTGTACATAGTGTATTCCGCATTCTACTAAGTGATATTGATTTACATTTTTGGACATTTAGCTGCAAAAGGCTTTTTTTGCACCAATTATAAAATAAGAGTACGTCATTTTTTAATATTCATATATGTTCCTTGTTTTTTATTTCTAAAAATACCTTTAAATTGTCGGCATAAATAAGAATTTTTACGTTTTTTAAAATGAGGGAAATATCGTTTACAAATAATATAAACAAAAGAGGGCCAAGATGGGAGCCTTGAGGAACTCCTGAAGTAACTCGAATAGGATTTGCCTTTAAATCTGACTATTTGTTGTCGATCAGTAAGATAAGACTCGAGTCATTTAAGAAAATTTAGCTAATTACCCATTTTTTGCAGTTTGAATAAAAGTATGGGTATATCAGTGCGATGAAGTGCCTTGATACTGTGTGTATAGAGCGGTGCAACATGGTTTTTATTGTTCGTTGTGGAGAATAAAAGGATTTGAGTAGATTGTGGGGGGTGCACACCCAAACAGAAACACGTGGGTGGAAGTAAACCCAACTAACATTTTTAGTTGCCTAAGCCGAAGTTTATAACTTATAAGCTGTTTTATAATTGTATAGAAGCAAATGAAGCTGAATAAGCTATAAGCAGAGTTAAAAAATCGATACAGTACTTATGCGTAATGTAACACAGCTTTAACACAACATTTATCTTTCGGTTGCATACTTTGAAAAGAAAGATCTTATACGAACAATGTTTGTCTGCGTTTACACAGCTTGTTTATGTAGCTAAGAAATTTATCGGTTAAGCTTTTGAATTATCATTTTGTTTTCTTATACACAGTTTTATTTGTTAGCTTTGTTACAGCTTTTTAAAAGCCTTTGTATTAAAAATACCTTAGGGAAGGTCCTTTAACAATGTCACGCAGTAAGGGGGAAGGGGGGTTTGGGAAAACGTGACAATCCATACAAAAAAAATTGAAGGTCCATACAAAAAACGTGACAGGGGGTTATAAAAAGTCACTTTTTTTCGTGACATAATTAATGGACGTTCCCTTAGCCGCTAAACAGCTAAGTGAATATAGCTGTATAGAATGTTGTATAAGCAGTTGCGGCACATAGTATGCAGCATCTTTGCAGTTATTTATATTGATTTGCAATTCATACACTGAGCGAACGAATCGAGAGGAATTCATAGGAATACCGTATGGAAATTTGCCAGAAGATATTGTTGCAAATTTCATACGATTCTCTAATGGAAAGAAGTTCAGAAAAAAAAAGTTGCTAGTGGGATTCGAACCATGAACCTCGGGATCCAGAGACGAGCCACAATCCCACGAGACTATACACGACTATATACGTTGTCAAATGAAAGTGTATAAAAGACATGTTTTACTCGACCAATGCATCAAATCATTTCATACGATTTCGTATGGAATGAGTCTTGGACCCTTGCTTTATGGTTCAGTTCCGATCCTATGAAAACCGTATGGATAATTTCCTGAGTGTAACTAAGTAAGCGCATTCATTTCATGTTATGTCAACCACCTTACAACCATTCGTCTGAGCTGTCAAACGAAATGAAAGGAATACCGTCCATTTTATCAAACAGAGTATTTAGATTTCAGGTGGACAATATTGACACCAAGGCCTAGAAAGTTGCCTTTGAAACTGTCTTGCAGATCTAAGCAAAGGGTTTCAGTTGGTGAGGATTTTGTGCACCGTAAAACGGTTAAATTATATACGCATACAAATGTGTGTGTATAGTATTAAATAAAATCTTGTTGGATTTAAACGAACAATTTCTGTTGAAGTTTATTGTGTTTCATTGTTTTGATAATATTATGTCACATAAATTCAAAATAAGATTCGTTTACTTCTTATACACAATAAGTGAAAATATTGTTGAATATGTCTCGGTGGCTTAGTGGTTATTCTATCGGGCTACTGAGAAGTAGATCAGGTGTTCAATCCCCGGTCTTAGTGGCATTTTTTGTTAATCACAGGAAATTCTTGTACCTAATTTTAATAAGATTTTTTTTTGATTGCACAATTTTTATTACTCTAAGAAGTAATAAAGTATCTAAAAAATAATAATAACAAATGGTCCGAGAACGGCACAGATAACAACGAAAATTGGATGGTGATCATGTTTAGATTATAATAATTTTGGTAACACTGATTTTCAAAACAGTATGAACCAGTTGATAAAGAACTTCAACAATCATTGTTGTTCAGCGTTATACGAACTAAAATCTGGTTTGAACACTTTGAACACGGGTACTGGAATTCCTCACAGCTGATATGGATCAAAGGATACAGTCACGGATCTTATGGCGAAGGTGCAGAGTTCGAATCTGGTTAAGTACGCTGGTAAGTGATATATAATTATATAGATAAAATATTATAATGTATAATTTATATAGTTAAATGTTAATTGCGCTCTACAACATTAAAAAAACAACATTGCCGTAATATCGTCAGGAGTACTGTAAACAGTGTTTCACATACATATTTTTTTCGATTGCTGTATAGTAACTATGCTTAAGCGTTTATATCAACGTGTTAAGACCAGCAATAAAATGCTGTTTGCCACAGTTCTAAAAATAGAAATTGCTTTGAACAAATAAATGTTCCGTATCTATAAATCAGCAGAGTATCAGCTGTATACAAGTTGAGATAAAGTTGAGAGAATGATTATCAAGCATAGAAGCTGCAAATTGGTGATAATACTAACTTTTTAAAAGCAGTATACACGCTTCTTGCTATCTTTTTGCTTTTTCAAGAAGCTGGGTAGATTCGCCAGATTTGCCTGTGAAAATATTGGCTGGGCGCATGTGCAACCACTACTTAATCATTACTCAGTTTAACGCTGTATACGTATTGCCAATGAAGCGTTTACCTAATGAAAAATGTTAGTTGGGAAATACGGATCAAATATTTTTCGATAAAGCACAAAACTACCAATTATTATGGAATTCTGAGAGATCGTATATCTTTTTTCCATGGAATTGCTGTAAACCGTGTCCAATATATTTTTATATTCTTTTTTTGTGTTTGGGTTGGGTGCGGGGCAATACTCTACATGGTTTTGGTGGTGTGTTGGTGTAGTTTGGCTTTATGTTTTTTTAAAGGTTTTGGGGTTATGTGCGATTGTTTTTTTTGGGTTTTATTTTGGGGGGGGGGGGTGTGGGTGGGGTATAAAAAGTTTGGGGGGGCCGGGGGGCGGTTTTTGAAATGAAACGGGGGAGGGTTTGGCGGAACGCGGGGGCGGGGGTCGTACGGTGCGGACTGCACGAGTTGTTAAAGTGGTCAGGGAACGGATTAGACGAAAAGCGCTCTGTACGTAAAATGGCCGCAGATCTGAATGTTTCGAGATTGTCACTGCATAATATACTGCAAAATGACCTCGAATTCCAAGCTTTCAAGAAACGTAAGGATCACCGAGTTTCAAAACCTTCCAAGCAGAAACGACTCGAAAGAACAAGTCTGCTTTTGTCGCGGCACGGTGGGGAAGAATTTATCTTTTCCGACGAAAGGTTATTCGCCTTGCAACAATCCCCCAATGTCTAGAACGACAGATTGTGGGCTCTCTCTTCGAGAACTGTTCCAGAGAGTGGAAGGAATATTCCACGGTTCCAAAGTGCTGCGTCAGTGATGGTTTGGGAAAAATTTGCAAGCGAGGCAAATTACCACTGATTTTCATCGAAAAAGGCGTTATAAAACGGAAGTTTTGGAGAAAGTTGTCAAGCCATATGTACAAGAGGTGTTTGGAGATGATCACTATGTGTTTCAGCAGGACGGAGCACCATCGCATACTGCAAATCTCGTTCAGGGCTGGTGCCGAAAAAATTTGACTGACTTTTTGGACAAGAATGAATAGCCTCCCAGTTCCAAGATCTGAATCCCTTGGATTATTTCGTATGGCCATACATGCTGGCGAAGGTAAATGACCACAGGGCGTCTAGTATGAACCAATTCAAAACCATAATCAAACGAATTTGGGACGAAATGCCGATGGAAGTCGTGCGTGCCGCCTGTGACGGTTTCGAAAAACGTCTGGAGCTGGTCAAGAAGGTTAAAGGCGGTGTTATTCCAAAACATATGCTGTAGTTGATCAGTATTATATTGCAATGTAATGAGTAAAGTTATCAATAAAATCTGGATTATCGATTTGAAATAAATAGTTTTATTTTGTATGAGAATATATTGGACACGGTGTATATGAATATAAAACTCATTCCTCGGATAAAAAGTTTCTAAGCAATCTTTATACCCTTCTTTTGTGTAAGAAGGGTTTAAAATACGAATGGTGACAGTAAAAATGTTTTTATTGTGTATGAGTCATGAAAGCTGTAACTAAATCGTTTTATAAATCCTAGCATGCTACTTGCTTTACTGATTATTGTGTTATAGTGGTCAATGAATGTTAGTTTCTTATTTAAAATAACACCTAAATCCTTAATTCTTCCGCACTTTTCAACTGCCTAACGCACAATCTAAGCATTTGTCAAATATGGTTTGGAAGCAGTACATGTCACTTGAAAAACAGATTGCAGCAGTACTGTCGTTAATTCGAAAAAAAAAAAACAGATTTATAATCCACAGAGTTTTGAATTTTGAAACTAAGCCTAATGTTTTGATTGTATAAAATGATAGCTGGGATCCTAATGGCTCCACACACATATGGAACAAGTGAAATCAGCAAAGAAATTTTTCATATTTTTTTTCATTCATTTTTGATGGCACCCCTATAGATGTAGACCTGAAAGAGTATTTATGTTTTGAGTTTACGTTACAAAAATTGAAATAGATTTTTTAATTAATATTTTAATGAATAACCTCCACAAGGCCAAGATCCATTAAGGGCTTGCGCTAAAGCATTCTCGACGGCAGCCATAACCTCAAAATTTAGAATTGATATAACTAAGAATCTGTACTAGATATTGAATATTCGATTCGATTTTCATTCACTAACAATCGAGACATCTAAATTTGAATTAGCGAGGTATGGTTGCAAGAGAGAGATAAAAGGTTGGAAAAATACAATGCAGCAATGCATCTTAATGGCCTAACGAAGTGTTTCATGTTCAAACCGACCAGATCTTTTTTTTTTTGACATGTTACATTTTTTTTTTGACATGCTACATTTGAGATTGCTCATTTTTAATTTGATATCCAATTGATCTTCGAGTTAAAAAAAAAGATAGCTTTTTATAATTCGAACGAATGTATAAATTTTACGTACATCTTTCATCCGACAATTTTTGCTGAGACCTATTGAAAGAATTTGAGTTTCCAAAATGCTTGAAAGCTAAGGTAGCCTGCTTGAGGATTCTATTCTGGTTTTCCGCTTTCAAATTCTCGTAATGTGGTAATTTTCCGGGGGAATGATTTTCGAACATTTCAGCACAAACGGCACCATTTTTTGGAACAACCCTCAGAGTAGAGATCGTTTGGAACAATCCAGAGAAGGGGTGAATATTCACTTTGATTTTAACGTTCAACTGGTGCATGTGTATTGGTATTATGTATAGCTTGTGCCACAATGGCTCTGTATAAGCCACAGGAAGAATTCTTCACGGTTACCATATCACAGCATATGCAGCTGGGTTTTGTCTCCCTCCTGCGATTTTTACTATGCTTGAAATCGAGGGGGAAATAGCCAAGCTTCGTTTGCTCGTTAAGCAGAGGTGCTTTTATAAAAGTAGTTCTGAACACTACCTATAGGTACTATAGTACTGGTTTCAGTGCGGTTTTCTTCAAGGCATTTGTCTTGCAGGAACAGGTATAAGTCGGGGTGGTGTCAAACACCTGTGGATTCACACTTGTCGTGAGCGAAGGAACACAACTGCGGTTGAACAGCTCACGGCAGAAACGAAATATAACTGCAAGGAAACATATATTAGGGTGATTCCTTGAGGACATGGGAGATATCTTGGTAGAATGGGGTTTATGTTGAGCAACCATTCATTGAATGACTCATAATGGCCTGTTAGTGTGATTAGCTGCTCTCTGGTCAAATTGGGTACCTTGATATTTCCCTAGTGATACGAGTTGTTGGAATTTGCATACACGGCAAACAAAGGCAGCGTTATGCTCGGACTCCAGAAGATCCAACATAATCGTCTTAATCTATTCTTGGTTATTTTCCTTCGAAAATCATACAAGCACCCATTTAAGTTAATAGAGAAAATTTGATTACAACCCATTCACCCGATCGTCTACTGTCATTTTCACTTTATCACCCTCCATAAAATTACAGATTCTCTCGGATTTCTCCACTCGTCTGTCATATTTGCTCAACTGACATCCATATTGGCAGCGAATATTATACGAGGCATTCCACTTTGCTTGGACCATCCGTCATGCGAGGAAAAAAATAACTTCGTTGCCTATCCCTAAATGTACACAAATGATTCCGTATTTGTGGCGTATGCTCGAGGCACGTGACCGGGCCGGGTCGTATACGCCAGCGACGCCGTCCATTGCGAGCGCGCCATCAAATCCTTCAGTGCAATTCATTTTTCAACCATTTCCTTCCATTGAACTCGCAGTAGCTTGTGCTTCAAAGAGGCGTAAGATTCCCGTTCTATAGCCCGTAATGCGAGACATTCCAACTCCTGCTTTGTTGGAGGATAAATCGAGTAGTCTGTTTAACTACCCCGTAAGCTTCCTACAAGTGAGATTCCTTTGTGTCCTTTCAGGGGATTAGGTTGAGATGTTGACACAAAATGAAACTTTATTGTGTGAGTGCCGTTTGCTTATTTGGCTAGAATCTTAATTATTTTTTGGGTGTTTGTCATAGGAGATGATAGTACAGTTTCGTGGAGATGGGCTCCTGAAGAGTTACATTTCAGTGAAAGAGGTAAGCTTTTGTGACGTGGTGTTAAATCTTAACAAAACATATTAGACATAAAAAACTAATCAATGGTAATAATACATAATAAATCGATTTTATGCAGATTTGCTCAGTTTTTATGCAACAATCAATGTGCAACTGGAAAAAAGAAATTGGTTCAATGTTGTAGAACCCCTTCTGGTTATGAAATTAGCCTTTTGATGTATGGAGAAAAAAAGACGCTCTCTTTTTTTTCATTTTTTTTTGGTACCAATGTCTTTTGTTTTTTGTTTTGATTCGCTATGTTATTTTGACATAATATTTGAGAGTGTATTGGTATACGTTACGGTCTTAGGGGCGAATCATTAAGCTTGGGACTGAGCTTGGGACCGATGTGCTAGTTTGTTGGTTTTTCTCTTGACTATCCATCCGTTACTCCGTAACTAAAACAGTTAGTATTATGATGGCAGGCATGTGTAATGTTCTGTTTATCATGGACATGAACTGACTTGCCCGAATAATGCGGCAATGTCAGAAAAATCATGATGCACAACTTTGACCGAGAATTTAAACAAACTTCAAGCCTGTTAAGTACAACAAACTGACTTTCCAAAAATGTATCTAGAGGTCTACACATTCAATTTTGGAGAACGTGATTTTGGCATGTTTATAGTGGGCATAATTGGCCAATTTTTGAATATTTTTTATATTTTTCTACTAATCTTCACGAATATTTAAGTTTATTCAGTTTTTGAAAATATTACATTGTAGTTTGTGAACATGGCATTAGTCACTGATACCTGTCAAACGAAATCAGACTGAATTTATTTTTGCTAGGTTACATCCGATTGTTTTGTTCCGATAGAGTCAATAATGGGTCATTTGGAACTTGGCTGAAAAAATTCTGCAAACAGAAAGCAAGTTGATATGAACGCATTATAAAATACAGTCATATGATGTAGAAAGAGATGTTTCGCTCATCACCATGAGGCACCAAGAGTGGACAGTAATGTTTTGCTAGAATGAAAGATATGAAGAGAAAGTGTTGAAAGTTCCGTCAGTGTACGGTAGGTTGGAAATAGAATAGAGGTATTGAAAATTAAGCGAAAGGGCATGGGTAAAGCAGTACTCGAACCACGGACGTTACCATTGCCTAACATCCCACTGCGGGGTAGATCAAGGCACGGACGAATCCGCCAACTCAATAGGCAAAAGTAACGTGTTGGATCGCGCTCATGTTCCACTGATAGCTTGTGATAGTTTCTAGTGGTACCTAGTTTGTACACACTCTATTTTGATGCGTACATGGGAGAGGAGCCTTCTTCAGCACTTAATCAGCTACCAAAAAAACGAGAAAATCACAACGGCGCCGACTGGATTTGATACAAGACCGACTGAGATGACCACCGGCGTCGTCAGTACATGGAGTAAAATGGACGTGCGCGTATATCGCCTCAGTTTTGTATTCATATTCGGTATCGTATGCGATCTTGTGTTTACTGGGCACTCACTAGAGACCTACCATGCTGTTTGAGCTACTGGATGTGTGCTCCGATGTCAGTGACTTACACTGGATAGACAAAACCATACAATTACAATACAATACCCGATTCCCAATTCAACAACACTGGTGCGTTCATAAACAACTCGTTTTTCTGTTCAGTAAAATTTTCCTATATCATGTTTTTTCCGTATTTACTGGTGTTCGATGCTTGCCAAATATCTAGTAGCACTTACTATATTTTGATCGTGTGTAGTTATCGCAAATTAGAGACTTTTCACCAAATACAAAATTATAAAAATTATCTAAATAGACCTAACCTCAATTTAAAGAATCATACTATGTGTTGACACAGATGAAAAGAAACATTGAATTTTCGGCGTTATCTAATGCACATAAAGGGAATGCTAGAATTGGCAGAAAATAATGAGATATTTCATGTAAATTTAAGCCAGATAACGCCTGAATCTAGCCTGTTGTATGAAATATTGCAAACATTGTTGTATGGCGCATGAAAGATTGCAAACAATTTCGTTGTTTACGTCTTATTTGGCTTGGAATTAAACGAGGGGAAATTTTACGCGTTTGTTAAAATTCTTTTTTTCTGTGTACTGGCAAAACCTTGAGGTAGTTTAACTTCAACTACCAGGTCCCAGGGCTGGTCTGGTTCTTTACCATTTTGGAAAGAAGCACACTAGTGTTGCCAGATCAGTGGTAATGCAGCCCAAAAGTGCTTCTGAAGTTCCTCCAGTAGTTCTTATCGATGAACATTATAATTCGGAGATGGTGATCAATGGTCAAGTACAGTATTTGCAAATAGTTGAAATGTTGCATTTGATCATATAAACTCAGTTGAAAAAGTTGAAGTTGTGTATTATCACCAGTGGTTCCCAACCTTTTTGGGCTCGCGACCCCCTTTTTGAATCAGTAATGGCCCCGCGACCCCCTTGGAAAACTAATGTGATTATGTTGCGATAAAAAATAAAGAAATACATCAATTTACGATCTTTTTGATTTATTACGACATTTTATGTTATAACCAGGGAAAAACACTCTCAGTGTGATTGCTGCGCCTGGATTTGGGACACTAGATTTGAAATTCGGGGCTGTGTTTGAGACAACGCCAATCTCATGTCATCTTCAACGTTCAGTCTGTTTCTTGTCTTCGTTTTGATTTGAAGTAGAGTTGAAAATCCGCTTTCACAAAGGTATGTTGACACGAATGGGATTAGGATCTTCAATGCCTCCATGGAAACTTTGGGGTACGAGCCATACATAGCACACCAGAACTGGCTCAGTTCCTTTTCATGAAACAAATCGCGAGACGAAGAATCGTTTTTCAGGTCCAAGTATTCATCCTGTATCTCATCTGGAAGGCTAGCCACATCCAATGAAGATGAAAACGGGTTGCGTACTAAAGCAGCTACTTCTTGCTTCAACTCGGGGAAATACTTCTCAAATTGCTGCTCCAGTGAATCCAAATGTGCAATAATTTCTGCTTGGAGAGCCGAAGTCAGCTCGCTTGCTCCTTTATCGGTCATATTGCACAGACGATCAAACATGGCAACATTTCCCATCTTAACTTTTCGGCGCCAATTTTTTAGTTTTTCCGCGAATGCATGAAGATGATCTTGGAAGTGAACAAGATTGGATTGTTTGCCCTGAAGTTTCAAATTCAGCAAATTCAGATGCTCAAAAACATCAGCTAAGTAAGCGAGACGCTTCTGAAAGTCTCCTTCATTAAAATGTGCAAGGAAATCATTTTTCCCTTGAGCTTTCAAAAACGTTTGGATCTCATCCTTCAACTCGAAAACACGGTTGAGTACATTACCCTTCGACAACCAGCGTACGGAAGTGTAGAAAAGAAGAACCTCATGATCTGAGTTCATTTCCCTGCAGAGTTCCTTGAATAAACGTGTATTCAGGGCTCCAGACTTAACATAGTTAACAATCTTTATGACCAATTCCAGTACTTTCAATAACCCTTCCGGCAACGTCTTGCTGGCAAGAGCATATCGATGGATCATGCAATGGACACCTGCGGCATGTGGGGCAAGCTCCTTGACCTTCTTCTGAAATCCAGATTTCTTGCCAAGCATTGCAGGAGCTCCATCGGTGCAAACCCCACAAAGTTTTTTCCACTGCAAGTCACCAGATTCAAAAAACGCCTTGATTTTAGCCATGATATCATCACTTTTGGTAGTAGTTTCCAAGTCACAACAGAAAAGAAACTCCTCCTTTAAATCGCCAGCAGAGCATACGTACTTCACAAACACCAACAGCTGCGCACAGGAACTGACGTCCGTGGATTCATCGAGTTGAATTGCGAATAAAGGAGATTGTTTTATTTCTTCCAGAACTTGCTCTTTCACGTCTTCGGACATATGGGCAATTCGTCTTTGCACAGTGTTGTTTGATAATGACACTTGCCGCATTTTTTTCTTTTCACTTGCTTCCCCAAGAACCAAATTCACCATTTTCAGCATGCTAGGTTTGATCAGAGTTTCTCCAATCGTATGAGGTTTTTTGTTTTTAGCGATTTCCAGTGCTGTCTCATATGACGCCTGCACTACTGCTGTGTTTTGTTGTTGAATGCTGCCAGTGCCAGTGGCATCGAATCTCTGCCGTTTCAAGCCAGCTTCATGACGCCGAAAAAAGTCCACATCCTTAGTACTATGCTCGGCATGCTTGGTATCCAAATGCCGTTTCAATTTTGATGGCTTCATTGATTCAACACTCAACACAACGCCACAAAGCACGCACTGTGGCTTATCGACGCCATTAACGATTATAGTTGTGAAACCGAATTTCATATAATCCTCGGAATACTTGCGTTTCTTTTCCATGGTGAGGCCGTCTATAAAGTACAACATAATCTTGTTCTTTTCTGTAACTATTTTAAATTTATTGAATACTTTACCTATTCAAGTTGACAATATTTAGTTTGCAGCGGTAAACCAAAATCTCAGCAAAATTTTAAATGTGGAAGCAACAAATTGGTCGGTTGATTGATTCGGGACTCGACGCGTGAATGGCCAGTTCAGTTGTAAAAGAAGACAAAACAAATGAGCCAACTACTACTGCGCATTCATTGAGTTTTTCTTCACGTTTAACGACGCACCAGGACGCACACTAATACATCAACTCACATCTCAGTAAGAAGGAAAGAGCAAGTAAAAAATGAATCCATTCAATCGCGTGTGCTAGCAAGAAAAAGACAATGGAAGAAGCAACTGTCCTTCGTTGCCTTCCGTTCACCACTACTCTGCTCTACTCGAACGAATTATAAGACGCACGAAGACCAAAATATACTCGTTTATTCTTTAAATTCATGCACTTTATAAGTAGGTTGCATTTTATTTTATGGATCAGTTTTTTTTTTATTTTTTTATTCTGCATGCATAAAAATTGTCATGCTGGTCAGACGCCCGCGACCCACCTAGAAGGCCCTCGCAACCCCCCTGGGGGTCGCGGACCTAAAGGCCGTTCACACCAAAATCCGGACAAAGTATTTATCCTGTTTCTTAGTCAAATCACTACGAAATGGAATGAAACTTGTTATGTACATAACCAATACATAGACAAACGTGAATCACACACATTGTTTACAAAAGCGCATTCTGTATTCAAGATGGCGCCGTCTGAACTAGCACGCAGGAAATCTATCTTGCACAAATATTTGGAAAATCCCAATTCTACTGTTCGATTCATCGCAAAATCGTTAAATGTGCCAAAATCAACTGTTGCAGATGTGATTAAACGTTATAAAGAGGGTCTTACTGTCGAAAGGAAAGCTGGAAGTGGTGGTGAACATGGACAAAGCAACACAAGGAAGGAGAAAAGAGTCCTTGCTGCTTTTCAGGCAAACCCGAAGGTGTCAACACGGACAGTTGCAAAAAAAAGTGCAAATGTCAACCGGTTTTGTGCAAAAAGTGAAGTCTAAGGCTGGATTGAGATCATTCAAAGCTCAAACATACCCAGATCGTAACGCAAAGCAACAAAAATCGGTAAAAACACGCTCCAGAAAGCTTTATGAACAACTTCTCACAAAATTCCATTGTGTTGTCATGGATGACGAAACATACTGCTTCAAAAAATTCAAATATCTCTCGGGAACGGAATTTTACACTGCAACTAGCCGGAAAGATGCCCCTGAACATCTGAAACGGAAGTATAAAACCAAATTCCCTGAAAAATATCTGGTCTGGCAAGCAATATGTTCCTGTGGGCTAAAATCTCAGATTTTCGTAACCACAGGTACCGTAAACGCTGAGATTTACCGGCAAGAATGCCTCAAAAAGCGGCTCTTACCTTTCCTGAGAAAACATGCGACTCAATCCTTGTTCTGGCCAGATTTGGCCAGCTGTCATTACGCTAAAGATACAATCACTTGGTATGAGCAAAATAACGTTATTTACGTTCCCAAGGATTGTAATCCACCAAATTGTCCACAGCTCCGCCCGATTGAAACATACTGGTCAATGGTCAAGGGAAACCTCAAAAAGCTTGGTGGAGAGGTATCAACGATCCAAGAATTTCGTTCTAAGTGGCTTACTGCTTCGAAGAAAATTGACAAGGACACCGTGCAAAGATTGATGAAAGGAGTGAATAAGAAAGTGCGCGCAACAGCTTATGGAAATAAATCCATATAAATCTATATGCAGTTGTGTTGAGTATCACATTTATCTATAAAATGAAATAAATAATATGAATCAAAAACATGCTGTTGTTTTTCTAAAATATTTTTTGTATGTCCGGATTTTGGTGTGAACGGCCTAGTCGAACACCTACGGCCTACGGCTGAAAGTGATCACGTGACACTTTTGGATACTCAATGTCATCCTATCGTTGGTATCAGTCAGTAAATTGATTAAGTAGCCGTTGAAGTGATAAACAATCTTTGATGTTCTTTACGGTGACGTAAATTTTAGTATCGTCAGCATAGTTAATACCCCAATTTTCACCTAAAATTGCGACGACGAAAATTGAAAAAAAAAAACCATAGGGCCAAGGTTGCTCAATTGTGGCACGCCAGATGGATTAGAGAACCAGTCTGACACGGAACCAATTTTCACAGCTAGACTTCTATGACGCAGGTATCAATGTAGTCGCTCTACGGAGAAAACTGAAGTGGTAGTTTTTTTCAGGGAAGCATAGTACAGCACAACCAAATCTTCAAATTTGTCATTTGTCATTCTATGTCATTTAAATATATTGGGGTCTGGTTAGATTCTAAGTTCACCTGGAGATCCCACATTTAATATATGAAGCGAAGTGCGAGCAAAGGATCAATTGTCAATTCACGATTACAGGAACCTGATGGGGAGCACATCCGCAAGATCTTCTAACGGTACAATGATACGGACAGAGATATCGATGGTTTTAAAACACGGTAGTTTTTGTTTCCAGTCGACGGTTCGGTCACACATCATTAGACCGGAACGTTTTCAGAATCAATGTTTTCGTATCGCGTTGCATGCACTCGACTCATGACATGAGTCTTGAAGTGCTGGCTGAAAAGTTGCCACTCTCGGATCGGTTTTCAGATTATCTCTTCGGCTCCTCACCTCGTGTGAAGTTATGCACCCCCAGGTGATCGAAAACTTTGAGAAGCTTTTTGAGTTGAATTCTTGACTTTGTACCACTTGTACATAGCACAGGATGTCAGCCCGCTTTCGAATATTCTCAATCGTGTTTGCTTCTCCAACTTCGGCAATTCGGTTCATTTTGAGTTATCCATGCAGCTCAGAGGGTTGGATGTAGGTCGAGACTTCGTTCGTGTGATGTCTCGCCTCATGTCTTATCATGATTCTTTAAACGCTCATTTGTTCCGTGCTGGGCTGGGAGACAGCAATTTTTTTTAATGTGGAAGTTTACCAGGACGCATATCACGTAAATTGCTTATGTGCAGAGCATCGTGGAGTAAGATCAGAGCTTTATGATTCCTTTCGGGCTCGAGGTAACCCAATGTACCGAATTCGAGACATTTGGGATTTTTTTTTTATTTGAAAATGTTTAGTTCAAAGTTGTAATTTTAATCTAGGTATAAGAGTTATATTGTTTTGTAAACTGTGTTCGAAGTTACCACCTCAATTTTCACATCCATGAAATTGTAATTCCAAAATTAACCTCGAGGCGAACGTGAGTAATCGGTTTTAATCTTTTAATTGACTTCTAAGATTTTTTTAATGTGTCTACATAACGAAAACTTGGCTCTGTAATGTTAATTCGATTGAGCCTGAGCAAATTAATTAACTTAATAAAAACAAATCATAACTAACCTAATTTGGAATGACATTATATACATCAACTTTCCGAACACCAACAAGTAACGACTTTAGTGCATACCATCCTACAGAGATTATGATTCGCACTTTTGGTAATTTAATATTTATTCTCCCTTTCAGACGGTTTTATGGTGAGAAAGTTGATGCTTGTGTTTGATGCTGATAAATTTGTGCAAATCATTGGCGATGGCGGTAAGTTGATGGTTTAGCCTATAGGTAAGGTAGTGCAGTCACTTCGTTCATGGGAAGATCCTCGAGAGGGTAAAATATCCTTGTGCAATTACGCAAAAGGGAAAGCAAATGTACAGTTTTGATCCTATCGAGAACTTTGTAAATTCAGTAGTGGAAACGTGAGACCACGTTCTCATTCACTTCAAGGAAGGGTAGCGAAAATGGGGTGTGATGTTGTTCAATTATCCAGGGAATTGTGATACAACGCCCGACACACAAGCGAATGCTTAATAAATTCTAGAAAGCGATACACATGCCCGTTAGATGGGTTTTGTGACAACGTTTTTCATTAAACCCTGATAAGCAGTTGTCGGTTCAACAGTGTTAATTAAATTTAGTTAAGTCTTGTCAGCAAGCTTGAATAGTGCCTCATGTTCTGCACCCCGAGAGTAGTCACGATGTCTGCCGGTATGTCTGAAGAATCTAATGAGTCACTAGTCTACGCATTGGCACCTACCGATTCACGAAGCAAAAAGACTAAAACAGTTCTATGAATAATCCTTGTGTTACGCTCACGCTACAATGGAGAATGAGAATGAGTCATAAGAAAATGTTCTCTCAGCAACAAGTGGTATCTCGCTGCTGGCAATTTATTTTCCAAATCGTAAAACTTGAGCATTATTGGCGTAGATTTTAAAATGTGCAACCAAAAATACTTATCATCTTATTCATGAATGCATCCAATAATGTGGGCGAATGTAACAAAAGCGAAAATGCCTTCAGTGAGCGACGACATCCTTCCGATACACTATTGATGAACGTTTGCAAAGTGCTTCTTCCTCCTGCATAACATACGGGCGAACGGAATTAGCCACTATCATCTGAAAAAGCCAGTTGATGAAAATATCCTTTTTCCCAAAACGACAACCGGGGGAATCTAAAACGGATACGCCCAACAATCTGTGCCGATTTGCTCCGATCGATATGACCTGAATGCGTTCCTCTCTAGGGACGTGATTAACGACCCAAGTTCCTTTTCACGTAGGTACATATGGGTGAACCTAACCGATGAAGGCAGGATTGTAATGAAATTGAAATGTAAGCACATGTGCTTAAATGACTTGATGGGATATACAACACAAATATCCCGTGAGGAATGACGTTAGAATCGGATATCAAATAACATGCGGGTCCGGTGTTATGAGTTCCGATGCTGTTGGGATAGGTGGCGTAGGACAAGCATTCCGCAAGTGATTGTATGTACTATTGTCCAAACTAAAATGAAGCTCTATGAACACCTAACTATGCATAACACTCTCAAAGAGCGACGATTGTTTTCCAATTGAGTTATTTTTTTCGTACAGTGTATCAGAAAATTATGATCAAGATTTCGAGTAAAATTCAACACCATAAATTTGTGTGTTAGATCCTTGATTTTTTTTTCGAAAACAATTATAGAATGGTCTTAGTAATCAACCTATACTAATACTTATTGTCTTGAACATGGAACCTCCTAATTGTCGTATTTCGATGCCATATGTCTAAGAATTTTCCAGCAAATAGGTATCAATAGATAAATAAGATATTTTCTCACGTTCTCCGAAACCAATTCAGTTCCCGCATTCATCCTAATTGCGCAAATCCAGTTTCATTCCTTTCATACCCTCTCGAAAATCTGTCGTCTTTGCCGCAAACGCAATTCTCATTTGCAAACCCATAAGTGTGATATCATTTCCATGGAATCTCCGTGCGATAAAATCTAGTTGAAGTAAGAAATACCCCCGGCGAAGCATTGTTTCCCACATAACGTGTCGCCATACTTCCCGAGGCTATGATTTTACCTTGTGGGCAATTTCGAACATCGACCAAGTGGTATAGTGGTACCACTTGAGAATGTAAAATAGAGTTACAAGTTGAATACAAAAAAAAAACTGTATCAAACTGAGTGCCAATTTTCGCTGCGTGTTGGTCCATTCACCACAAAACTGAACCGATGGAAACTTTTTGATTAATCGTATCCCAACCCCTGCTGTCCTTCTTCGAGCGATTTTGAGACGCCTAATCAAAGAAAAACAAGGAATTAATCAAGATCTCAAGTACCGGAGGGGTCTCGATTGTGCCGGGATGCATGAATGGCACTTGAAAGTGTTTCCTATTGTCGTAGGAAATTTCCCTCTAATTACTGCTGCATACACGCACGTAATCTTGATAATTTCTGTAAAATCATTTTTCTTTTCTTTGTTGCAATCGAGTCCGGTGTGGAACGAGGTTAGCGGGGGTCTGTCATATTGCGTTCGCCTATGTAAAGTGCGGTTGCACAGAAATGTAACCCCTATTCTCGTTCCCTACTTCGCCACAAGACGCCAGGATCATTTCTTTGGTGCCGATGGGCGTATTAAGGAAAACAAATGAGCATATATTCATTTCAAGTGGTCTGTGAATGTGCTGTAGCTGATTGTTATGTTGCTTTTGTATAGTTTTAGGGTTCATTTACACTCGTTTAGCGATACAATGCGAATGGTTTCGAGTGGAGGGCTGTTAGGCATTTGAAAAATCGTTAAAGTTATAGTTTTTTTTTTGTTTATAATTATTGCGTAAATTTTAAATGAATGAAATGAACAGATACCTATGTTTAGATTATTGAAAATAATAATTCAACGAAAAAAGGATTTTTCGAGGTGGTTGTTGGTTTTATATTAGAAGTCTGCCTCTGGAGTGTTTTACAGATTTCAAATTAAAAAATGAAAAGATGTTGAATAAGACTGCAATACATGTAGTTTTTGAAAGTTTCCCTAATCTGGCAAGATCCGGAAGCTCCATAAAGTATGTAACGTAGGATTTTCATGTTTCTTTCATGATTAAAAGTAATGATTTTTCATTTACAGTCAGCTTCATGATTCCGGACTTTGTGTAATCCAGGACAATCCTCAGAACAGTCATCTCATAATTACTCATCCTCCTGCTAAGGCCGAGTCGATCGTTCAGGTGTACAGGTGTATATAAATTGTTTTAAAGACATAACAAAAATTTTGTGTACTTATGTATGCATTGTTTGAACCTTTAACTATATTGTACTGTTCTTAACTCTATATAAGACTTCAGCCTCAAACGCTTTTTTTTTATTTTTGGACACAGAAAAAAATAATTAATTTTAACAAGCGCGTAAAATTTCCCCTCGTTTAGTTCCAAGCCAAAGGAGGCGTAAACAACGAAATTTTTTGCAATCTTTCATGTGCTATACTACAATGTTAGCAATCTTTCATACAACAGGCAAAATCCAGGCGTTATCTGGCTTAAATTCACATGAAATATCCCATTATTTCTGCCAAATTTAGCATTCCCTTTATGTGCATTAGATAACACAGAAAATTCAATGTTTCTTTTTATCTGTGCAAATCAAGTTACATTACTAGTTTCCGAGCCACCATTCAAACAGAGAGATTCGGGTTTTCCTTCAATATCCTTTTCACCTTTTGGTACATAACAGGATCCATTGTTTGCATCACTTTTCGGTTTGCTCTCGACCTTGACGGTTTTCGTCTCCGAAAACGATTTGACACCAATCATTCATCGAAGACTCCCAGCTCCTACGTGCAATTTTTCAAATGCAACAGTGATTTCAAGTTGTTCGGATCAGTGTGGTTACAATTCTATAGACGATGTTTAGTTACGACAGAAAAGATGTTATCATTTATCTGGTCTTTATCTATATTTATCTTGTGAACTGCACAGAAAAATAAGAAATTCTAAAAGGCGCGTAAAATTTACCCTCGTTTAAATTCAAGCCAAAGGAGACGTAAACAACGAAATTGTTTGCAATCTTTCATGCGCCATTCAAAAATCTTTGCAATTTTTCATATAATAGGCTAGATTCAGGTGTTATCTAGCTTAAATTTACATGAAATATCCCATTATTTTCTGCCAAATCTAGTATGCCCTTTATGTGTACTAGATAACGCAGACAGATAAATGTTTATTTCTATCTGTGTAGTTTCTTCCATCAACGTATGCAGTAAGTTGTGTTCTACTGTGTTCTAGGGGCATATCAAAATAAAGAATTTCAAGACGCGTAAAATTTTCCCTCGGTCTATTGCAAGCCGAAGTACACGAAAACAACGAAATTGTTTGCAATATTTCAGTCAAAAGACTTGCTGTTCATCTTCAACCTCGTTGACGACCTACACTCCTAGATGGTCCTAGGCACGCGACATTCGAACACCAAGTGCTCGCAGGTCCTTTTCAAGGTCCTCCTCCGTATCGGCCGTGATTAATCATTTCCTTGTTCCAATCTGTCAGCGATCTGAAAAAATCAAGACGCTAACGGATTGGAAGAGATGTGTGTACTGATACCAACGAATTAATTTATAAAACATTATTTTTCCAACAGACATCGATAGACCCACAAAATACCAAGAATGGCTACAAATCGCGATCTTCTGAACTTGCTTCTAATATCATGAGATCCATTGTTACACGCATTCGTTGTTGGCCCAAAAAGCATGAGAAATCATTGTCTGGCGATGCTAAGCAGCTGCTAGCAGAAGAAGCGGGTGAACCGTTTTCAAGTTCATTGAAAATATAAATGTTTAATAATAATTGAAATTTCAGTATGATTATAATAACAAGAAAAAAATAAAAACATTTTGACAAAACCATAATGCAAATGCAAACTGTAAATAATAAGTTTGATGGTGGGGTTGTCATGATAACGCAATTTTTTTATACTGTTTGAATCATGAAACATAGTAAAACCATCGATATTTTTTTGGGAGCATAACTCCTCAGCAGACGGTCGTGGACGGAAAAACTTTCCACCAATTGAAAGCTCTTTTAATATACTTTAAGATGCAGCTGATTCTATCTGCTCCAATCTGCTCCTAAGTATGGTACAGATGTTGAAAATACAACAAAAAAGGAAAAAAAGCTCAATAACTCATTCCACTGAAATAACGCAGCTATAGTATGTTCTACAACATTGTGTATTTGATATAACAAATAACTTTGTAGAACTTTCTATTGTCCTTAGAATTGAAAAAAATGACTTTGGAGGTTATTCTTTATATAACGCTCTCTATCTCGAATTGAGTAAAACAAACGATAGCAATGTCTTGAACAAAGTTATTTGTATTGACTTTTCCTACAATTTTGCTCAATTCAATATCAACTGTCTATCTCAACATTATAAAAAGTTGGTTTTTTTCTCACTTTTGAGGGTATTGATCACAAAAGTCATGTCGTTTAAATACAAAGCATGCCATATCCATTAACTTTGCCATCAGTTAAGAGCGTTAAAATCGACTGTTTGACCACTGTGCACCGCCGTGCTTCATGGTCGCTTGGAGATGTTTTTCCTTCAGTCCTTCATCGCTTTTCCAACAAACTCGCAGTCGTCGTTTTCTGTTGAATACTCAAACTTTGATTTGTCTGACGAAACAACCCGTTTCCAGAACTCCATCGTCCATTTATATGGTTTCTTGCAAACCGCAATCGCTTCTCCTTATTCACCTTACTTTGAACGGCTATGGCTTTTCAAACCGTTATCAGAAATGCATCGTCGAGCTGTACGATTGGATATCGAAAGACTTAGCTTTTCTGAGTGCACGGATGGTAACAAACGAATCCTTCTTAATTTCACGGATGATTCTAGTATCTTCTCGATGATTGGCTTACGATTATGTCCTTGTCCAGTGTGATCTGCGAAACCTCCAAGCTTTCGGTGTTTCAAAATGTTCGGCAACTTTGCGCTGATATTCGTTTTTTAAGCAATCACGCACGATAAGATTTCAAACTTGAAGTGTTTTTCTCTTTTCTCCCATGATCGATTCTTAGAAAACTCGTCATTTAAACACAACTCGCTTACTTCTCACAACTGTAGCAGTTATTATTGATGGATGTAAACAAAGGGATGTCAAATGCATGATTAGCAAGGGGTAAGTCAATTGGATGTACACATTGTTTCATCCTAGAGGATCTTTTCTGTTGACATACCGTAAACAAAAGCTTATTTTACTTTTCACAAGAAGTTGGCTAAAATGAAAGTGTATATACAAAGTTTTACACTACATCTAATGAATGACACCCAAATATGTCCAGTGCGTGTAATAAAGTTGTTATTGATACGGATTTGTAAAGATATCGAGGCCTAATTAGTATACTTTTTCTTTTCGCCGATCCCTCTATACTGGAGGCTGTGCTGTGTTGGAGGTAGGTACTAAAATTGGCTATTCTCTTCAAGGCGGTGCATTCAAGAAGTCTTAGGCTGTTGTCGTTTGCCCGCCGGTGAGTGCTGAACTTTCCTGGCCGGCCTAAGCATTCAAGTCGCCCATGATCATTATCAGGGGTTCCGGATTGTGGGCGATGCACGTTGATAGGGCTGAAGTTGAAGAACCGACCCTTAATCCTTAACCCAGACATTCGTTTGTTAATTAGTCACCAACCAATGACGCGTTTCTGCATTTTGCCCATCACTATGAAAGCTGTTCCCAGCTAACGAGTCGTGCCATAGCTCTGGTAGATGATATCCATGTAAGCATAAGCATATACAGTGAATCAACCCTTAATCTGCATTTCAGATGCTACAAGCATTATATTGGCATTATATCAGCATCTTGAATGCTATCTGTTGTAAAGTTTTATTTCAAATGCTATTTAAATGCTTGTAGCCTGTAATAAGCATTTCGAATGCAAAATAGCATTGATGGAGCATTATCATAGCATTGCAGTAAAGCAGATGTATATTGAGCCAAAAGCGGCATTTATGTTGCGTTTAAGGTGACTTAATTGCTTAATAGGTTGCCGCAAAGACACTTTGGAACTGCTTATTGGTTACCTGGGTATGATTACCTCATAACCCAAGCAACACAAAACTGACATTATTGGTTGCAGTAACATGATTGTGACTTAATTGAGTTGCATGCAAGTAACTTTAACTGATTTGCAACAAGTGTGCTGCTAGGGAACGTACGCACCATAGATCCTTTTCAACACTCCTCCTGCAGCGCTACGATGTCAAACTTGCTATCCTTCAGTACATCGGACAGTAAGCGGGATCTGCAGTTCCAAGTACCGAGTTTACAACACTAGTCATGTTTCGTTCGCTGATTGTTCTGGTCCGTATTCTACTGTTTACATGGGGAACAGTCGCTATTTTAAGTCGCTCATGACAAGGAGAACAGACGCTCGGGTGTTATATGATGTGATGTGATAGGAAGCCACCACCAGTGCAGGACTTGCCATGGCGTACAGTTCATACTAAAGGCAAGATCAAACTGTACGTACCTGTAATTCTCACTATTCCATTGTATGAAGGGCCAAAAACGGTGGTGGGTCCAGAAGCAGAAGCACTTAAACGAAATCCACGGTAAGGATAAAGAATCTCCTTCCAACGAAACGCTCTTATTACAGGAAATGAACAGTAGGCAATTCACATTTGAGTTTCTATCTGGTGGTTTGTTAAAAATAGGGTTAGCAAACTCACTGTAGACTGTCGGAAGATAATAAGACCTTCGCTAATCTCGATCTGATGATTTCCATCAAGGAAGGCATAATTGTCATCCATGACTTGGGCCAGATAACCATGAATCCCTCATCCAGCCTACAGTTTGTCTGGCACTCTGTAAGCGGGGAAACCCTTTGTTATTGATTGTATGTATGTAATTTACGTTATAGAATATAATATATGTGTTTACAAAAAAATATATGACGTCCACTGGATTGTTACTGCAAAATAAAAATTGGATATGTATTAATATCTTAACAGTCCTGGAAAAGCTGAAAATCAGAGTTGATCAGTCCAATCAACGAAGATAAAATTTAAATGAAATTTTTTTAAATTTGTTTTTTTTTTAAGATCAACAGACTATTCTATAAGTCGAAGAAAGCAGTTTGAGTGATCGAATGAAATAAGTGAAGTATCCAATCATGACACCACTAAACACAAATATTTTAATACGATTCCATACTGCCTATAATCACAAGCCAGTCTTTTATGAAATAGTTGTTGAAGTTCAGAAATAAAATTTTAACACTTTCACTGTTAAGCTGAAATGTTAAATGAGAATGGGATATATACCCTGCTTGTACTCGATTTTCAGTCGCAGTCACTCACTTCGCTATTGTCAAATTGACAACATTGCTCAGGCTATGCCAACCAGCGTCTTCATGCTGAAATGCTGAAAACCCAATTTAGCCTTTATTGTTTACCATGTTGCTTCATGCTAAAATATGTAGATAAATACTTTGTAAAAACTTATTTTGTGATTTAACCACAATCGAACTGACTTTTAGCTTCAGGTCTTGACAAAAATCCCTACTGAGCCTTTGCACATCAAGCTGGCCAGTTCAGCGCAAGGGAACAGACGCTCGGGTGTTATATTGGCATTTAATCCAAATACACTGCTTAACAGCATGGTTAAGCGGCATTGCTAGCTAATATCGAGATTTAGAGAACCTAATATATCTATATATATCGAGATTCAAGATATAGAACATCGAGAATTTATCTGAACCGGAGTAAAAAAAACAATCGAGACAAGTAGGGAAAGAGGTAAAAGAAGAAGTTTTCTGTTCAAAAGTTGATAGAAAGCATTATAAGAAAGGCGATGGTGTATTAGTAAACGTAGTTGCCCATTATAATATAACTTTAACACAAACGATGT
This sequence comes from Aedes koreicus, assembly GCA_024533555.2. Taxonomy (NCBI): domain Eukaryota; kingdom Metazoa; phylum Arthropoda; class Insecta; order Diptera; family Culicidae; genus Aedes; species Aedes koreicus. Next base: position 452,795 of record JAHHFK020003818.1, read on the forward strand.
ACATGTATGTGTAGTATTTTGCGATATCTTCGGATCGACTTAGGGGCAAGTAAAACACGCGTTGTCTCGTTACTAACCAGAGTAATAAAGAAGTATTTATTTGCGAATGTCTTGTAACCCACATAGCTACTCAATGCTTAAGACAGGGTGACCCACACCAAGGTGTGTCAATAGGAGGTGGTTAATTAAGTAGAGTTGCGATACTACAGCATGCAAAAGTTTATCCACCCCCTAAAAAAATTACTGGTGAAAATCAGATTAAATTGATGAGTGTTCCTGCAAGATTTATCAATTTATGTTTATTTATCACATTGTCATTGAAAATACGGCGTTTATATCTTTTCTTAAGATTTTATGTGATGAATTATGAAAAAGGGTAAAAAATTACGCAAAAAAGTTTATCCACCCCCAAACGAATACTACGATTTAAGTGTGTTTTACAGAGTTTTAGTGTGTATTCTGCAACTTTCTCGAAAGTAAACATTGTTTCTAGCTCTTATCTAGTGCTCTTGATCATCTTGCTTTTCGTGATCATAATTTCAGTTTCGTGTTCAAAATTGGAAGTTATTTGTTGCAAAATTCCCAAAAAAGCACAAATTTCGATCAGCATCCGAAACATGATTATTGAACATCACAAAACTGGCAATAGCTGCCGTGATATTTCCGATATTGCCCAGCTTCACAAAGATACGGTCTCTAAGATTGTGCAGATGTACAAAAAGCGTGGTTCTCACCAGCTAAGCGATCGGGGCGTCCTTCAAAGACAGCTGGCCAAATTGACAGAACTATCGTGAACAAGGCGGAGATTGACCGGGGATTATCAGTTCCGAAAATTGCGAAACCGATTGAAAGCGAGTTTTCTATTCAACTGACATCACAATCCGTACGAAATCGTCTTCATAAGAAAGGTCTTAAGGGCAGAGTAGCACTTAAGAAGCCATGGTTGTCCGCAAAAAATATCAAAAAAAGATTGAAGTGGGCCCAGGACCACATTTCATGGACCAGTGATGACTGGAATAAGGTGATTTGGTCAGACGGAACGAAAGTAATGCTATTTGGGTCTGATGGTATCACAAGAAAATGGCGGCGAACCGGTGAAAGTTTGAAAAAGGAATGCTTGCGGCCTACAGTCAAGCATGGCGTTGGTGAGTTTCTTTATCAACATTGATTTTCCAACCAACTGAGCTTGACTTTGATTTTTTTTCTACAGGTAGAGTCATGGTTTAGGGATCATGTAGGGAGAGATGTGGATTGAGGTTTTTCTTAATCAACCCGGACATAATTGCTAAGCTTGTTGAGTCGATTCCACGACGATGCCGAGCAGTTATTGAAGCCAAAGGTGGTCACATCAAGTACTTAAACTATGGTGAATATACTTTTTTTACGTTATTTTTCAACTTTTTTTTTAACATCATGTCTCAAATGCAAGAAAATTTGTTGTTTGTTTTAAATTCGCATGAATTGGCTTTTTTTTACGTATATAATAATAAACTGAACAACACTTAACCGTGTTTTAATTTTCTGGTGGATTTTTTGGAAGAAATCTAATTTTTCACTAGGGGTGGATAATTTTTTTTTTGCATACTGTAAAACCTTACCTACAAAAGTTCCTAAATATAGTTTTCAATGTGATGTGATCATTAAAGACATAGTGTGGTTGTTCAGTTCAAACAACTTTTAAAAAATGCGTCATATACCTATGATAACTTTTCACGAAAATGATAGTACGCTGTAACAGCAGATAACTACCCCACAAAGAAATTCCGAAACTAACAAGCTGCATTTGTTCCGTTTTCACGCTCTTCAAGCGCCGTACAATAGATAATGGATGTTTGCGCTCAACATCGCCAGCATCATCGTTTATCCCCGTTGATCTGAGGGTTGCTGTCGTGAGTGTCGTTGTGACGTCCAAAAGTCAGCATGGGACCCGGCAAATAGAGGCAAACGAACAATCCTTTTCCACTATGTTTTATTCGCCCTCTAGCACAAGAAACGGCAGCAGCAGAATGACACCGGGATCAGCCGGAAACAAAAGGGAGGGTGGACCGTTACAGACTGGCAGATGAAAAGCCCATCAAGCCCTGCTATGCGTGGTAAAAACCGTTTATACGGCTGTGTTTGAAGAGAAATATTGAATTACATCAAATTAATTTGGTTCAATGTACGCGGAACGATTTCAGCTGCGCGGTACTTTTAGATGAAAGCATCCGTGGGTGCCGGACACAGAAAGAAGTGATGATGATCTGTTCTGCTTTGTTTCGAATCATCGCTCTATGAAGGAAGCCACCACCATCATCGTCATTCAGGATTTGAACGTTCCGTAATGAAAATGCAGCTGTTTAGAAATTACTGTCCGGTAGCTACAAAAAATGAAAAAAGAGCAAAAGCAGAAAAATATAAATCGATTATTAAACGCCCCGTCGAGATGTAGCACGCGGGTGGGGGTGATGTTCCATATAGAAGTGAGAGTTCCATCGGATCGTCAATAGCCATTAGTGGAAAAACAGTTCGAAACAAGACAGACAAAACCGTGAAAATGAGAAACCTAATGCGCCAGAACGGCATGTATGGGGGATCGGATATTGAACTTTACTGGACCCTCGACGAGGACGATAACACATTGGTGTTTGATGAGCCACAAAACCAGAAATTTAAATGCCTCTCACCTTTTTTACAGCCGGTGAGTCGCCCCTTTTCTCGATTGGTTATGCATCTGCTCTTTCTCTTCGAAAGATGCGGTGCGATACAGAATAGGTGAAATGTAGCGGAAGGGCAATAACTTTTCCTAGAGGAACACCCAATAAAAGTTACCAATTTCGAGGGCTGTTTCGAAAATATGAATGAAGACCGTATTAACTTAGAGATTTTTTTGTATCCCCGAATGGGAAGCGAACCCTTTGTTACCAGCGTTATCCTTAGTAAGCCGAGTTCATTAAGAACCCTGAAATAGTTTAACATACTTACCAAGCAAACATTAATAAATATGCAAAATATCCATTCCAATTTGGCCGCTGAACTGTAAGAAAACCCACTGTGAATGATACCATCACATGAATCTGTGACACTAGTGTGCTCTCCTTCGAATGTTCAAATTCGCTCTCACCCTTGCAAGGATGACTGAAACTGTGACCGACGCTGCCTGAGAGTAGCGGCCTAAATTCACCCCAACGCTGCCTGGTGCATAGAAACAAAAGGTGGATGTAAACACTCCACGGACCCACTCATGGATTTTCACGTGATGTACCATTTGAACGTGCATGTGCCTATCGGACTGAAGCGAACCTTGTGCCGTGGTGGAATGCTTCTTGAAATTTTTTCCTCCCTACGTAAATCGTGGCCGGCCAGGTCATCATCAATTATGGTAAATGTGTCTATTTTTCCGAACTATTTAGGTAATTGATGTACCGTGTCTAAACCGAAGCGCTGCACTTCATATTTTCGGTTATTGATGATTGCGTGAGAAAGTGCTATTTGCAGGAAGTGTCAGATGGGTGGTTTCAAGGAGTTTTTTTTTATAATGATGCACCCATTTTAACATTGAATTTTCAATGGGGAATCTTTGCGTAGGAATTCAACCAAATGCTGTCAAAATGTAATATACGTAAAACATGTCGGCGTTAAACATTTTCTCTGTGGGAGTATATAAATCAAATATGTCCACCTTATTGTTGACCATTTTAAGTTGAAATACTAAAATCCTACTTGATCTCTACGCAAGATTCTTTTAATTATATTCCCCAGCGTAAACAAGCAATCCTGTGGGTGGTTGTCATTTGATTTATATTGACTTCCAACTTTTATGCTGATTCAAAGAAGTGTAGACGAGTATGTTCAGACAGATGGGAAATTAATTCAAGCTTCAATGCTTACCGTAGTACCAGAAACAGTTGCCCACGACAGAGCTAATATTTGATAAGGATTGCGAGCAATGAGTGCAAAATTCGATTTCACATCGAGGGATGCAACAGGAGATTGGAAACAGCGTTTGGTGAAACAATCATAAGGGAATCTACGGGGTTGGATTTTCGGCAGGGATTAGATGAGGTTTATGTTGCATTGGTTGCCGAATAATTTCAATATTTAAATCTTATAACTGTCATACACAAAGTCTATGAAATTACGTATAATAAATCATTCTTATGAATTGGTTTTGTGGTTAATAAATTTTAATGTTCCAGTTCAATTCACTAAAGACAAGATCATTTAGAAATGGGGCACTTCATTTTAGAGATAGCGTCGCTCCAAGTGGTCGGATATGCAAGTTTTTCACATTGTTTTGTTGTTTGTAAACAGTTGTGTTCGGTCTATTCACAGCTTTAAACTAACGTGGTTCCTAGATATTATGTAGGAGTAGAAAAGAAAAATAATTGTACACAGTTACCTGCAAAATCCATCTGCGTCGGAAACTAGCAAAGCTGCTGGATTATCCTACAAGTACTGAGGCGCGAGTGATTAAAAAGTAAAAGGAAACTTTAACAACTGCCCGCAAAGTGCAAATCAAGCCTCGGAGTGTAACCTTTGACCGTCCACTGCGGGTGAAGGGAAATCAGGGCGAAAAAGCTGAATGCCGACAGTTGTGCTGTGCGGCGAATCCGTCTCCGAGAAGGTTATAAATGTTACTGAGCAAGTAAACAACCCAACCGAAGCCTCAAACAACAAACAGTGGCCAGAAGTTGGGCCCGTAAGTTGTACCACCAAGTTCTGGCGAAACTCGATGGATGTCTCTTGATCGATGATGAAACATATGCTAAAGCAGATTTTAAACAAATTCTATGGCTCAAGTTCTACAAGTCTACTGCTGGCGGCAAGGTTCCTGGCAGGTTCAAGTTTATTTTCGCGGATAAGAAAAAAACTGCTCCTGTCACTAGAAAACCAGAGTTTTTGTGACGGATAAAACAATGAACTTGGAAGTGTACAAAAGGGAGTGCCTCAACAATCGGGTTTTACCCTTCGTTAAGACCGATGATGGTCTAGTTACGTTTCGGCCAGACCTATCCAGCTGTCATCACAGCAAGGAAGTGCTACAATGTTTCAACGAGAATGGGTCCAGTTTGTCCCAAAAGAGCTGAATCCACTAAATTGTTCTCAGTTCCATCCAATAGAGTAGGACTGGGCGATAATTAAGCGGAAACTGAGATGAAGGCAGCAGTCACCAGTGTCATTGGCCTGATGAAGAATTGGTGGAATCAGCTAGCCAAAAACCATTACTGAAAGAGGTGTGCGCCGGCTACAGAAAAGTGCGAGAATTTTTTCAAAATAACGATGTATGATTTGTTTCAGTAATTTTTATGAAATAAAATAATAGTGTCAGAAGCAGATAATTTCTCATCTCCATGCGAAGCGCTAGGAGTGGACGGTAATTTATTGCTAGAACGAATAGACATGAAGAGAAAGTGTATTGATAGTTCCGTATAGGGCAACGGCAGGCTTTGAAAATTGAAAGATACAAGTTTGAAAACGAGCGGAGGGCATTGAACGGTAGTATCCGATCAGGCACATAACCCTTTACTATACTACCCCATGCAGGGTAGGCAAGGGGAGTAAACCCTGCATGGGGTAGTATGGTAAAGGGTTACGGATACTACCGTTCAATGCCCTCCGCTCGTTTTCAAACTTGTATCTTTCAATTTCAAAGCCTGCCGTTGCCCTATACGGAACTATCAATACACTTTCTCTTCATGTCTATTCGTTCTAGCAATAAATTACCGTCCACTCCTAGCGCGCTTCGCATGGAGATGAGAAATTATCTGCTTCTGACAAACTTCATCAAAGATCGTTACTTCCGCGCATGGGAGAATACAAAAAACAACAATCAATGTGTGAAGACGCGGTGTTCTGGCCGGATCTGGCGTCGGCCCACTACTCGAAGCGATCGTTGGAGGAGATGGAGCGGCTGAATATCGATGTGGTACCCAAGTCGGCGAACCCGCCCAACGTCCCCCAGCTGCATCCCATCGAGAATTTCTGGGCCAACTGAAGCGTAAGATCTACTCCAACAATTTTGTCGCGAAAACTGAGAAGGAATTGATAAATAAAACGAAAAAAGAACTCAAAAACATGCCTACACGCATGTTATTGTCCGCCATGGCGAATGTTCCGGTTAACTGCCGCAAGGCCGCTCGCAAAGGCGTAGAATTTTTTTGCAAGTAAGCTTAAATAATCTCACAGGGGACATCGTCCCGTAGATGGGCAGCATCAAGCCCAGAGCTGGTCGACAATAAAAGGTAAATTGAATGTTTCTTTTTCGTTTTAAAGAACTACAAGTGTTGTGTCCTAGCATCGCGTCATGTTTTCATTAGTTTGGCTTAAATAATTACTTTCCATGGTAATTTTTTCAAAAGCAAGCATTCGTCTTAGCTTTTTCTTACTTACCATCCGAAAAAAGGTCCACTTTTTTAATGCAAACGTTATCAAGTATATGCGATTGGGAGCTTTATTCCCATACAAAAGAATTCTGTAAATGATAATGCTCTGTTCAAAAGATAGTTTCCCAAGTAGATAAGAAGTAAGCAGAGGTATTAGCGTCCAAATATTGGCAGTTTTAATAACAGGATTAAATAACAATTTTACTGAATATTCAGGTTAAGAAAGTACTGCTTAAAACCCGTCTCATACACTAGATGTAGTTGTTAGAATTCTCCAGTGACATTGCCTGATCAAGAACTGGTAGAACCTTTGCGCTTTCTCAAAACCATGGCTGAAGAAGGCTGTGTGCGCTGGCCGATGAGCGGCATCGACAAAAAAGTGGCAAGAGAATTTATTCGAAATAACGATTTTATCATTCATGCGTTATTTATATGAAATAAAATATTATTACCTTTGGTTCATTCTCAGGAAAAGTTTAAATGAAACGTTTAAGAAAGTATACGTATACTCTGTGAAAGTACCTCATTTTTATATAATACATGATCTAGCTTTAACCAAACCCATATTCTTCAGGGAAGTCATGAGGCACTCATTAAGCTCACGCTTACAAATATTGGATCAATTATTGGTCTTTTTTTATCGTCTTCCCTACTACATTTTATAATTTTGTATTTTCCTCGTTCTTTCTTAGTTCCAGATTCATTATGGCCCAAATAAACTTCGATTAGACGTAGTTCAAATAAGTTCGGTGGACTCATGTCCTTGGGAAAAAAGTGCACTGGGTTTGTTCCAAAGATAAGTCGCTTAGAACAGTGTGCCAGCCACGATGTCTTACACACTAGAAGAATATGTTTTCAATCCATTTTCAAT